>JACMZG010001908.1:1310147-1387063 GCA_018340805.1 Microvelia longipes
CAACTCGACACCGCGGAACGGCCTGCCTTTTGCTTGTTATTAGGACCATTGTCAAAAGATTCTAACATTCTCTTGACTTCCGATATGCATCTATTCATAGCAAAATTTCAATCAAAGGAATTGTCTAATGATAGGGGAAAAGAATAAAAAGGAGTAAAAAAAAAAATAATGGGGAATGCTTTCCTTGTGCAGAGAAACGTATCGAATCAGCCGACAGGAGAAATACGTTTCTAATATTGACAGCAAGTCTCAAGACTCTGGAAGTTACACGTGTAACCAGGCAGATTTGAGTTTAATGATTGACGGCTATTTTTTTAAAAAGGCAAAGTCATATTTCAGGCTGAGGTAAATGTCAGGCAACAATATAAAACAAGGCATTCACAACACGCTGCCACACTAACAGGCTCATGTACTCACACACACTCACTGTATTGTGTAGAAACTTTGATAAGCCATGTGTAGTTATCAAGTTTTATTAGGTGATAAAGTTAGAAATTGTAAAAGTACGACGTTTATAAAGCCAACACCCCCCCCCCTACCCTTTAGCTCGAACTAACATCAAACTTTAATGATAAGGTTAGCAGGAGAAACTTTGCAAGTATCTTAGTTTTACATAACTTCGATAAACCGGTTGTACCGCGCACAACTCAATATAACCACTTGTACGCTGTGCAGCGCAATACAACAGGTTGTACGCCGCGCAATTCCAATATACCGACTTGTACTCTGTGCAGCGCAATACAACGGGTTGTACGCCGCGCAACTCAATATAACCGACTGTACGCTGTGCAGCGCAAATCAACCAGGTTGTACGCCGCGCAACTCATATAACGACTTGTACTCTGTGCAGCGCAATACAACCGGGGTTTACGCCGCGCAACTCAATATAACGACTTGTACGCTGTGCAGCGCAATACAACCAGGTTGTACGCCGCGCAACTCAATATAACCGACTTGTACTCTGTGCAGCGCAATACAACGGGTTTGTACGCCGCGCAACTCAATATAACCGACTTGTAACGCTGTGCAGCGCAATACAACCGGGTTGTACGCCGCGCAACTCAATATAACCGACTTGTACTCTGTGCAGCACAATACACCGGGTTGTACGCCGCGCAACTCAAATACCGACTTGTACGCTGTGCAGCGCAATGTATCTAGCTGTACCTCCGCAGCACAATGTATTCGCTATAGGAAATGCGTTAATCTTTTAAATTAGTTTAATAGGCACCAAGTTAATGTATTTCCTATAATACGACTGGGCTATAGGGGAGTAACATAAATCTTTCCAGACATCCACTATTACTTTCCTATTGCTCTTAAGAATAGGAAGCATTAAAGTGGAAAAAACCGCCTTCTTTATTTGGTGTCTATGCTTCCGCGCCTCAAAATTCCAAAAATTTATAAAGTTTAAGTCTGTATACATGGCTAAGAAAATAATACAGGTAAAAGGATCAAAAGATGAAAATAATCGTTTTAGGGAAAATTCAACATGGCGTCTTAAAATATGTTTTTACATTCTTAAAAAGTATCAAATTAGTCAGAGTATGAAAGTATTTAATAACCTCGTTCTCTTTTACTTGGACTCCTTTCCATGGAGAATGCTCTTAGATAGACTCTCAATTAGAAGAAAGATTTTAATTTTTTTCCTCTCCCCCTCTCTAGTCCCTTTTAGGGAAATATTGTATGAGAAAATGAGCTTATGATGCTGGAGGGGAGGGAAGGGATTTTTTTAAAGGGGGATGATCAGAATATGTATATATATATATATATAATAATATTATATATATATATATATATATATATATATATAATATTTATGTACGAGATTTGTGGCCAAACTTTTCTATGGGACACAATTACTTTCAAACGCTTTCTCGGATCCAAATGAAACTTTTGATACGAAGTGCAAAAAACAACCTTGATAATGTCCCGAACCCTATTTTTTATATGTGTGACGTCATTAGCCCACATTAATGACCCCACAAACATATCATAAAATCACAAATCTTCATATAGTGTTTAAATTGGGCTGCAATTTTTTTACACATATATTACCATGTATGGTTCACAAAGATACGAAGTTTGTCAGTATTAGGTCTGGTTTTATTGGTTGACATATGTAAATTATACGAAACATTGTCATTAATTGATATAATGTAAACAAATCTAGTTTTTTCATCAATTTATTTGAAAATTTGCTTATATCGAGGCAGTATGTCACGTATCGCGGCAAAAAGCTATTACGTCACTTGGGTTGTTTAGTTGATGGATTCGTTTCAAATCTCAAGTCAATGCTAAAATTAACAAATGTTCAAAAACCCTTTTTTAGTTATACCAGTTTTCATTGTATTGCGAGTTATTTTTTAGCCTGGAATGCTCAATATTATCATACAAACCTGGATCTAAAATGTTTTAGGCAAAACCGTTCGGATATCAGTAGAAAAATAAAGTTTTACCTGATTGTTGTTTACCTTACGTTTTGTTTAAATTATGATAATTTAAAATTAAATTGGAGTAAATAGTTATTATTTTATTAGTCTGTACTATCTTTTGTAAAAAATCATGCTAATAATTGCTAGCTTTAAATTATTTTTGTTCAAATTAAGTATGTACATTTATCATCTTACAGTTGGGAAGAGTGAATTCGATTTTGAGCAATATTCGGCGTTGAGATTACTAAAACAAAAGCTCTATTTGATGCCTTTTTTATTAAAGTTAGTACATATTAATTAACGAATAACTCAATTTCAATGTAATAATTTCATAAACTAAACGAAAAGTAGGGTGACAACAAGCACTCTGTGTAGCCTCATTGAAACCTCTTTCAAGAGTG
Source organism: Microvelia longipes (assembly GCA_018340805.1). Classification (NCBI taxonomy): domain Eukaryota; kingdom Metazoa; phylum Arthropoda; class Insecta; order Hemiptera; family Veliidae; genus Microvelia; species Microvelia longipes. Next base: position 1,312,984 of record JACMZG010001908.1, read on the forward strand.
AGTTAAGGTTATAATAAATCAATTGTTTTAGATTTCCCGCACATTATTCGTGTTTTGGTTTGAATTTTTAGCGTTATACTGTATAGTCATTGTAATTTTGTAACTGATTAGATTGTAAGCGACGATAGTCAGGTTTTTTCCAAGTTTCAAAATTAAACATATAGGGCCCCTCTAGTAATAAATCTCTATGTCGATAACACATAAATATTGTTATCATATGTGATAAGAGTGATTTGTCGCGCGAACTTTAGTTTACTAAAAAAACTGTGAAGCGGTTTTGCAATAGAATAAAGCAGCTAGGAGTCTGAAAATAAAAGGTACGTTAAGCAACAAATGCACACCACAAAAAGTTTCTAAATAAATCCGCTGTGGTGCGATACGTTCTCGCAATGAACAACATACCCCAACAACAACAGTAAATTTTAAAAATAATTAAAAATAATTGAAACACACTAAAAAAAATTTGCTAGAGCTATTATTCATAAAATGTAGTATATTTTAAATAAAAATATATTTGGCAAACATGCATCTTCCTCATTGATTTGAACCGAGTGACCTACTATAGTGCGCATTTTCTTTTAAAAATTTGAAAACGATGTTTACAAAGTTATAATGCTACTGCCCATGTAATCATGCATAAACCCACATCTCAAGCAAGCAATGAATTTGAACGAAGAAGCACGCATTTCAAAAAAATTCGTCCGCCTTGCGGATCTCCGTACCAGAACTTTTACTTTTTCATTTCTACCCATTTAAGTTATAACGGAGAATGATTAGTAATGGTAAGTAATTGTCAACTTTTATATTTTATTAATTGGTAACGGAGGGGATGGGAATAGGGTTCCATCTCGACATTACGATACAATGCTTCCAGCTGCTCTCAGTTAAAATACCGCTGACTCATCGTTGCTGTCATAAAATCTCATTATTATTCATCATAATTTCCTCATTGTAAGTATGTAGGAAATGTAAGTACTGTTTGCACTCAATACCTCAAACCAGGTCCGCAGCCAGGTAGGGGCCTTCTGACCAAGTAGTTTTTCAGTAGAAGTCCTTTATAGATGTGTGAATATCACACCCTCTTAGATTGGTTTCACTCCCCCCTCCCTCCTACAGTTTTGGCAGGCTATTCGCGATTCAAAGAGATAGTTGTAAGGTTGGCAATACCAATGGCGGGAAAAACGAAAGGGTGATCAAATTTTTTTTTATCATAGGATTAGCATGGGGCCGTTGAAATTCTTCTTTTATTCCTTTATTGTTAGTTAATTTGTGATAAATGAGGTAAAAATTAATAGAACGACCATCGGTGCTAAAAAATTGCCAATATTTCATGATAATACTTCGATTATTCCAGGATTTTAAAATATAGAATCAGGCTCTATCACTACAGACTTGGATTTGAACCCAGAAATATAAAACCTAACGGATGATTTAAACAAAATTTTACAAAAATGTGAATTTACTGAGTTATTTATTATTTTAGTGTGTAAATAAAATTGATTAATAACTTAAAACACCATTACGGTGAAATCGGTTGTTATCAGTTATTAAATACTATAACAACTAATTTAAACAATTTAATGCAATGCAAATATACAATTACTAAATATTAATTATTAGTTAATAATTATTAATTATAAATAAAATAATTTATAAATAAATAAATAATTATTAATTATTAATTATTAAATATACAAATTACCTTTGCAATGCAAAGGTAATTTTGTGTGTTTGTTTAAACTAAAATTATTTAAAAGTAACATTAAATAACAATAACTAAAATAAAACACTATATTGTGATTTTCACATCTTATCACCAATTTAAATACTCGTGACAACCCATAAAACCCTATTTTTCAACGAATAGTGATTCTACTGAGTTCATAGGCCCTAAAATTAATTAATTAAAGCACTTTGATAAAAAATTTAAAGAATAATCGTAACAAATAAGAAAAACCAAACTCCATAAGGACTTTAACACGATCATCCTTTCGTTATCAATTTCTTATCAGCGACGGTGGCGCTGCTTACGGACTTTGAATCGCGAATAGACCTTCTGAAGCCAGGATTTAGACTGAATCATTCGGTTCAGATGTTATGATCTTTTGATTGTTTCTTATAAGTGTTATTATGTGTGTTAGTGTGTGTGTGTTTCCGTGTGTGTTATCTTTGTAGCTCCCAGTGTCTTTATGTTAGAGAGTTAAAACCTGATACGAAAATCAATCTTTGAGTCTAGTAGAGCCATCCTGAATAGTTGTTTATGCCATAAGGCTGAGAAGTGTGTTTTATGTCACGGCAATTAAATTTACCGACGAGCGAAGCGAGTCGGGAAAATTGCCGAGACATAAGACATTCTCAGCCGGATGGCATACACTTTTTTTGAGGTAGCACTCATTAAATAAAGCCTCATTAAAAAAAAAATCAAAAAATAGCACTCATTAAACTGCGCTATATACTTAATTGAAAAAAAAACAAACGTCCAATTATTATTAAATTCATCCATAGCTTCACACTTTTATTCAAAAATGTAAAAGTTTTACAAATAAACACACAAAAATTGTCAATTAGAACACCTTTTAAAAAACGAAAAAAAATTAGTCTACGAACAAAACAGAAGCAAAATGAACGTTTTTTAAAGAAAACTTATGAAGGTTTAACACAGATTGTTTTTTGAACACGCTACATTACAGTAATGGCGGCAACATATGAATTACTTTTACGTCCTAGGAGTTTTTTTTACATTCATTATTGTCCTCAGAGGTGAAAAGTACTAAATAGCCCTAATAACAATAATGATTGCTTCTCATCCTAAAAACGGTTCAATAAAGTGCTCAATACGTACTACCTCAAAAAAAATGAATTCATCAACCTCGAATAATGATTGAGCAATATTTTCAAAACTTGATAAAACGCGGATTCAAGGTTTGCTCGATTTAAAATATAGGACACATTAAAAAAATACCACAGTTAAACAAATTCTAGGTACCTAATCTCTATATAGTCAAAATGCACTTGGCAATATATTTTTTTATATTCATTTGGTTCGTTTGGACTTACATTTATAAGTGTATACTTTTCTATACTTTTTACCTTATTTAATTAGATATAAGGAGCGACTCAGTGTGGCGCACAAGCTTTGAGTTATGCTACACAAATGTGAATATATATTATTTTAATTAGGAAAAGTAATAATGAAGACAGGAGTCCGAGTTTTGTTAGATTAATTTATTTTATCAGAGCTTTCGCACAAGCGATGCCATCCTCAGTGAATCTAATAACAAGTAAATAAAACCATAAACCAATTACAAAAAACAGAAATAAAAGATAGGACAAACTATGAACACCAAACCTAGAATGGCTGATAAATTACATTTGCTATATAAATATCATAGAGAGGACAAACTATGAACACCAAACCCTAGAATGGCTGATAAATTACATTTGCTATATAAATATCATAGAGAGGACAAACTATGAACACCAAACCCTAGAATGGCTGATAAATACATTTCTATATAAATATCATAGAGAGGACAAACTATGAACACCAAACCCTAGAAGCTGATAAATTACTTGCTATTAAATCATATGAACACCAAACTAGAATGGTGATAAATTACATTTGCTATATAAATATCATAGAGGGACAAACTATGAACACCAAACCTAGAATGGCTGATAAATTACATTTGCTATACAAATACCATAGCAAACCTTCCTCCGTAACTTTTTCTGAATGCTCGGAAATTATTAGTTATAATAAATAAGTTATAATGACTGATATAATAATGAGTGGAGAGGGAAGCTTGCAGAACTCCTCGACTTTTTTTCTTTAATTTTCGATAGCAGGAAGGAGATAAAATCTTGGATCTCTCTGCCTGTAGTTTCATAAAAATTAATAAAGATAGATTAAAAGCACTTAGAAAAAAGTTTAATAAGATTCACTCGAGGGAGAGGTCAAACAAGTATGGTGACCAGGTTGCGTGTGCTTAGTTCTTTTTACAACTTGCTTTTTTGTACCTTTTTTGACAACTTTTTCTGTGTCCCTTAGAACTTTTTCACATCTGACGCGTCGGATTCGCTTCGCTCTTCCTTAAAATATACAAGTCATTAAATTTATACTGCATCGTGTTTTCGGACTTGCCTAAGACGTTTCAGACAGTGAATACATCCGTTTTATTCCAGCGGTCTCCCATTCAGGCTCTGACCACGCTCGATGCTTCTTAACTTTTATGATGCTACAATAATCATGGATATACTTGTCATATTGAAACGGAACTTGTTGCATCTGAACCGAATTTCTACTTAATTGGATTTTGTACGATGTTTTACATGGTTTTAAAAAACGTACCGTAAGTCATTTGATAAAAATTGAACTAATACTGGTAATGAGATGACACTTGGCACATATGTTAGGGTTATATAAAACTGCAAGTGAATAAAGTCTCAATCCCATTACATCATTTCCCGCGTTATATGATTCTTCAAACATTTTGCTAAGTCATTATTGCAGGCAATGACGTCATAAAATGTTAAAATGACGTCCTATAGATTAAATAAATAAATAAACCATTTATTGCAGATGTACAAAAATAAATACAAAATAATGATGTTACCTTAAATTCTTACTTATCTACAAATCGGTGTTACCGTGGTTACCCAGGAAAGGTCAAAGTTGCTACTTTAATTTATTTTATCTATCAACAAATTATACATTTTCATCCAATAAATTATGATATAATTACTGACTTATGCAATTATAATAAATGCACTTTTAATAACAATTTTAACTTATTTCTATTGTATTGTGATAATTTATTTAATATCTTTTTTAGTTTTTAGATTGAAGTTTTAGCGATTCTTAATTTTAAATTGATGGTGTTATTTTAATTTTTTATTTTTAATATTAATATTAAACTTAGTTACTTTTCAATTCAAAAATCCTATAGATTAATAGACTGATTTTTGTTCTAATTTACAATTCTTTAGCATACGATAACAGAGCTACGATTTTAATAGACTCACACAACATACAGACAGACAACTTTGTAAAACCACGTAGAGGTCTTAAAACAGCTGAAACGGATAATTCCGGTGACATCCCGGTTTCGGATTTTTGTCAAACACGATACTTTTCCTATATCTAAGAAGTAAAACATAAAATGGATGGAATTATGTTAATCTGTTAGCAAAGTTTATATCTCCTTTATGAACAAACTGAAAATTAAAATATAAACCAGGCAAGAAAAAAGTAATTTGATTACAAGGCATACAAGGAGCGGTCCGGCAGCATTAAGCCGATGCCGTTTTCTATTGCTTTGATTCATTAAATTTCCTACTAAGCTCGCCTTCATTAAAATATCCCTCCTCTGAGTTAAGCCCCCTTTTCACTGTAAGCTTTCTTTTTACAGTGTTGTCCCTGCTCCTTCTCGGATGCTTTCGTTCCCTACGATGATAACGCTAATAGATATAAAAGTTTACGGCGCTGGTCAGATCCTTCTTAACTCCCTAAGTGACTAATACTTAGAGTAGTACAATGGCAGAATAGCAACAGTGAAAGGGTCTGGACTTACCTCCTTCTATAGTCTCCTAGAGGAGACTAGAATACTCCTACCCTCTACAACCCTATTGTACTCGCACTGTACAAAGGGCAGGTAATTTTTCAGTGACGCCACAACATAAACCACTTTATTCAAACAGACAATTAATGGATATATGCAATAGATAATAATTAAAAATTATTTTAAATTTAATGTAATACATAATAGTGGAAAAAAATCTTATATTTACGTTGGAGTGTATTATAATTAAAAACTAAAAAAAAAAGACGTCACCAATGTACAGTTACGGCACCTACTACGAAGGAATCCACAGCTGGACAAGGGTAACCTAGAGATAACCACAGTACGGTTTGTGTAAACCTACTGATAAGAACCATTTTCTAAACAAAAGATTTCCCCATGTATAGCATAGGAAAATTTTTTAGGAGGTTTTTTTTAATATAATTTATTGTATTTAACTCTTGAAATGTTATGAAATCGAAAGTTGGACATCTATATTTACGTTAGGAAAGAAAACAGTGTGGTTTGTTCGATTTTTCCGAATAAAATACGGTAGTGAAATGTGACCTTTTTTTGTGCATTTTGGACTCTCCGTTTTTTTGACTTTTTTAAATATAATTCATATTATTTAACTCTTGAATGTTCTGAAATCGAAAGTTGACATCTATATTATCGAAAAGAAACAAAATGAGTGAGGTTTAGTAGATTTTTCTGAAATAAATACGGTAGTAAATCTAATGTTTTGTTTACATTTTGCACTCGTTTGTTTCTGGTGTTTTTTGTACTATTTTTTGACTTCTTATTAAGATAATGTCGTATATAATTGGTTTCAACGACAAAGGTAATTCGTTTATACTGAAAAGAAGTATGTATAATCAGCATTTGTGGTATGGAATATTAGTAACTTTGTAGATAAGTTGCTCGAGTCACTTCTGTACATTGATGCCGTGCATAATTTAAGTGAAATGTCAACATCTTCTATTCATTTGTATAATCTAGAAGACGTGCATGCTAGATTTTTGTTAATTAATAAAGGATCATGGAGACATTGGCACAAGTTGAATCAACTTCATGCATAAAATAATTACTGTTTGAAGATGTCAATGTCATTTACTCAATTTATGTTAAACCAAATAATCTGTCAATATATAACTGTGCAAGAGACACCTAGGAAAATATAACAAGCAAAATGCAATACTACACTGGGATTTGTTCCATCATTCGACATTTGTCTTCATTGATGGCTCTACATAACGTCATGCCTCAAGTTTCGTCACGTTTAACTTATCAGGGGCCGACGGAGCCTGAACTCACTGTAACCTTTGATTAAAATTCCAAAGAATATAATGTGAAGTATTTACTAGAGATGAGCGGTTGCTCTCTTACCACCATCATGCTTGGTAAGCAAAAACATGTATCATTTGATACTACCGAGTTTTTGAAAAACATGAATACTCCCACAATATAACTGATCGAGAGACACCTAGGAAATTTAACTTGCAAAATGCAATGCTACAAATTATCTATGTTCATAAAATGATATTGTAATGTCAACTTTATGACTCACAACAACTGCGAGCTATGCCCACCTCAAGAAAGTCAAGTTTCATCACGGTGAAGCCTTCACGAGCATCTGTTGCAACCTTCGTGCGACTGTAGTCAAACTATTTTATTCTTAATTAGGATTTAAAACTTGTATTAAACCTTTCTTTTCATTGTTAAATTTTATATTATAATAAAATTTAGTGAAATTGATTCTTTATTTTATTCTAATTTCTTACCACCTACACCAATTTGGGCGGTTTGTCATATAGGTGCTGGGCCACCCTAAATCTATAAATCTGATATACCTTAGCTTGAGCTTTGTTCAGTCAAAACACATACCTGACTGAGGTGTCCATCAGTGTCAAGGCAGACAGCATACAAATTTGTGATAATTATTTGTTGTTAAAAATAGTTTTCTTGTTTTTTTGAATCGAGAGAGGCATCACATGTGTAGTTCCCAGACTTCTCAAGATATATGAATGAATTTTCTTGTAAACCTCATTACCTCAAATAGCTGATGCAATTTTAAACTTAACCAGCAAAAAGACTACAGCATTTGAATATTGTGTAATAGTGTAATAGAATACTGCTCCGTGGCCGAGGTTGTTAAGGCGATAGTCTTTACACTGACCTTTGACACCATCCCAGGTTACGCTCTCAGTTGATAGAAGATATTGTTTAATATATTATCGCCAATTTTTGAATACAATTTGAGCGTAACGGTTGCTACTACCACCCGTAGTGGTTCCCGCAGGGGTTATCACTGATGAGCTACAAGCTCTAAACGGCATTATTATTATTATTTTAGGGTAATAGAATACCGTGTTTTATTTGCGGGTATAGCAAATTTAATGAAACTTGAGATATGACTTCTAATGTAATTCACATTATAGTTCATGGCACCTTCCTCTTTGCCAGGTTTTATTTAATAAAACTTCAATTATTGAGAGGGTTATATATACAAACTACAAAATGACAATTATGTATCCACAGAAGCTATCTGCATTGATTACAGTAGGTATGACTGATCCTTTTTTCAGTCTAAATCTTTTTGTGTAAGACATTATGAATTCTAGTAGCATCTAAAATTTAAAATATCTATCTAAAATTTATCTAATTGCTTGTTAATAATGAGTTGAAATATTGGCAATACTTTATCAGAAGCGATTGAATAATAATCTCATATAAAAAAAGATGGTGTCAAAGATCCTACAATTTTTTATGCTATGATACAAGTAACTCCATATAATCATGTATGTTGTGAATTGTTCAAAACGAATTGAGAGAGAGTTCATGAGTCTGTGGTTTGAACAATATCTTTATTACAAGTATAATACAAAAGAAAAAGGAATACAAAGTTAACACAAAGTATACAAGTAACCACCAAGGCAAAGCCTGAAGGGGGGGGGGGGTAAGAAATTGTAGAATAAACGATCTTTTAATGAGAAATACAATAGTGAGTGCAATTGACTTTAAACCGATTGTTAATATGGAGTCGACTCAAGATAATCGAGTGGATAGTTGATTCAATCGCTTGATCTGATTAAAGTCGATTCGGTTCAATTTCAACTTGATTCAACTCAAATAAAACTGAAAATAAGTAGATTTATTTACACATTGACATAGGATATTAAATCAAATTGAAATTTTAGATGCTACATATGTTTACCACAAAAAGATTTAGACTGAAAAAGGATCAGTCATACCTACTGTAATCAAATGCGATAGCTTCTGTGGATACAGTAATTGGTCATTTTGTAGTTTGTGATATTTAACCCTCTCAATAATTGAAGTCTTTATAATAACCTGGCAAAGAGGAGGTGCATGAACTATAATGTGAATTACATTAGAAATCATATCTCAAGTTTCATTAAATTTGTCGATAGACACGGTATTCTTACCCTAAAATAATAATAATAATGCCCGTTAGAGCCTTGTAGCTCATCAGTGATACCTGCGGAACCACTACGGGTGGTAGTAGCAACCGTTACGCTCAAATTGTATTAAAATGGCTAATTATATTAAACAAAATCTCTATCAACTGAGAGCGTAACTGGGATGGTGTCAAAAGGTCAGTGTAAAGACTATCGCCTTAACACCTCGGCCACGGAGGCAGTAATTCTATTACACTATTTCACAAATTCAATGCTTAGTTTGCTGGTTAAGTTTAAAATTGCATCAGCTATTTGAGGTAATGAGGTTACAAGAAAATCATTCTATTATCTTGAGAAGTCTGGGAACTACACATGTGATGCCTCTCGATCAAAAAACAAGAAACTATTTTTAACAACAATAATTATCACAAATTGGTATGCTGTCTGCCTTGACACTGATGACACCTCAGTCAGGTATGTGTTGACTGAACAAAGCTCAGCTAAGGTATTCAGATCTTATAGATTTAGGGTGGCCAGGTATATGCAACCTCCCAAATTGGTGTAGGTTGGTAGAGAAATTTAGAATAAATAAAAAGAATCATTTCACTAAATTTTATTATAATATAAAATTTTAACAATGAAAGAAAGGTTAATAAAGTTTAAATCCTAATTAAGAATAAAATAGTTTGACTACAGTCGCACGAAGGTTGCAACAGATGCTCTGAAGGCTTCACCGTGATGAAACTTGACTTTTGAGTGGGCATAGCTTCGCAGTTGTTGTGAGTTCATAAAGTTTGACATTACAATATCATTTTATGAACATAGATAATTTGTAGCATTGCATTTTGCAAGTTTAAATTTCCTAGGTGTCTCTCGATCAGTATATTGTGGGAGTATTCATGTTTTTTCAAAACTCGGTAGTATCAAATGATACATGTTTTGCTTACCAAGCATGATGGTGGTAAGAGAGCACCGCTCATCTCTAGTAAATACTTCACATTATATTCTTTGGAATTTTAATCAAAGGTTACAGTGAGTTCAGGCTCCGTCGGCACCCTGATAAGTTAAACGTGACGAAACTTAGGCATGACGTTATGTAGAGCCATCAATTGAAGACAAATGTCGAATGATGGAACAAATCCAGGTGTAGTATTGCATTTTGCTTTGTTATATTTGCTAAGGTGTCTCTTGCACAGTTATATATTGACAGATTATTTGGTTTTTTAACATAAATTGAGTAAATGACATTGACATCTTACAACAAAGTAATTTTATGCATGAAGTTGATTCAACTTGTGCCAATGTCTCCATGCATCCTTTATTAATTAACAAAAATCTAGCATGCACGTTATCTAGATTATACAAATGAATAGAAGATTGACAATTTCACTTAAATTATGCACGGCATCAATGTACAGAAGTGACTCGAGCAACTTATCTACAAAGTTACTAATATTCCATACCACAAATGCTGATATACATACTTCTTTCAGTATAAACGAATTACCTTTGTCGTTGAAAACCAATAATATACGACATTATCTTAATAAGAAATCAAAATAGTACAAAAACACCAGAAACAAACGAGTGAAAATGTAACAAAAACATTAGATTTTACTACCGTATTTATTTCAGAAAAATCTACTAAACCTCACTCATTTTGTTTCTTTTCGATAATATAGATGTCCAACTTTCGATTTCAGAACATTCCAAGAGTTAAATAATATGAATTATATAAAAAAAGTCAAAAAACGGAGAGTCCAAAATGCACAAAAAAAGGTCACATTTCACTACGTATTTTATTCGGAAAAAATCGAACAAAACCACACTTGTTTTCTTTCCTAACGTAAATAGAGATGTCCAACTTTCGATTTCATAACATTCAGTTTAAATACAATAAATTATTTAAAAAACACCTCCTAAAAAATTTGTCCTATGCTAATACATGGGGAAAATCTTTTGTTTAGAAAATGGTTCTTATCAGTAGGTTACACCAAACCGTACTGTGGTTATCTCTAGGTTACCCTTGTCCAGCTGTGGATTCCTTCGGTAGTTAGGTGCCGTAACTGTACATTGGTGACGTCATTTTTTTAGTTTTTAATTATAATTACAATCCAACGTAAATATAAGATTATTTTTCCACTATTATGTATTACATTAAATTTAAAATAATTTTTAATTATTATCTATTGCATATATCCATTAATTGTCTGTTTTGAATAAAGTGGTTTATTGTGGCGTCACTGAAAAATACCTGCCCTTTGTACAGTGCGAGCTACAATAGGGGGTTGTAGAGGGGTAGGAGTATCTAGTCTCTCTCTAGGGAGACTATAGAAGGAGTAAGTCCAGACCCCTTATCATGTGCTATTCTGCCCTGTACTACTCTAAGTATTTAGTCACTTAGGATTAAGAAGGATCTGACCACGCCGTAAACTTTTATATCTATTAGCGTTATCATCGTAGGGAACGAAAGCATCCGAGAAGGAGCAGGGACAACACTGTAAAAAAGCTTACAGTGAAAAGGGGCTTAACTCAGAGGAGGGATATTTTAATGAAGCGAGCTTAGTAGGAATTTAATGAATAAGCAATAGAAAACGGCATCGGCTTAATGCTGCCGGACCGCTCCTTGTATGCCTTGTAATCAAATTACTTTTTTCTTGCCTGGTTTATATTTTAATTTTTCAGTTGTTCATAAGGAGATATAAAACTTTGCTAACAGATTAACATAATTCCATCCATTTTATGTTTTTACTTCTTAGATATAGAAAAGTATCGTGTTTGACAACAAATCCGAAAACGGGATGTCACGGAATTATCCGTTTCAAGCTGTTTTTAAGACCTCCTACGTGGTTTTTACAAAGTTGTCTGTCTGTATGTTTGTGTGAGTCTATTAAAATCGTAGCTCTGTTATCGTATGCTAAAGAATTGTAAATTAGAAACAAAAATCAGTCTATTAATCTATAGGATTTTTTGAATTGAAAAAGTAACTAAGTTTAAATATTAATATAAAAATAAAAAATTAAAATAACACCATCAATTTAAAATAAGAAATCGCTAAAACTTCAATCTAAAAACTAAAAAAGATATTAAATAAATTATCAACAATACAATAGGAAATAAGTTTAAAATTGTTATTAAAAGTGCATTTATTATAATTGCATAAGTCAGTAATTATATCATAATTTATTGGATGAAAATGTATAATTTGTTGATAGATAAAATAAATTAAAGTAGCAACTTTGACCCTTCCTTGGGTAACCACGGTTAACACCGATTTGTAGATAAGTAAGAATTTTAAGGTAACATCATTATTGTATTTATTTTTGTACATCTGCAATAAATGGTTTATTTATTATTTAAATCTATAGGACGTCATTTTAACATTTTATGACGTCATTGCTGCAATAATGACTTAGCAAAATGTTTGAAGAATCATATAACGCGGGAAATGATGTAATGGGATTGAGACTTTATTCATTGCAGTTTTATATAACCCTAACATATGTGCCAAGTGTCATCTCATTACCATATTAGTTCAATTTTTATCAAATGACTTACGGTACGTTTTTTAAAACCATGTAAAACATCGTACAAAATCCAATTAAGTAGAAATTCGGTTCAGATGCAACAAGTTCCGTTTCAATATGACAAGTATATCCATGATTATTGTAGCATCATAAAAGTTAAGAAGCATCGAGCGTGGTCAGAGCCTGAATGGGAGACCGCTGGAATAAAACGGATGTATTCACTGTCTGAAACGTCTTAGGCAAGTCCGAAAACACGATGCAGTATAAATTTATGACTTGTATATTTTAAGGAAGAGCGAAGCGAATCCGACGCGTCAGATGTGAAAAAGTTCTAAGGGACACAGAAAAAGTTGTCAAAAAAGGTACAAAAAAGCAAGTTGTAAAAAGAACTAAGCACACGCAACCTGGTCACCATACTTGTTTGACCTCTCCCTCGAGTGAATCTTATTAAACTTTTTCTAAGTGCTTTTAATTCTATCTTTATTAATTTTTATGAAACTACAGGCAGAGAGATCCAAGATTTTATCTCCTTCCTGCTATCGAAATTAAAGAAAAAAGTCGAGGAGTTCTGCAAGCTTCCTCTCCACTCATTATTATATCAGTCATTATAACTTATTTATTATAACTAATAATTTCCGAGCATTCAGAAAAAGTTACGGAGGAAGGTTGCTATGGTTGTATAGCAAATGTAATTATCAGCCTTCTAGGGTTTGGTGTTCATAGTTTGTCCTCTCTATGATATTTATATAGCAAATGATTTATCAGCCATTCTAGGGTTTGGTGTTCATAGTTTGTCCTCTCTATATATTTATATAGCAAATGTAATTTATCAGCCATTCTAGGTTGGTGTTCATAGTTTGTCCTCTCTATGATATTTAATAGCAAATGTAATTTATTCAGCCATTCTAGGGTTTGGTGTTCATAGTTTGCCTTCTATGATATTTATATAGCAAATGTAATTTATCAGCCATTCTAGGGTTTGGGTGTTCATAGTTTGTCCTCTCTGATATTTATATAGCAAATGTATTTATCAGCCATTCTAGGGTTTGGTGTTCATAGGTTTGTCCTATCTTTTATTTCTGTTTTTTGTAATTGGTTTATGGTTTTATTTACTTGTTAATTAGATTCACTGAGGTGGCATCGCTTGTGCGAAAGCTCTGATAAAATAAATTAATCTAACAAAACTGGATCCTGTCTTCATTATTACTTTTCCTAATTAAAATAATATATATTCACCATTTGTGTAGCATAAGCTCAAAGCTTGTGCGCCACACTGAGTCCGCTCCTTATATCTAATTAAATAAGGTAAAAAGTATAGAAAAAGTATACACTTATAAATGTAAGTCCAAACGAACCAAATGAATATAAAAAAATATATTGCCAAGTGCATTTGACTATATAGAGATTAGGTACCTAAGAATTTGTTTAACTTGTGGTATTTTTTTAATGTGTCCTATATTTTAAATCGAGCAAACCTTGAATCCGCGTTTTATCAAGTTTTGAAAATATTGCTCAATCATTATTCGAGGTTGATGAATTCATTTTTTTTTTGAGGTAGTACGTAATTGAGCACTTTATTGGACCGTTTTTAGGATGAGAAGCCAATCACTATTGTTTTATAGGAGGCTATTTTAGTCTTTTCACTCTGAAGGACAATAATGAATGTAAAAAAAAACTCCTAGGACGTAAAAGTAATTCATATGTTGCCGCCATTACTGTAATGTAGCGTGTTCAAAAAACAATCTGTGTTAAACCTTCATAAGTTTTCTTTAAAAACGTTCATTTTGCTTCTGTTTTTGTTCGTAGACTAATTTTTTTTCGTTTTTAAAAGGTGTCTAATTGACATTTTGTGTGTTTATTTGTAAAACTTTTACATTTTTTGAATTAAAGTGTGAAGCTATGATGATTTAATAATAATTGGACGTTGTTTTTTTTTCATTAAGTATATAGCCGCAGTTTAATGAGTGCTATTTTTTGATTTTTTTTTTAATGAGTGCTTTATTTAATGAGTGCTACCTCAAAAAAATAGTGTATGCCATCCGGCTGAGAATGTCTTTATGTCTCGGCAATTTTTCCCGACTCGCTTCGCTCGTCGGTAAATTTAATTGCCGTGACATAAAACACACTTCTCAGCTTATGGCATAAACAACTATTCAGGATGGCTCTACTTAGACTCAAAGATGATTTCGTATCAGGTTTTAACTCTCTAACATAAAGACACTGGGAGCTACAAAGATAACACACACGGAAACACACACACACTAACACACATAATAACAACTTAATAAGAAAACAATCAAAAGATCATACAAACATCTGAACCGAATGATTCAGTCTAAATCCTGGCTTCAGACAGGTCTATTCGCGATTCAAAGTCCGTAAGCAGCGCCACCGTCGCTGATAAGAAATTGATAACGAAAGGATGATCGTTGTTAAAGTCCTTATGGGAGTTTGGTTTTTCTTATTTGTTACGATTATTTTTTAAATTTTTTATCAAAGTGCTTTAATTTAATTAATTTTAGGGCGTATGAACTCAGTAGAATCACTATTTCGTTGAAAAATAGGGTTTTAATGGGTTGTCACGAGTATTTAAATTGAGTGATAAGATGGTGAAAATCACAATATAGTGTTTTATTTTAGTTATTGTTATTTAATGTTACTTTTAAATAATTTTAGTTTAAACAAACACACAAAATTACCTTTGCATTGCAAAGGTAATTTGTATATTTAATAATTAATAATTAATAATTTTTTTATTTATTTATAAATTATTTTATTTATAATTAATAATTATTAACTAATAATTAATATTTAGTAATTGTATTTGCATTGCATTAAATTGTTTTAAATTAGTTGTTATAGGTATTTAAATTAACTGATAACAAGCCGATTTTCACCGTAATGGTGTTTTAAGTTATTAATCAATTTTATTTACACACTAAAATAATAAATAACTCAGTAAATTCACATTTTTGTAAAATGTTTGTTTAAATCATCCGTTTAGGTTTTATTATTTCTGGGTTCAAATCCAAGTCTGTAGTGATAAGAGCCTGATTCTATATTTAAAATCCTGGAATAATCGAAGTATTTATCTATGAAATATTGGCAATTTTTTAGCACCGATGGTCGTTCTATTAATTTTTACCTCATTTATCACAAATTAACTAACAATAAAGGAATAAAAGAAGAATTTTCAACGGCTCCCATGCTAATCCTATGATAAAAAAAATTTGATCACCCTTTCGTTTTCCCGCCATTGGTATTGCCAACCTTACAACTATCTCTTTGAATCGCGAATAGCCTGCCAAAACTTGTAGGAGGGAGGGGGGAGTGAAACCAATCTAAGAGGGGTGTGATATTCACACATCTATAAAGGACTTCTACTGAAAAACTACTTGGTCAGAAGGCCCCTACCTGGCTGCGGACCTGGTTTGAGGTATTGAGTGCAAACAGTACTTACATTTCCTACATACTTACAATGAGGAAATTATGATGAATAATAATGAGATTTTATGACAGCAACGATGAGTCAGCGGTATTTTAACTGAGAGCAGCTGGAAGCATTGTATCGTAATGTCGAGATGGAACCCTATTCCCATCCCCTCCGTTACCAATTAATAAAATATAAAAGTTGACAATTACTTACCATTACTAATCATTCTCCGTTATAACTTAAATGGGTAGAAATGAAAAAGTAAAAGTTCTGGTACGGAGATCCGCAAGGCGGACGAATTTTTTTGAAATGCGTGCTTCTTCGTTCAAATTCATTGCTTGCTTGAGATGTGGGTTTATGCATGATTACATGGGCAGTAGCATTATAACTTTGTAAACATCGTTTTCAAATTTTTAAAAGAAAATGCGCACTATAGTAGGTCACTCGGTTCAAATCAATGAGGAAGATGCATGTTTGCCAAATATATTTTTATTTAAAATATACTACATTTTATGAATAATAGCTCTAGCAAATTTTTTTTAGTGTGTTTCAATTATTTTTAATTATTTTTAAAATTTACTGTTGTTGTTGGGGTATGTTGTTCATTGCGAGAACGTATCGCACCACAGCGGATTTATTTAGAAACTTTTTGTGGTGTGCATTTGTTGCTTAACGTACCTTTTATTTTCAGACTCCTAGCTGCTTTATTCTATTGCAAAACCGCTTCACAGTTTTTTTAGTAAACTAAAGTTCGCGCGACAAATCACTCTTATCACATATGATAACAATAATTTATGTGTTATCGACATAGAGATATTATTACTAGAGGGGCCCTATATGTTTAATTTTGAAACTTGGAAAAAGTAACCTGACTATCGTCGCTTACAATCTAATCAGTACAAAATTACAATGACTTATACAGTATAACGCTAAAAATTCAAACCAAAACACGAATAATGTGCGGGAAATCTAAAACAATTGATTTATTATAACCTTAACTCACTCTTGAAAGAGGTTTCAATGAGGCTACACAGAGTGCTTGTTGTTCACCCTACTTTTCGTTTAGTTTATGAAATTATTACATTGAAATTGAGTTATTCGTTAATTAATATGTACTAACTTTAATAAAAAAGGCATCAATAGAGCTTTTGTTTTAGTAATCTCAACGCCGAATATTGCTCAAAATCGAATTCACTCTTCCCAACTGTAAGATGATAAATGTACATACTTAATTTGAACAAAAATAATTTAAAGCTAGCAATTATTAGCATGATTTTTTACAAAAGATAGTACAGACTAATAAAATAATAACTATTTACTCCAATTTAATTTTAAATTATCATAATTTAAACAAAACGTAAGGTAAACAACAATCAGGTAAAACTTTATTTTTCTACTGATATCCGAACGGTTTTGCCTAAAACATTTTAGATCCAGGTTTGTATGATAATATTGAGCATTCCAGGCTAAAAAATAACTCGCAATACAATGAAAACTGGTATAACTAAAAAAGGGTTTTTGAACATTTGTTAATTTTAGCATTGACCTTGAGATTTGAAACGAATCCATCAACTAAACAACCCAAGTGACGTAATAGCTTTTTGCCGCGATACGTGACATACTGCCTCGATATAAGCAAATTTTCAAATAAATTGATGAAAAAACTAGATTTGTTTACATTATATCAATTAATGACAATGTTTCGTATAATTTACATATGTCAACCAATAAAACCAGACCTAATACTGACAAACTTCGTATCTTTGTGAACCATACATGGTAATATATGTGTAAAAAAATTGCAGCCCAATTTAAACACTATATGAAGATTTGTGATTTATGATATGTTTGTGGGGTCATTAATGTGGCTAATGACGTCACACATATAAAAAATAGGGTTCGGACATTATCAGGTTGTTTTTGCACTTCGTATCAAAGTTTCATTTGGATCCGAGAAAGCGTTTGAAAGTAATTGTGTCCCATAGAAAAGTCTTGGCCACAAATCTCGTACATAAATACTATATATATATATATATATATATATATATATATATATATATATATATATATATACATATTCTTGATCATTCCCCCTTTAAAAAAATCCCTTCCCTCCCCTCCAGCATCATAAGCTCATTTTCTCATACAATATTCCCTAAAAGGGACTATTAGAGGGGGAGAGGAAAAAAATTAAAATCTTTCTTCTATATTGAGAGTTCTATCTAAGAGCATTCTCCATGGAAAGGAGAGTCCAAGTAAAAGAGAACGAGGTTATTAAATACTTTTCATACTCTGACTAATTTGATACTTTTTTAAGAATGTAAAACATATTTTAAGACGCCATGTTGAATTTTCCCTAAAACCGATTATTTCATCTTTTGATCCCTTTTACCTGTATTATTTTCTTAGCCATGTATACAGACTTAAACTTTTATAAATTTTTGGAATTTTGAGGCGCTGAAGCATAGACACCAAATAAGAAGGCGGTTTTTTCCACTTTAATGCTTCCTATTTCTTAAGAGCAATAGGAAAGTAATAGTGGATGTCTGAAAGATTTATGTTACTCCCCTATAGCCCAGTCGTATTATAGGAAAGTACATTAACTTGGTGCCTATTAAACTAATTTAAAAGATTAACGCATTTCCTATAGCGAATACATTGTGCTGCGGAGCGTACAGCTAGATTACATTGCGCTGCACAGCGTACAAGTCGGTTATATTGAGTTGCGCGGCGTACAACCCGGTTGTATTGTGCTGCACAGAGTACAAGTCGGTTATATTGAGTTGCGCGGCGTACAACCCGGTTGTATTGCGCTGCACAGCGTACAAGTCGGTTATATTGAGTTGCGCGGCGTACAACCCGGTTGTATTGCGCTGCACAGAGTACAAGTCGGTTATATTGAGTTGCGCGGCGTACAACCTGGTTGTATTGCGCTGCACAGCGTACAGTCGGTTATATTGAGTTGCGCGGCGTACAACCCGGTGTATTGCGCTGCACAGAGTACAAGTCGGTTATATTGAGTTGCGCGGCGTACAACCTGGTTGTATTGCGCTGCACAGCGTACAAGTCGGTTATATTGAGTTGCGCGGCGTACAACCCGGTTGTATTGCGCTGCACAGAGTACAAGTCGGTTATATTGAGTTGCGCGGCGTACAACCTGGTTGTATTGCGCTGCACAGCGTACAAGTCGGTTATATTGAGTTGTGCGGCGTACAACCCGGTTTATCGAAGTTATGTAAAAACTAAGATACTTGCAAAGTTTCTCCTGCTAACCTTATCATTAAAGGTTTGATGTTAGTTCGAGCTAAAGGGGTAGGGGGGGGGTGTTGGCTTTATAAAGCGTCGTACTTTTACAAATTCTAACTTTATCACCTAATTAAAACTTGATAACTACAATGGCTTATCAAAGTTTCTACACAATACAGTGAGTGTGTGTGAGTCACATGAGCCTGTTAGTGTGGCAGCGTGTTGTGAATGCCTTGTTTTATATGTTGCCTGACATTTACCTCAGCCTGAAATATGACTTTGCCTTTTTAATAAAATAGCGTCAATCATTAAAACTCAAATCTGCCTGGGTTACACGTGTAACTTCCAGCTAGTCTTGAGACTTGCTTGTCAATATTAGAAACGTATTTCTGCCTGTCGGCTGATTCGATACGTTTTCTCTGCTACAAGGAAAGCCATTCCCCATTATTTTTCTTTTTACTCCTTTTTATTCTTTTCCCCTATCATTAGACAATTCCTTTGATTGAAATTTGCTAATGGAATAAGATGCATATCGGAAGTCAAGAGAATGTTAGACATCTTTTTGACAATGGTCCCTAATAACAAAGCAAAAGGCAGCCGTTCCGCGGTGTCGGAGTTAGGGCGGCTGCGTTGTCTCGAGACACTGTGCGACCGCTTTGCGGCCACATAGTTATTGTATTGATTTATATAAGTGGCATACTGCTACGATATATGCGAATTTTCAAATATATTAGTAAATATACGAGATTCGTTTACAATATGTCAATAAATTACAATGTTTGTTTAACATGAATATGTCAATCAATAAAACCGCAACTAATACTGATAACACAATGAAACTTCTACTCTGTTTATGCGCCATACATAGTTGTATATGTTTACAAAATTTCAGCCCAATCTAAACTCTATATGAAGATTTTTGATTTTATGAAATATTTGTGAGGCCATTTTTCTGGGTTATACATATTTTATAAATAATAGGGTTCGTGACATTAACAAGGTTGATTTTTGTATTAAGTGTCATTTGGATTCGAGAAAGCGCTCGAAAGTTATCGTGAACATAAAATCGTCTAGGACCCAAAAATCTCGTACATACATACATAAATATGTATATGTATATATTGTTGTTAGTATTTGTCTCCATTATAATTGATAATATTAAATTTATGACACAGAATGGGACGTAATAAATTTTTCTTAATTTTGCATTATAACTATATTTCGCCTTCCTTAGCAATACAAGGCATATTCATGTTAAATAAACCTAAAAAGAAAAGAATTAATTACAATCAAAGCATAGATGTTAAAAAATTACTAATAAGTCATGCTCAAGAGAAGTTAACAACAATAATAATAAGAAGACTAACAATAATAATAATTTGGCACGACACAATAGGCCAAGCAAAGAACTCAACAAATTGAAAAATAAATTAGAAAAAGAAAAGAAACAACTCATCACCAAAACCGATGAAGATTTATGTAAACTTATAAGTGTGAAACATCAGTATAAGAAAATAGTTTGGAGTTTAAAGAAAATACATATTAAACGTAGTCATGCTCTAGCTAAAAAAGATTATTTATTTTTTGTGTTTTTTTGGGTTTTTTCTGTGTAGGTAGAATTTATTCCCATTCTTTATTATCCCTGTAGAACTTTCTCATAGAACTGACTCAGTTATTTTTTTAACGGTGTATGTAAGTAGCTTTATTTTTAACTTCTCTTGAGCATGACTTATTAGTAATTTTTTAACATCTATGCTTTGATTGTAATTAATTCTTTTCTTTTAGCGAATTTTCATAATGAAAATGACGCTTATGAGGTTGTTCGGATGACGGAAGTTGAGGGTGGGAGTGAGTGGAATCGGTTCCTATTGGCTTCCTGATAACAAAAATATATGTCCGAAAAAAGTTTATATATATATGTATATATATATATATATGTATATATATATATATGTATATATATATATATATATGTATGTAAGAGTTTCTACCCTTTCGTATGGCGAACGATAACTCTCGAAGGCGTTCTCAAATTGAAACGAAACTTTGCAAATCGCGAGATGTTGAGGAGGTTACGAGGCCTATTGTTTATAAAAACATTATGACGTCATCAACCAAAGTTATGACGTCATGAAAAAAAAATTTTTGAAACTTAAAATGGCTTTAAAACAAGGTATCTAGTATTTAGGTAGACGGCTAGCTGAATCGATTAAGACCAATTTCAGCTCAATCGAACTATCACAAATGGCGCAATCGGTATACATATATATATAATCTTGTATATATGTATACGTCTAGGTCAAAGACTCGTACGATATCTGTTGGGTTCAGTAGTGTTAGAGGGTGGGGATATAGTATAAAAGAGAGACCTCTACCTCTTGCTCCATCATGGTAAGCCTACTGTCCCAGAGAGACAGGGCAAAAATGGCTTCCACTGAACCACGCCGAGCTAAGCAGACCCGTAAAGAGGAAGAACATCGAAGTAGTCTTTATATGGTCGAAGTTATTCTAAAACGAATGCGACCAGTTTCAGCTCAATTGGACAATCCTAAGTGACGCAAACGGTATTTTTATTTCAAATAATCATGAATATATTTTTTTCAACCTTAAGATTTTACTCAAATAAACAATTTGTTTACAAACAAAATTTGACATTTTTCTTTAAATTCTATAAACAATCATAAATGTAAGTAAGAGTTTATACCCTTTTGTATAGTGGACGATAACTAAAGCTGATGAAAGATGAAACTATAATCTTTTCTTACCCTTTATACAAGGTTACTCCAAAAGTTGCAACGTGTGAATTTTTTCCTTGTATTCTTTATACCTCTATAAAAAACGTATTAGTTATGTATTTAAATATACTTATTATTTTCTTATATTGCTTGTTAACTGTAATATTATTGCTTACTATTAATAATAGAGGATAAATAAAATCAAATTTGTGAGAAAGCCTCTCAGGCCCGCGAAGCGGGCCTGTGAAACGAGTCTGTGAAAATTCGCTAAATACGTGGCAAAATGCCATGTAACAAGAAACGATAGTGAAACTATACATTAATACAAAACAACAATGTGGCCGCGAAGCGGTCACCGGGAGGCCCCCGGGCCGCGAAGCGGCCCGGCGGGCCGACGCTGCGGAGCGGACGAGGCGCGAAGCGCCGAGGCCGCGTAGCGGCTACGGGCCGAAGGCCCGTTTTTAGGTTTATTTAACATGAATATGCCTTGTATTGCTAAGGAAGGCGAAATATAGTTATAATGCAAAATTAAGAAAAATTTATTACGTCCCTTCTGTGTCATAAATAAATATTAATATGTATATAATAATATATAATATATATATATATATATATATATATTATATATATATATATATATATATATATATATATATATATATATATATATATATATATATATATACACGTATATAATTTAGACACGTCTTTGTGGATGTGTAAAGAAATACACTATCACAAACACAAAGTATTATGTTGTTAAGAAATGTCCACATAAGCCATGTAATAGGTTATAAAATATATTTAAAGCTGCGTGTAGCGTGACTCTATATTACTTTTTGCCTTAAAATATGTCTAAGTAGTAAAATAACAGCGTTACTCCAGGATTACGCCTCCAAGTGCTCGCATTAATAACAGACTCAAATACTTTGATTAACAGCTAAATTATTTCATCAGCATAAATTAACTACAGCCGCTGATTGTAATCTTTCTTTGTTATATTATAGTTGTAACAAATTTTATGTTGTTATTGTATGCTAGGAAATTTAAAATTAAAGTCATAAATTAATGTCAGTGTTATTCCTTTGTGATCGCACTCACAAATTTTATACCAATTATCGTTGCTGAGTCAACAATTTTTAAAATGTTAAATTTGAAATGGCCCGATGGTGAAGCTAGTTTATTTTCATACCCTCACTTCTTACATTTAAGAGATTACTGAAAAAAAGGAATAGTGAGGGTATGACGCGACGTTTCGACAAATCTTATATCTTACCGAAAACCACTTATGTGGCAAAATACTCCCCGCCAATTCTTTGGTCCAAAAAGTAGGGAATCTTTTCTCACCCGCTAAGTCATGTCCGTATTGGATGAAGACGGTCATAGGCGTTTCAAAGTGAAGTTGCTAGGTTGACAATAGTTAAGGGCCCTATTTACATTGAGAGGCAATCATCAGCTTCTTCTCCTTGGCGGCAAGCCAGCTGTGTGAACGAGTTTTATATTTTCTTTTGCTATATTTTGAGATATCAAACAATTCAGATGTTCGTGGAGATTAATCATAACAGATTTTAACAGTTGTCATAATTGCAGCAGTTTTACTTACCTGCATAGATCCAGGAGTATACAAAAGAAATAAATGAATGAATGAAACGATAACGGTACGATATAATCAGGCACTACACCCTATATACTCTTGCAAACACTACCTCTGAAGGTGATTCTCTTTTCTGGCACGCCGCCAAGGAGAAGAAGCTGATGATTGCCTCTCAATGTAAATAGGGCCCTTAACTATTGCCAACCTAGCAACTTTACTATGAAACACCTATGACAGTCTCCACCCAGTACGGACATGACTTGGCGGGACAGAAAAGTTGATTTCCCTACTTTTTTGGACCAAAGACTTGGCGGGGAGTATTTTACCACTTAAGTGGTTTTTGGTAAGATTTCATAACTTTTTGTACGGCTCCTGTTTTGTGTAAAAACAAAAGTAAACATGATACGTCAAATAGATAAAGCTGTTAAAAGTGTTAAAGTATTGTATATACTACTCTCAAGCTTTGTTTTCTGCGACGCGTACAACATAGGATTTGTAAATTTGGGATTAATTGATACAATAATGTTAAAAAGGCATCAGAAAAAATCCAAAAGTCCTGTAACACCAAAATCCATTCATCAGTAAAGAGTTCAGAATGGTCAATTTATATAAAAGTAGCGTTCGCTAGCTTAATTTCTAGCTCCGTGTTTAGCACAGGAATGTCGAATTTTAGATTTTATGAAGCATAAAACAAATTCAAAAAGTCACCACACATGTTCAGTACTTTAGGATTCAGGTTAGTTTTTCGCTCCGCGTTAAGCGTAAGAACGTCTGAATTTGACATTTTATGAAGTAGGAATGAACACGAGCATAAGACGAATCCAAAAAGTCTTCACACATCAAAATCCGTTCAGTATTTGTGGCAGTAGATACGTCAATGTATTGGCAGTAGATACGTCAATGTATATAACTACAGTTCGCTAGCTTAGTGTTTCGCTCCGCGTTCAGCGTAGGAATGTCGAAATTGAGATTTTTATGAAGTAGGAATACACACGAGAATAAGACGAATCTAAAAAGTCCACTCACATAAAAATCCGTTCAGTAGTTTAGGCTATAGGTGCGTAAACATGTTAAACTATCGTTCTCCAGTTTAGTATGTATAGCCAGTATGTATGTATGTATGTATAGCATAAACACACTGGGAGCTACGATGATACGAGACACACGCACACACACACAGATCCGGTTTCAGATTTTGAGAGCAAACACGATATAGTTTTACTGCATGCCTGCGGTATAAATGTGGAATAGTAAGTTGTTCTGTTCTAGTAACTCTTAAGTTAATTAGGCGTATCGAGGGAGAGGACAGGATTCTGACTCCCCTGTTTTAGCGTATCGAGGGAGAGGACAGGATTCTGGCTCCCCTGTTCTAGCGTATCGAGGGAGAACAGGATTCTGGCTCCCCTGTTCTAGCGTATCGAGGGAGAGGACAGGATTCTGACTCCCCTGTTCTAGCGTATCGAGGGAGAGGACAGGATTCTGACTCCCCTGTTTTAGCGTATCGAGGGAGAGGACAGGATTCTGGCTCCCCTGTTCTCTAGCGTATCGAGGAGAGAACAGGATCTCCCCTGTTCTAGCGTATCAAGGAGAGGACAGGATTCTGACTCCCCTGTTTAAGGTATCGAGAGGACAGGATTCTGACTCCCCTGTTCTAGCGTATCAAGGGAGAGGAACAGGATTCTGGCTCCCCTGTTTAGCGTATCGAGGGAGAGGACAGGATTCTGACTCCCCTGTTCTAGCGTATCGAGGGAGAGGACAGGATCTGACTCCCCCTGTTTAAGAGAGGACAGGATTCTGGCTCCCTGTTCTAGCGTATCGAGGAGAGAACAGGATTCTGACTCCCCTGTTTAGCGTATCGAGGGAGAGGACAGGATTATGGCTCCCCTGTTCTAGCGTATCGAGGGAGAGAACAGGATTCTGGCTCCCCTGTTCTAGCGTATCGAGGGAGAGGACAGGATTCTGACTCCCCTGTTCTAGCGTATCGAGGGAGAGGACAGGATTCTGACTCCCCTGTTTTAGCGTATCGAGGGAGAGGACAGGAAGCGTATCGAGGAGAGACCTGACTCCCCTGTTCTAGCGTATCGAGGGAGAGGACAGGATTCTGACTCCCCTGTTTTAGCGTATCGAGGGAGAGGACAGGATTCTGACTCCCCTGTTCTAGCGTATCGAGGGAGAGGACAGGATTCTGGCTCCCCTGTTTTAGCGTATCGAGGGAGAGGAACAGGATTCTGACTCCCCTGTTTTAGCTCGAGGGAGAGACAGGATTCTGACTCCCCGTTAGCGATCGAGGGAGAGACAGGATTCTGGCTCCCCTGTTCTAGCGTATCGAGGGAGAGAACAGGATTCTGACTCCCTGTTCTAGCGTATCGAGGGAGAGACAGGATTCTGACTCCCCTGTTTTAGCGTATCGAGGAGAGGACAGGATTCTGGCTCCCCTGTTCTAGCGTATCGAGGGAGGACAGATTCTGGCTCCCTGTTCTAGCGATCGAGGGAAGGACAGGATTCTGACTCGCCTGTTTTAGTGTATCGAGGAGAGGACAGGATTCTGACTCCCCTGTTCTAGCGTATCGAGGGAGAGGACAGGATTCTGACTCCCCTGTTCTAGCGTATCAAGGGAGAGGACAGGATTCTGGCTCCCCTGTTTCCTAGCTTCTTTATTCTATTGTATCCCAGTGGGTTTCTTCCGCATGGTTCTTAAAGCGTATTTTACTAGCGTACCTAATACTATCCGAGGATTTAGTGTACTTTGTGTGTACGTAATAAATTATTGTTATTTCCGTTAAAATGACTTTTATTTGATTTTGAGGTACTTATCATTTTGGAGTAAAATTATCTACTTGAAAATGAATCCTGAAGTAAATACATTTACAACAATCATTGATATAATTATTAATTAGACAAAATTGTTTTTATTTTGGTGTGAAATGGAAATGTTAAAGGAGATTCTTATCGGAAAGCACGCTGATAAGAACTTGGTCCATAGGAAGTAAGTCAACTTTCTTCACGGGAGGAGGTATATTCCCTACAGGTGGTAACTTGTCTCGCTTCGTGTACTTAAGTAAGCTTCGCACTTCTCTGTAACCAATAAGCAATAAGTTATGCTGGTCAAGCATTACTGGTTTATTTAAGTGATCTCTAAAAACCAGGTCGACATTTATTTTTTTAAATACAATCTTTCTTGCTGTAGAATCTTTTTTTTGCTTATGTTTTCTGAGCAATAGCATACTTGCTATAGCAAGTATGATATTTTATACTAGAGTACTACTTGTTGCACATTTGTTTGGATCTTTCAAAGGAAATGCATGTGCATTCCACAGGTTATACCACACTATGGTCAGGACTCTAAAATCGACACTGAATCGGTTTATTCTGATTATTAAATGTTTTTCGCGTTTCCTTTGAAAACTCCATGAAGAATTGTGTAACAATTAGTAATGTTACTGTCCAGGTCCAGGTTGTATGGCATAAACCAAAATCTTAAGCAAGAAATGCATTTCAAAGAAAATTTGCCAGGCTTGTGAACCTTAAATGCATTTCAAAGAAAATTTGCCAGGCTTGTGAACCTTAAATGCATTTCAAAGAAAATTTGCCAGGCTTGTGAACCTTAAATGCATTTCAAAGAAAATTTGCCAGGCTTGTGAACCTTTGTGCCAGAATTATTTTGTAATTATCAACTTTATTGTGTTAATTACATTATACGAAATTATCGCCGATACCAAGCATCGAATCTAAAAACTGAGGCTTTAAGTTCTATTAATCACTCCTAATCGGTTTTGTTTGATTTACCACCCCAAAAAAAATAAAAACGGCACTTTCTCAACATTTATTTATTACTGACCGTATTTTTGGTTTTCCAGTTATTTGCCATGGTTTTCCAGATTTTTTGATCACTTAGAGTAGCTTCATTCGATTTACAGCTTAAAATACATAAATAAGGATCTCTCTCCCGGCGAAAAATTTTAACTTTTTATTTTGCCGATTGTGTAGAAAATTTTTCCGAATCATCTAACCGGGTCAATGACATGTAAAACCTATTTAGAGATCTCTAAAACGGACTGGTGTAACACTCTCATACTCCAGACACACTATGCAATTAGTTTGGGAATTTTATTTTTTTAGATTGTCAAAAGATATTTTTTATGATGTTTTGAATAGGTTTATATTGTAAAGGTAGTTTGCAGGAGTTTCAAAAAATGGTTATTGGTTTGCCAAAAATATATTTGGCAAACATGCATCTTCCTCATCGTTCAAGGAAGCTAGACAAAGGTTATCCAATGAGATATCATTGATTGATCAATAAGATCTGGTGTTTACCAAAGTAAGACTTTTACCCAAGTTATTTACCGATTTCTCAAAGAATTCAAAGCTTCGTTTAAATCTCTATGAAGTTGTTTGTTTTTGATGATTTCCCTCATCAGTACGCCGAGTCCTTGTTTTAGAGGCTCATACATGGAGTAAAAGTTGATTACGAAGTGACTGACTAATGCCTCGGGAGGAACCACCTCCAGATACTGAGTGAACACCTCTTTCAGGCTCTCCACCGTACTTTTAACCATCTGCCTTTCTCCTGTTTTTCTTTTTTTACTTCTCTCCTCCTGGTCCTCGTTTGTCTTATCTGCAGTTTTCCGTCTTTTTTGTCTCGTTTCTTTGTTTGTTTTGGCTTCAATTCGTTTCCTTTTCTTTGTATCCGGCTGTCCAGCGGAATCTGCATCAGTTCTATTCCCGCTGCAGCTCGCGTTATCAGTTAATCTGTTTTGAAATGACATTACGTTTGCATATCTTTTTAGAAGCTATCCTGAAATTTGTTAAAAATGAAAAAAATCGAAAAACCTTTGCGTTGTATTAAAAATGTCAAAAAAGAAAATAACACAAAGGAAAAAATAGAGTGCAGAGTAACGGCACTTCTCCTCATAACTTCGAACTCGCGGCGTTGGTCAGTAGAATATGATGTTTTCCAAAACCTTGAGGAGGTATCACTTCAGTCTCGCAACACTCGACCTTAGAATAAAATAGAAATTAAAACTAGGGTGGGCTTATAACTATATCTTCGGATTTTAAGGGTGGACACAATACTTCTCCTATATACCTACGATACTAGACGAGAAAAGTATAATCATGCTACCCGGTTAGGTGTGACGTCACAGGAGGGTTACTTTCAAATACCCGTGCATGAAGGTTATGATTTTAAAACAGCAATAATGAGTATTTTTTATTTTACGGGTAATTTTCTTCAAAATAGGGTCTAGAAATGTTTAGAGTCGAAAATATAGCGTATATTTTATGCAAATAAATCAAAATATGTGTGCTAAATGTGATTTTTGTGTGATCGTACTACGGTTGATGTCATAGAGATGGCGGGTATATCTCATACCGTAAAAAGGGCTCAAACCAAAGCAAGAACGTAGAAAAAGAGTGTGGGAATCTGGACTCAGACCCTTTAACGCCACTCTTTGACCGCATATTTAATGCAGTCATTATGGTTTACTATAAACAAGATTTTTATCAAATTTAGATAAGGAAACGAGTTATGATTTTCTTAAGATTCAAACATTTAGCATCACTAATCCAAGTCCAATCAAAGATCCCTGATCCAAGTTTAATCAAGGATCTCTCATCCAAATATAATTAAAGATCCCTGATCCAAGTTTAATCAAGGATCTCTCATCCAAATATAATTAAAGATTCCTGATCCAAGTTTAATCAAGGATCTCTCATCCAATATAATTAAGATCCCTGATCCAATTAATCAAGATCTCTCATCCAATATAAAGATCCTGATCCAAGTTTATCAAGGATCTCTTCAACCTTATCCAAGTCAATGAATGACTAGCTTACTGACACGGAATAGCTATGTCACTGAATGGCTACGTAACGCTTGAATTGTTTCATAACTTGGAATATCAACGTCACTGACACGTAAAGGCTACGTTACTGAGTAGCTACGTTACTGAGTGACTACGTAACTCTAGAATGGCTACGTCAATGGCAGGAAGGAACAAAAAGCACCGATAGAGGACAAGTAGTTTCCCAAAAATAGGTTTGTTTCATTTCGTTACTTCAATTTCCAGCAACGGATTTCCGGCCGTATTGCGTGTTAAGAAGAAATTTGCATCTACTAGGTGTTTGAAGGGTGATGGAACGTGTAAGATTTCGAAAAGGCAATGACGTCACTACACGTGAGAAGATAGGGCAAGGTTTCTAGCTAGTGTTGTTAAGTTGATATGGTGCTACCTAGCTAGCTAAAGGCTGGTAAGGTAATAAATCCCTCCACATGTTTTATTTTTCCATTTATTGCTCTAATCTGCTTCCACTGTGCTCTTACTATTGCTCTAATCTTGCTTCCAGTCCTGCTCCTTTCCTCTTTTAAAGCTAAAATTGTTTATAAAGAGAGTTACGCATCTTTGCTGTAATTATATTTAGCTATTAATTCAAATTGCTTTAAATATATAAAGCAAATAGAAAATTTTGATCTAATTTGGAAACATTAGTCTTCTTTACTTTCTGCAGAGTGATTACATTAAACGAATTCTCTTACCAGACCGATGCACTACATTCAACTTCACTGCCTGAAAACCCTTTTCTATTTATACATCCTTATTATTTGACTGAAGTTATTGCATCCTTATTTGACTAAAGTTATTGCATCCTTATTTGACTGAAGTTATTACATTTTCGTACAAATTTGATTTCGTATAATGTTTTAACTCTCTAGCATAAATACGCTGGGAGCTACGATGATAACAGACACAAACACAATTTAAATCTGATCGAAACATTTTTCCGCGTTTAATCATTTTTCCTGAGTCATTATTACGAGTTAACGACGTCAAAAAATATAATATACACACGCACACACTCTCACGTACAGACAGAAAACTTTGTAAAACCCACTTAGGAGGCCTAAAAACACTTGAAACGTATAATTCCGGTGATATCCCGGTTTCGGAGTTTTGTGCAACCACAACATTCTTCCTATATACCTACGGTATAAATGAGTAAAAGTATAAAAGTATAAATTTATTATAAAATTTCCCTGAATTCAGGAGCATTTAGTTTGTAATGGCTTATAATTCAAGAACTCAAAATTAAGGTAGCCCTCCAAAAATATATATTTCAGGTAAGTTTTATGATTTTTTCCTAGGTGAGGTTCCTGAGTAAAGGAAATCTCACTGGCAAGGAAGAACTTACTGTTCTTAAGCTTTCCCTTAACTTGCTGTTAAAGTCTATTTCTTTGCACAGATCTTTGAATGGACAGTGACTGCAGCGTAGCAAGTCATTGTCTATTGGGGGGGGGGATGATTGCGAGTTTAGCATAACAAGAAATAGTTTTACCTTTAATTTGTTTACATTTATGTATGTTTTAGTAATAATTAATTAGCCAAATTGCAAGTGAAGCGAGCTGAAGAAAAATAAACCGTTTTAACCCGATAAAGGGAAATTGTTTAGGATTTTTTAGGGAACTTCTAGGCGTCATGGCGGGAGTCGAACCTCGTTCCACGACACAAATCCGTTTCAGAGGTCCCTGATGACGAAAAATAGGTATTGCAAGACTAATAACCAAGTACACGTTGTTTAGAGTAGTGGTATGCCCAACTCGGTAGGTACGCATTCTGGGCGTAGTTATGCTTTGTGTGGCTGCAAATAGGTGCCACCTCATTCATAAGAGTAAGGTAGAACAAAGGAAATATAACACAAACAATGAGGACGCCGTACCTCAGCGGACACCTACAAACCATAATCTGAGGGGATAAGGAAAGTAGGTGCACAGGCTGCCGAGTGTGGAAAACAGTCTGCAAGGAATAAGGTAAGACAGGTCGCCATATCAAAGGTATAAACAAGACTTTACGGATCGGATGGTGGTCACTTACACAATCACCAGGTAACATATAAAGAACGGTAACACAATTTGAGCTTAAATAAAATATAAGTCTGAATTGAATGAAACAGAACAACCTCTGTTCTGCCCAGTCCAAAATCTAAATCTTGGGGCTCAGTCAGATAACCAACAGTCACCCAGACGTGGTAACCCAAAACTAACCAATCCGGATACGTAGTATACCGGGTCAAATAAACAAAAAAATAAAAATGGTTCTTATACCAAAATAAAAGCATACAATAAATTCCTAAATTTCAGTAAGTAGACTGAGCTCCCACATAAGACTAAATATCAAAATAAGTAACATAACCTAACTTAAAACTAGAAATATGTTTTGGGGCCCCTTACAAAGTTAAAAAGCGATAGTTCTCTACCGCTCCTAACTTAAAGGCTAGCCGTACAAATATTTTTATTTATCTTAACTAAAACCCATTAGTACTTAGCTGTAGACGACGAATGATCAGGTGGGTGTAGGAGAGAGGAGAAATACAGGTAAGACCCCGATTGGTGGTAGGATCTGTCACAAACTGAATTTAGAATTCCTTGTAGACGAAATAAACCACAAAGAAGTCAAAGTGGAAGTAAGCCAGGCCACAGGCAACTTCACTAGCGACACAGAAAACACAGCAGTAGCAGGTTTCACACTGCTAACAGTCAGACTATACTTCTCGGTGCACTGGTTTCTCTCAAACTTAAGATTTGAGAACAGCGTTCTCAAATGTCCTAACTAACCAATATTAGTTAAATAATCACTTAGAAAAAGGCAAAACTAGCACTCAAAAACACAAGCAAAAACGTGTAACACCTGTTGCTCACGACATAACCTCTTGTAACCTTCCTGGTCGAAAAAACAAACTGTATATATACAGTTTGTTTTGTCGACCTTAAGGAGGTTATGGGCCTGAGTACGGAAGCCCCTCCTCTCCTGGTCACCTTTAGTTTCATAAAAAGCAGTAAGACGAGGTCAGATTTTCTTGAGTATTAAAAAGAAATTATTTTATAATTAGCTTATAAGCTCATGCCATAAAGGTTAATTAACTTAAGAACCACCTACGCTACTTATTATGACTTCAGCTGACTCTGACATTAAAGTTTACCTTAAGCTACTTCTTTCATTATGTGTAGCAGCGCGATTTCTCTTCATCAATAATACCTTAAATCATTATTTGCCTCTTTATTTCAAAGTTGGTTTGCACGTTTACAAAATTGTTTTCACACATGGAGTAAAAACAGTTTTTACTCGTAAAAAACCTCCAATACGCATGCGTGTTATCATTACCGTCCTGTTATCACACCTTTATTTCTAAATTTAAAAAGTTCTGTGGTATTTATAACAATTTGTCTCCTATTTTTGTTTTAAAGTGCTTCATTGGTGGTTTTTTAATTAAAAGTTCCTAGGTACCTCGTACCTGATTTTTTCCATTTAATTCAATAAAAAAAATATAATAAAATATCCATTATATATGGATTTTTTTACGCAGAGTTTTTTTACGTCACGTAAAATAAGTTGCGGTATTTACGCGAAGGTTTTACACGTAAAAAACTAGGTATATTTCGTAATTTAATAAAACACGCATAACTCTTTTGTCTTAGCCTGTTGTTTGTACGTCGGTCACTCATAAGGCTTTTTAGTTGACGTAAGTGCCAATTTAGGACTAACTAAATAATTCTGTAATTATGACGCCATTAAGCTGCTTATTTTTTGTTGAACACAATACATTTCTCATATCTCCTCAGCAGTAGGATAGGAAAAGTAAAACCTTTAGCCTTATTATTTAATGGCCTATACCCTTACTTGATCGCCTACATAAAGACTTCTTAAGAAAACCAGGTTTTTTACACTGTTTAATGTTGGAAATGAGCTAGTTGAAATTCCATTCGGGTTTAGTATACTTTAGAATTACTCTGTAAATACGTAAAGTAAGCGTATTGGCTGCATTAGAGCGCTACCTCTCTAGAGAGAGAATTGCCAACTTGTCAGTTTTATAGAAAGGTAATAATCATTAAAATTAAAGAGTTAGAAGTAGAAGTAGAAGGGTTTTTTACTTTACGGCTTCTTGGTTCAGAATATTTGTGTCAGTTACAACGATATAGTTTATGCCATCAACTTGTCAGTCTGTTCTCTCTTCTTCCTTAACTGTTTCTATAGCAATAGAGCAAATAAATTATAACTATAAGTTACCTACACACGTTTTTAGTAAATTTCTAAAACATAATGATTATGTAAATTGGACTAAAAGTCTGTATTGTTTATAAATAAATAAATAAATAAATAATGAGTTTATTAGGTTCGAGTAAGGGAGGGGGAAATGAGGTGGTGTATTTTAAAAAAAGGGGAAGGTGCCTTCAAAAATATTTATACACACACTATGTATATATTATAATATATATATATATATATATATATATATATATATATATTATGGATATGTTGGCTAAAATATTAAACTCAAAATTTCACAAAAATCATAAAACGCGGAAACATGATGCGATCAGATTGAGATTTGGCACGCATGTAGCCATGTATAAGACTAACATATGTGCCAAGTTTCACCTCATTATCAGCATTAGTTTAAGTTTTATCAAATGACATGTGTGCGTCTTTATAAAATCGTAAAAAATCAGAAAATAATTTAAATGAATTGAAATTTAGTACTAATACCTCTGTACTTTACCTTTACGTAATAAATAAGTATATTAAGTTTCGTTTCAATTCGACAAGTATATCCCTGGTTTTTGTTGGATCATAAAACTTAAGCAGCATCAAGCATGTTCAGTGCTGTATGGGTGACCGATGAGAACGAAACGGATGCATTTACTATCTGAGGACGAGCGAAGCGAGTTCGAGGACATGCTGCAGTATAAATTTGGCGAATTGTATATTCTGAGGACGAGCGAAGTGAGTCCGTAGCAGAAAGGTTGAGCGTAGCGAATCCGATGTAATGAGGAAAAGTTTCGAGGTACCCCGTACCCGATGTCTTATATTTTATCAGGCTTACCAACTAAAAGACATAACAGCAAGAAACATTTAACTTGGTCAAGTTTTCTTATTGAAGAATCCCGACTAATCCTTTTAAAATAATAAAAGACCGAAAAAGAAATTTATTAATTGTAGTTTATATAAATAATATTTCTTTCTTTCCTTTGTGGAGAAGAAAGAAAAATTGTTATGAGAGGAAGATGAAAAATAGGAGGGACTTGATGGGCTTTAGCCTCTCGAAGCCCTTTAAAGACTTGAGCTTCACAAGTCCTGTGAACTACATCTTTACACACGACACACAATCCATCCTATCCAACTCCTTTAATTTCATATCTAATGTTGCTCTAGAATGAAAGATTAATAAAAATAATTAAAATTAATATTGTAATATTTATTTTTACTTGTGTATGAAATTATAAACAAATATATATACTAACACATTAAACGTATAGAAGAAATAAGTTTTAAGAGATTGTGTGGCATCGAATAAGAAAAATAAAAGATATAAAGATGTTAGAATGAGGAAATATGTATTAAAGTAAATAATGAAATAAAATGGTTATAGGATTATAAAATAAGCAACAATGTGTGTATATATTTTATATATATATATATATATATATATATATATATATATAATATATATATATATATATATATATATATATATCAGTTAATTTGATAATTTACTTTATTCTATTTTTCTTCTATATCATCTTTCTATCTTGTTTAATTTTCTAAAAAGAAGAATAAATAGGAAATACAAAGATAGTGTCAAAGAACAAGAAATAGTAAAGAGGGAACATGACTAAATAACGGATAAATAAAGAGGGCATTAAATTTGAAATATGGTTTTGCGGATAAAAGTGAAAGTGTTCAAAAAGAAAACATAATGGAATGAGATTACTACTCAAGGGAAGATGAGGTTAGTGAGAAAGAGGAAAATGGGATGGGTCAGTAGGAAGGGAGGAGGAAGAGGTCAGTAGGAAAGGGGGGATGGGATGAGGTCAGAAGGAAAGGGTATAGGGGAAAAGTTTCTTAGCAAAGTAATATCGTCCTCATTCATCCTTCAAGACTTTAAATCCTCCTGCCTCGGCAAATTCTTCATTTATTAAAAAAATTGCGATGTTTGAAAGATTTAATGCAGGATCTATTACAACTGCGTGAGATTCCCTATTACACGTGATTGGGGATCCCCGATCCCCTATCACCCGTTATAGTGTGATCGTCACACAGTAACGGGTCCCTTACTCGTTATCTGTAGCTGACGGGCACTCATTTAGTTTCTTTGTCAAAATACAAAACTAAGTATAAATATTAAAGGAGATCAACAATTAGAAATTAACTAGGTAATTGAGTAGGTCGGAAAGAATTCAAACAAAGAAGGAATGGAAAGGATGATCCCATATATATATAATATATATATTATATATATATATATATATTATATATATATATATTATATATATATATATATATATATATATTATATATAAAATGTGAAATTACGTAGTAGTATGTGTGTAAAACATTTACACACACACACACACACACACACACACATATATATATATATATATATATATATATATATATATATATATATATATATAATATACATATACGACATATATAAAAAAATACAAACACATATAAAAAATATTTTTTTACAATGTTTGATTATTTAATAACATATTGTACTAATATATTTATGTACAATAATCATTTGGCGAGAGAGAGCCCTCAGTAGGAGTTAAAACTCCAAAAGCGAAGGTACTGTCTCAATATAGTGCGCATTTATTATTAAAACATTTTTTATTTATAAGAAGGTCAATTACTTTAGAATAGTCTCTAGTTTAATATTGCAACAATCTTACTAAGGTGTATAATTAAAATAAAATAAAATTCCAGTTTTAGGGCCTTTCGGCCCATAAGGGTATTTACCTTGCGGGAACCACCTCAGGTGGGTTGCGTCTACTATCCTCTAAGTATCAATTAAAGATCTCTTTTATACAAATACTATTTATATAATGTTAGAGCATAGCCCAGGCTGCGAACCCTGGTCCTCCGGTGCCGAAATCGAGTGATAATTAAAATACCATTGATTAAATCATTAGTTGTTTTGACGGAGATTTTGTGGTACAGACTCACCGTGATGTTTAATAAAAAAAACACACCAGAATTAACATATTGTCAACCACAATAGAATAAAAAAATTATTACAGACCGGTTTTGACTCTACGTCATCATCAGAGCTGTTATTTTTTTTTTTATACTATTGTGGTTGACAATATATTCATTGTTTTTAATTCCAGTGTGTTTTTATGAAACATCCTGGTGAAATTCACCCATTATTTTCAATTTTGACATACTACGACAAATTTAAAGTGATTATTTCTGTTATAGTCACATTTTGATAATTAATTTTGAAACATATTACTTTTATTGCATAGAAATTATGTAACTTATGAGAGATACTGAAAATTATTTTAGATTTGTTTATAAACTGTTTATTCTGATTGTTAATAAAATCAAACAAACTGAATACATAATATATACGAGTACTGCCACTTTTCAAATTCTTTCTGCAGAAAACTATAGCTACTTTGCGAGCATAAATGTATAACTATAGCTACTTTGTGAGCATAAATTTATAACGCAAAAAAGAAAATTTAGCAATGGGTACAACTACAGTCTATTGTTTAGTTTAAAAATCCCCAAGGTCATAAGTATTTAGAGGATTGACCAATTAAAGAAAAATCCCTACCACCATAACCGCTGTAGATAAATAACCTTCTTCCCGATAATCGTTCTCTTTGTTTGTAGTTCGTCTTGTGTTTACAACATTTTGAAAACTACTTTCAAATTAATCATAAAAATGATATTATAAAATAAAGCTACACAGAAGAAATGTAAAAAAACATCGCCAAGAAAATATGGGTAAAATGATTTACCCACATACATAGTTTTTTCCCGCTCCCTTCTTGCAGGGATTTTTTTTTCTTTAGAATCGGTAGTGCCTAAACTGACCTGTCAAGATTTTTAAAGTAGTCGATGTACCGAAGACTAAGAATAATACTAATATAGAAGGAGCATATGACTGTTCACACAATGTAATTCTACTGATAACACGAAAGCCAGTTGACTGGTGGAAATAAGTAGGGGTACCAACCTAACAACAAAACATTATTTTAAATACAAATCATAAATATCCATTAATGAAGAAAGATCGTAAAAAACAAATAACAACTTAAAAACCTGCTGAGTATTTTAATAAAACCGGTCCTAGATGGCAAAAAGATAGCGGAATACAAGAATCTACATTTAGTTGACGAGGACAACTTATAATATAATTTTAATTAAAAACGTTAAACTACAATTTAAAATGCTAATATTGTAATGCACGATATTTATATTAGTTATTATGAATACTATCATTAATTAATATAATAATTATTTAATAATACAACATAATAATCCAGCAAGCGGAAGTATTGCCAACTTTTTTATAAGAAAATTGTATATCGTTAGTGTGGCAGCATTACTTAAGACCACCAGTGAACCGCCTTTCGTATTATCAGTAGTGCTCCTTCAATACATAGTATTATTTTAAGACTGTAGTGCAAGTTATTGAATTTTTTAGACGAGGGGGATAATGATAAGGATATTGGAACACCTTGTACCATCTACATGGGGATCCGCGGGGCTCTGATGTTTGCGTCTCCCTGTTATATAGGTTAGAGTTAATCCTCTAGAATTGGAGTTGTTTATTGCGTTAATCCTCTAGAATAACGCAATAAGCAACTGCATTGTGTGAGCTCAGACTTAGAGTGGAAATGAAAGACGTAATAACCTGTATTAACGCGAAACTTGGACCCCACAAAATATTCACTGACTTAGGGTCACGATTCAGCGTGTTATTAGAGCTTCGCACGCAACTCCGTAATCGCCACAGCTACTTGAAAATTAAGTGGAATTATTGTGCTTTGTATTATCACAACATATTAGCGTGTGGGGACAGAGTTGAGATAAGAAATATTGTTTAATAAACATAGCTACAAGGCTGTTACCTTTCTTAGGAAGGAGGATATAGTCAGTAACTCGCCTTCCATAAACTTTTTTAATAATAAAATATAAAATCGGGTGCGGGGTTCCTCGGTTCTTTTTTGTCTTAACGTCTTGGTTCGCTCCACCTCAAAACTTTATGATTACGGTATTACTTCGGCCTTGCTTTTTTCAACCTCAGAATAAAATATTGATCCAAAGTCTAACGTGTTATTATTTCGATCAGCTGCGGCTCTGATCTCAGAAATGAAATATGATCCAAAGTCTAAGTGTTATTATTTCGATCTAGCGGCGCTCGATCTCAGAATGAAGATATCTGATCCAAGTCTAAAGTTGTTATTCATTTCGACCTAGCTGCGGCTCGATCTCAATGAATTATTGATCCAAAGTCTAAAGTGTTATTATTCGATCTAGCTGCGCTCGATCTCAGAATGAAATATTGATCCAAAGTCTAAAGTGTTATTATTTCGACCTAGCTGCGCTCGATCTCAGAATGAAATATTGATCCAAAGTCTAAAGTGTTATTATTTCGATCTAGCTGCGCTTCGATCTCAGAATGAAATATTGATCCAAGTCTAAAGTGTTATTATTTCGATCTAGCTGCGCTTGACTCAGAATGAAATATTGATCCAAAGTCTAAGTGTTATTATTTCGATCCAGCTGCGCTCAATCTCAGAATGAAATATTGATCCAAAGTCTAAAGTGTTATTATTTCGACCTAGCTGCGCTCGATCTCAGAATGAAATATTGATCCAAAGTCTAAAGTGTTATTATTTCGATCTAGCTGCGCTCGATCTCAGAATGAAATATTGATCCAAAGTCTAAAGGTTATTATTTTGATCTAGCTGCGCTCGATCTCAGAATGAAATACTGATCAAGTCTAAGGTTATTATTTCGACCTAGCTGCGCTCGGATCTCAGAATGGAATTATTGATCCAAAGTTCTAAAGTGTTAATTATTGTGATCTAGCTGCGCTCGATCTCAGAATGAAATTACCTGATCCAAAGTCTAAAGTGTTATTATTCGACCTAGCTGCGCTCGATCAGAATGAATATTGATCCAAAGTCTAAATTTATTATTTTGATTTTCTAGCTGCGCTCGATCCAGGAAATTGAAATTACTGATCCCAAAGTCTAAAGTGTTATTTTTCGATCTAGCTGCGCTCGGATTTCAGAATGAAAATATGTGATCCCAAAAGTCTAAAGTGTTATTATTTCGATCTAGCTGCGCTCGATCTCAGAATGAAAAAATTGAATCCAAAGTCTAAAGTGTTATTATTTCGATCTAGCTGCGCTCGATCTCAGAATGAAATATTGATCCAAAGTCTAAAGTGTTATTATTTCGAATCTAGCTACGCTCATATCTCAGAATG
The DNA here is from genome assembly GCA_018340805.1 of Microvelia longipes. NCBI lineage: Eukaryota > Metazoa > Arthropoda > Insecta > Hemiptera > Veliidae > Microvelia > Microvelia longipes. The sequence goes on from JACMZG010001908.1 coordinate 1,352,792, forward strand.
AAATATTGATCCAAAGTCTAAAGTTGTGATTATTATTTTCGATCTAGCTCTCGCTCGATCTCTTTATTATTTCGATCTAGCTGCGCTCGATCTCAAGATGAATGATCCAATATAAAGAGTGTTATGTCTTCGAACTCACTTCGCTGACATCATATCGTCCTTCAGATGTCTTGATTACTCTTAGCTCAAAGTAGCGTTACTTTAGTTTCACTACAGTTAATCTTAAAATCATAAGGTTAATTTTCTAGGGTCCTAAACGAACTGCATTTGCTTTATCGTACCGCATTACCGGCAACACAGGTCCTAAATTTAGAGGCAAACTTACCTCCTGATGTTCTACTTTTTAGCTGAACATGGACTTGCTCTTCATCAGAGCAACTAAGAACTATGTTAAACAGATAGTCATAAAAAATGAAAAATCACAATATAAGTAAAACTAAATAAAAAGACCTTGTCTTTCCATTCAGTTACTCATATTGTAATTTTTCATTTTTTTATGACAATCTGTTTAACGTACTTTCTATTGCCCTGATGAAGAGCATGTCTATGCTCGAAACGTTGAGTGTGTCTTTTTAAAAGCCTTATCCTGATTCGTTCTAAGATATATATATATATATATATATATATATATATATATATATATATATATATATATTATATATATATATGTGTGTGTGTGTGTGTGTGTGTGTGTGTGTGTGTATGTATGTATGCATGTATGGACGAGATTTTATTTTTGTGTCCTAGACGTTTATATGGGACACGATAACTTTCGAACGGTTTGTTGGATCAAAATAAAACTTGGTACAAAAATCATCCTGTTTAATGTTCCAACCCCTATTAATTATAATAAATATTTGTGACATCATAAACCCAAAAACCTTACCTCACAAACATTTTAAAAAATCACAAATCTTTGTAAAGTTTTTTGATTTGGATGCAATTTGTTACACATATACCACTATGTATGGTTCACAGACATAGACAAGTTTCATTGTATTATCAGTATCAGTGTAGGTGTTATTGATTGACATATAAATGTCAAGTCAAACCAAACATTATGTCATTAATTGACATAATAAAAACAAATCACATATTTTTACTAATTCATTGGAAAATTAGCTTGTATAGTGGCAGTATGACACGTAAATAAAAGTAATATATAAAAAAGTAATATGAGGAACTAATAAAGTACAAAAACCATATGGCCGCGAAATGCCCCCCAGCGATGGTATAGTACCCCCCATGTATTGAGATGGTTATAGTACAAAGTAATGCATGGAACAAATAGTAAAAAGCATAGAGATATTTTTACTAGAGGAGCCCTATTGGTTAAATTTTGAAACATCGAAAAAGTAACCTGACCACCTTCGATTATAAATATAATCAAATAATCAGTACAACATTACAGTAACTTATATAGGAGAACGTTAAAAATACAAATCAAAACACAAACAATGTGCGGAAAGCTAAAAACAATTGATTTGTTACAACTACAATTGGTTTATGAGGTTACACATAGCCTTTGAGAGCCCCAAAACTATGTTTCAGGCCTCTCAATGTTTTGAGATAGGCTATGCCCTCTCTCATATCTCTATAGTAAAAAGTAATACCTTCCCTTTTTTGAGATTTTAATTAATTTAACAAACACCAAAGATAACTAAAATTTCTTCAAACACCGAAAAACAAGCACAGAAGAGCAAGTTGAGGAGCCAACTTGTCTTATTCTTGTTACATAACCTGCGTTTCGCGCCTTTTATGCTGTAACCATGAGAAGGTAAATTTGCTTGTATTTCTCTATCTAATACAACGTCCATGGGTTCAGAATAGTTCACTATCACGTAATCCCTTTATTCAAGGTCTTCGCAAGGATCTTGAATAAAGGGGATGACGCATTAAGGAACTTTTCTGACCCCATGGAAGTTGTATGAGATAGAGAATTAGAAGCAAACTTACCCCTTCCCCTTGATTATAATGAAAAAAGCGCCAAACGCAGGTTATGTAGCAAGGTTGTCGAGTTTGCTTCTCAACTTTCTTCTGTGCTTCTCGTGATTGTTACATTTGTGGTGCTTGTTAAGTCATTTGTGCTTATATAATTTTAAATTTTGGATTATACTTTGCCTCTTCAGTGAGTGATAATTTAAGCGTGTTTTGTTATAACCTTCTCAAGCAATAAACAATGGAATCCATTGTGACGTAAGTTTGCCACTAAATTTTAAGACCTGCGCTGTTATAAGAATTGTAAGCATGCGCAGTTTGTACCAAGCATGTGCAGTTGGTTTTTGACGTGTGTTTCGTGTAGAATTCTCTCTATTTTCTGGTTTTCGGTGGAACACTTGTTTGTATGGCAAATCGACTTAGTGCGTCATCCCCTTTATTCAAGATCCTTGGATCTTCGAATTCGCGATTCAAAGAGATAGTTGTAAGGTTTGCAATACCAATGGCGGGAAAACGAAAGGGTGGTAAAATTTTTGGATTTTTGGATCATAGGATTAGCATGGGAGCCGATAAAAATTCTTCTTTTGTTTTTTTATTGTTAGTTAATTTGTGATAAATGAGGTAAAAATTAATAGAATACCACCATTAGCATTGGTGCTAAAAATTGCCAATATTTCATAGATAAATACGCACTTATCACTACTGACTTGGATTTGTCCGATTTAACCCAGAAGTAATAAAACCTAAACGGATAATTTAAACAAAAATTTTACAAAAAGTGAATTCATTGAATTATTAATTATTTCAGAGAGTAAATAAAATAGATTAATAAATTAAAACACCATTAAGGTAAAAATCAGCTTGTTATCTTTTAATTTAAATATGCAACTAATTTAAACAATTTATGCGATAACAAGGTAATTTTGTGTGCAAACCTAAATTATTTAAAAGTAACATTAATTAACTATAAATAAATAAAACACTATATTGTGATTTTCACCTTCTTATCACTCAATTTAAATACTCATGACAACCCATTAAAACCCTATTTTTCAATGAAATAGCGATTCTACTGTACGCCCTAAAATTAATTAAATTAAAGCACTTTGATAAAAAATAATCGTCACAAATAAAAAAAAAAAAAAACAAAAATCCCCATAAGGACTTTCAACAACGACTTTCAACAACGATTACCCTATCGTTATCAATTTCTTATCAGCGATAGTGGCGCTGCTACGGACTTTGAATCGCGAATAGAATCCTCCGCTCCAAGTAAATATTGGCGCCAACATTGCTAAATTCCCGCCTTTTTACAAAGGACGTTTGTATAATCTCTTTGGAAACTGTAATTATATTTAAATTCTAAGAGTTAATAATTACATAATAATTACAAGGAAGTAGGGATGGCCCCTCCACATGGCCCGTACGCCGCCGGTCTGGTATCTAGGGGATACCGGCATCTCGTATAGTTGGGTAGTGACCTTGGAGTCCCTCGTCTCAATAAGGTAATAGATCAGAGTTCTTTTAACAAATCAAATTTTACTGACGATTATTTTGTAGTTTTACTAAGAACGTATTTACTGAAAGATTAGATTACGATTATAACCATTTCTACTCTGCCTTACTTACTTCCGTACTTAAGTTTGCAAGAATACTTCTCCTGTACTTACATTAGTACTTGGCGTTAAACACAAAAATTCCGAAACCGTATTGCTCCAGAATTATCTGATTTAAGCATTTTTAATATGATTTGAGTGATTTTAATTATGGTGTCTGTTCGTATATATGAGTGGATGTATGTCTATAGTACGCATAACTTACGCTGCATTTATAGACAAATTAATAATCAATTTATAGACAAATTATTAACCCGTTTTGTTGAGTCATAACATTTTTAGTTTAAGTTAAAAGTCCTCCTATGGAAATGGAATGTGTCACAATATATGATTCTTTAGATAACAAGATCTGTTTCACAATATAAATCATTAACATTTGATACAACCATGTTTTGCAAAATATGGTTGTTGACACTATATAACTGTGCGAGAGGTGATACAATACAACGGTATATCATTCGATACAATAGGATATCATATAAATATCGTAGAGCTATAAATAAAGTAACATAAAAATTCATAAACATTATACGGGGCCTCCCATAACAAATGTTAACTTATTGGCACAACTCACAGTAGAAAACACAGGACTTTGAAAACACACACACACACACCACACACATACCACCCACACACACACAGATATATATATTATATATATATATATATATATATATATATATAATATATATATATATTATATATATATATATTATATATATTATATATATTTAGTAGTAATATATATCATGGAGAGTGATAGTAGCTACCAGGTAAGTAGGCTATTGGGCCCTTTTGGCAGCTGCAGGGTAGGAGAATACGAGAATCTACATTTAGTTGACGAGGACTACTTTTGACATAATTTAATTAAAAACGTTAAAATACAATTTAAAATACTTAAAATGTTGTAATATTTATATTATTTTATTATGAATAATCATTAATTAATAATAGAACGCAATAATTCAGCAACCGGAAATATTGCCAACTTCGGAGGGATAGATGCCCCTGCGGAAATCACTTAAGGTGGCAGCTAATAACTCTCCTTGAGGTTATAAACTAATGTTGACGTTGACGACCTTTAAAATTTCAAATAAATAAACTCTGAGTTCAACCTGACCGCGAACTCTACGCCTCTGCCGTGCGGATTGTTTTGATGGGCGTCTGACGCCTTATAACACGCACCGAATTTGGATATTCACGTTCCCCTCTCCAAGTACTGACCATTCCTAATAAACAAATCTCTGAAGCAGTGATACCAAAGTGTACAACCGACAGTAGAGTTACGTGATAAACAATTTATCTATCGATAATACAAGAACAATCACAATAAGAGATTATTACAACAATTATGAGGCAGTTATTTTATCTGTTTACTGATTTGGAATGATGATGACCTCTAGGGGTCAGGTCAGGTCAATGTTTCGTTATTACGCAACGTAATATGCATTTCTACCGAATACCCAATGATTACCATCTCGACTTTCAAACTGAATAAATAAATACAAACTGACTGAATAAGTACTAATTGTATAAATAGTACTTCTACCGTCATAGTACTTAGCCGTCAATCAATGACGACTGTAAGATCAGATTACGAGTACAACTAGACATAAATATTAAAACTTGAAACTCTAAGTTTCAACTCTGCACTGCAGCATTAAAAAAATTCTGTTGCTATGGTCCAAATGCCAGGCGAATTTCCTGTGGAAAGCGTGTTTCCGTGCTTAACAACCCATTTTTTGCTTAAAGTTAAATTTATGCTTTATAACCTATGTACTTACTCAATTATCAAGCACTGCTCGTAACTCATTTTGTCTGTAATTTTCAAAGGAAATGCACATCCAGTTGGTAGGGACGATAATTGTTACCTACTACCCTACCTAAACGTCCCTATACAGGCATTGTAACCTTTACGATAGTTTTAACCTTTTTCTTTAACTAAACCATTGTAACAATTATTTCACATTATTAAATACGAAATCATTAAATTAGCACATACATATTAAAGCACGAAAACACGATAAAATATAAAACTCACCTAATGTTATCAGTGTTGCCGATAAAATTAATTGAAAAATCTAAATCCTAAAAGGGTCATGCGCAGTTAATCCAATTTTACATAGAGATATACTAGAGGGGGCATAGCCTATCTAAATACATTGAGAGGCCTGGAACATCTTTTTGGGGCTCTCAGAGGCTCTGTATAATCTCATTAAAACCTCCTTCAAGAGTGAGTCAAGGTTATAATTAATAAATTTATTTTGGTTTCCTGTACATTTTTATGAATCTATGATCTCATGGGTACCCTAAAGAGTAATTATAGTCTACTATTAAACTCATTGTGTTTGTCTGGTAATAGTATTATGTAACATGCTGAATAAAAGCTGTTAAAATATTTAACATTAACATTATTTTTTTTTAAATATTTTATCAAAATTGGGGAAGTGGAAGAGCAGGAGCCTAAACACTCCTGAACTTCCCCCATTATTTTCATAAGTTATGTAAAAATTTATATTTTTTGTTACGTTTTTATGTTTCTATGTATTAACTTCTTGAAAATAATAAATGTTTTTTGTTTGTTTTTGTTTTGATTTGTATTTTTAACGTTTTACTTTATAAGTTATTGTAATTTTGTACTGATTACTTGATTATATTTATAAGCAAAGGTTGTCAGGTTACTTTTTCGTTGTTCCAAAATTTAACCTATAAGGCCCCTCTAGTGATAATATCTCAATGCAATTTTAAGTCTAGGTGTTTAACATGTGTTTAACGCGACTGTACATTCTAGCTCCATCATAAAAGAGTATAAACTTAATTGTTTCTAGTGTTTCCATGTATAGAAGTAGGGTATGTACCCTCTAGTAATATAAAGGGTATGTACCCTCTAGTATAATGTAGGGTATGTACCCTCTAATAATATGGTATACAACTGTTCACGTTAAATATAACCCGATCCTAAAGTTAACTATAAAGACTGAAAAGAGTCTTTGTATTTGACATTACTCGATCCCTAAGATATGAGACCTCGCCATCTGTATTGTTCAACATATTAATTTTTAGACACTAAACAAGAAGAAGAAGAAAATTAACCGGAAAGTTTTCCGGTGAAACTTTTCGTGATAAAAAAATTATTTTTTCATAAAGTAATATTTGTTACCAAGGAGTCCATTACTGGTGCAGACGACTAGAGAAACCCTGTTTTGTTGGGAATATTTTAGGTAAGGATCGTTTGTTGATTAGTCAAATAAGAGACACTATAGATACGAGGTGTTTACCACCTGTTGATCTATTTACTAAAATAACATTTAAATTCATTAAATCATGTCCTTATTATTAAGTCAAGGCAAATTTAATGCATAACTAGATCTTTGCTAAAGATTATGAGTGTAGATTATAAATACTTCCTTACTGTATTTTATTCATGTGACCTTCAGTCTTTTACTTCTTCAGATGTTGCCGGTCATCAAGAAAATAGTTTAATGTCCACATGGCCATAGTTTATTTATGATCATTGTAAAATGAATAAAAGATAATGCGTTCTTTGTCAAACAAGTAGTGATTTACTGTGATAAATACAGTTATGGTATATCTGTAGTATAACACAAGGTTATAATGAGTTGACAGCCTGGGGAACTATTGCAATGGAACCTATGAGGTTGTTCTAATATGTAATTGGGTGTAGTTTAACTTCCAATAACTTCTTTCTTGCATTCTTTTCCATGCTGTCAACTCACTATAACCGTGTGTATTACTGTAATAGTTTTCGACACACTGATTGCTGCCAAGAAATCTCTCTGGACTCTGATTGGTTCTGTCATAAATATAATATTGATGAAATATGATTAAATTTAACAGTTAAAAAGTAACCTGAACACCTTCAACTATTAATAAAATCAAATTATCAGTACAATCTTGCAGTAACTTATTTAGCAAAACAAATGTTTATTATATAAAACATAGATCTAATTTAGTCAATTAGGTCAAGATTCTAGGTATTCGTTTAGACTCAAGACAATAAGCCACATGTACCTCGTATTTCTTAAAAACTTGCCTCATAGATTTACATGTTAAACAAAGTTATTACTTGTCTTTCTGTCAAGTCCCTAATGTCTGTTTATTACGCTTATTGTTTAGTCATATGTCTAATAGAACGGTGATATGGGGTAATTCTCCCTCGTCAATTATAATGTTTATAAGATGTTTGAGAGCGATATTTAAACCAAGTCCTCAAAAATCTTGTTGGGAAATATTTAAGAAACAGGGAATTCTGTCTCTACTCTCTCTGTTCTACTACCAACTCTGACTTACATACATGGAAAATTAAAAGACTCGGAAAAAACTGTGAAATACATTCCTATGATACCAGACAGACATGTAAACTATCTGTTTATAAACATGTATATGTATCTGTTTATAAACAAAACATGTGATGTGAATTTCTTTATTAAATTTGATGTATTCCTATGCACAACATTTCAATTTTATCTAAAACTAGGTTATACATCAATATTTCTGTTGGGCGTTAGCAAAGAACATTTTTTATAGATCTGGGAACTTAAGCTAGATGTTTTTTTTTTTTGTTTGCTTAGTAATACTTATTTTATTTGTTAGTTTTGGGTCATAAAAACCTAATAATAGAATCAGATTGGCTGAATCGGCTTTTTTTATAAACCATTAGTTGTTCAATGAGGTCACAACATTTTCCAACCTCAGGTCCGATAACATTTTCTGTTTCCAAAACAGTTATTGAGCTACAAATTTTGATTTTCAATTTTTCAGAAAAATGCACCTCTTTTTAGTTTTTTTTTTTTATAAACAATTAAACTGTTTTATGAAATGAATGTTTAAATTTTAATTTGTATACTGAATTTAAAAAAAATTAAATTTAAAGGAATATATTGAGCAATATATGGTTAAAAAGATCTTGATTAGTAGAATAAAAAAAATTTGAGATTTCCTGATGCAACAAATTACTAGTTAAAATAGGTGATAAGGGCACTTATAAGAGACTAGTTTTCTTAAATAGGTAACTATATTTCGCTACATCCATGTAGCATATTCATGTTAATCTAAAAAATAAGAAAACAAAGAAAAAGAAACCAATAGTATAAGTCAAAAGAAAAATACATTAAATAGTATGTTCATACTATACATAAACATAGTATGAACATACTATTTAATGTATTTTTCTTTTGACTTATACTATTGGTTTCTTTTTCTTTGTTTTCTTATTTTTTAGATTAACATGAATATGCTACATGGATGTAGCGAAATATAGTTACCTATTTAAGAAAACTAGTCTCTTATAAGTGCACTTATCACCTATTTATACAATAATGGAGACCCACACTTATCATAATCACTAGTTATGTTTTAACTTAACTTTTTTAACGGATAATAATCCTAAGAGGGTGGATGTATGTATTGTTAAAAATCATATTGTTGAAGTTATTCCTTAAAACATCCAAGTAAGGATTCTCTTAGAAAATATGTTTCTTATGACACGAATCTTTATGTTTCAGGTGAGTAAAGGGAATGAAGATGGCTCCGTCTTTAGCATTACTTAGTGTGTCTGATAAGACGGGTTTAATTCAACTCGGTAAGAAATTAGAGGAATTTGGGTTCACTCTAGTGGCCAGTGGAGGCACTGCCACTGCCCTCAGGACTGCCGGCCTCACAGTCAAGGATGTTTCGGATATCACAGGGGCCCAAGAGATGCTAGGGGGTAGAGTCAAAACCCTCCATCCCGCTGTCCATGCCGGCATACTAGCCAGGCTCTCCGACTCTGATCAAGCCGATATGTCTAAAATGAACTACAGCCTTATTGATATTGTCGTTTGTAATTTATATCCATTTAAAGAAACTGTAGCTAAGCCGGATGTTACTATTGCCGATGCCGTAGAGAATATAGATATCGGTGGAGTAACTTTGCTCCGAGCAGCCGCTAAGAACCATGCTAGAGTTACTGTCATTTGCGATCCCAGTGATTATAACAAAGTAGTCAAAGAATTAGAAACTTCCGCTGATAAATCAACATCTTTAGCCACCAGACAGAATCTGGCTCTGAAGGCATTCACGCACACGTCTGAATATGACGTAGCTATCAGTGATTACTTCAGAAAACAGTACAGCGGGGGAGTCTCACAACTCACCCTCAGGTATGGTATGAATCCTCACCAGAAGCCTGCTCAAATATACACTCATTTACCAAACTTGCCCATTACTGTAGTCAACGGCTCACCGGGTTTTATCAATCTATGCGATGCTCTTAATGGCTGGCAGTTAGTGAAAGAATTAAAAAAAGCTTTAAATCTGCCGGCAGCCACTTCGTTCAAACATGTGAGCCCTGCAGGAGCCGCTGTTGCTACTCCACTTACTAAAGACCAAGCTAAAGTCTGTATGGTTGATGATATTTACGATAGATTAACACCTTTGGCTGTAGCTTATGCCAGAGCTAGAGGAGCTGATAGAATGTCTTCTTTTGGTGATTTTATTGCTTTATCTGATACTTGTGATGAAGTTACTGCTAAAATAATCTCAAGAGAAGTGTCAGACGGTATTATAGCACCTGGTTATAGCCCTGAAGCTTTGACACTGCTCAAGAAGAAAAAGAACGGAGGTTATTGTGTCCTCCAGATGGACCCAGATTATGAACCTGATGTAACAGAGAGTCGAGTGTTGTTTGGTCTGACAATGGAACAAAGGAGAAACGATGCTTGTATAGATAAATCTTTATTTAGTAATATCGTTACCAAAAATAATCAACTGCCAGAAAGTGCCGTCAGGGACCTAATTGTTGCTTCTATTGCTCTGAAATACACTCAGAGTAACTCTGTTTGTTACGCTAGAGACGGGCAGGTGGTGGGGATAGGAGCCGGTCAGCAGAGCCGAATACACTGCACCAGGCTGGCCGGTGACAAGGCTGACAACTGGTGGCTGCGTCACCACCCCAACGTACTCACCATGAAATTCAAGAAAGGTGTTACCAGAGCCGAAATATCCAACGCAATAGATAACTATGTTAACGGATCTATAGGTAAGGACATGAGTAAGATTGATTGGGAGAGTAAGTTTGAAGTGGTTCCCCCACTGTTAACTGATGCGGACCGAGCAGAATGGATCAGCAAGTTATCAGGGGTGAGTCTGTCGTCAGACGCGTTCTTTCCTTTCAGTGACAACGTGAACCGAGCTCGACAGAGTGGTGTCGGCTACATTGGCAGTCCATCGGGTTCTAACAACGATGCACAAGTTATCGAGGCCTGTGACCAACACAACATAGTCATGGCTCACACTAACCTCCGTCTCTTCCACCATTAACCTCATTACCTGTTGCTCAAAATACTATAGAGATCTTTTTATTACTTATTTTTATTACTACAATATATATTAAAGTGTTTATAAAATGTTTAAAAATATGTTAATTTTTTCCCCGAGATATATGTGAATAACTCCTTCTATATTTAAATAGGGAAAAATGAGTTGTGAAGTACCAAGAAATGAAATAAGTCAGGGTCTCTCCACAAATGATATATTGTTACAACTGAACTTAAAGCTATAGCCTGTAATAATTTCAGGGTACTCTTACTAGTTGAACTGATACTCTTGTATTGGAATGTAAGCAAGACTTGACACTATGTCTGCCTCAATACTATCTCTCACTCTCTTGCAATTACACTTCACATCATTCTACTAATATCTCTTACTAGGGATCTAACTAATTTCAAAGAGAATTACAAATATTTCCATTCCTTTTTCTTCTGTTTACTACCTCTAATTGTTTTTAATTCCAGTGTGTGTTTTTTTATTAATCATCATAGTAAGTATACCACAAAATCTCCATCAAAACAACCAATGATTTAAACAACAATTATCAAAAACTACTGGTAAATACTGGTAGTAAATTATTATTATTACAGATAAAAATCCAAATAAAATTCACAGTCAAATATCATATGTACAAATATTTTCAGAAATAAAATATTCAAAAACAAAATCATTATAGATATAAAACATTTTTAGAGTTGCAATTAATTTTGTTTTATTACAATTAGAGAAGTAGTAAATATACGGTAATCAAAAAATTATGATTCAAAACAGGACTAAAAACATCTTTATTTCTTTAGAATCTAGCTGGGACTCTGATATTGTACTGCCCGAGCGAGCCACTCAGGACAATCATATATTCCATTTACAATTTTAAAGATGAAAACAATCAAGGCTTCCTTCTGTCTAAGAGGGATTTCATATTAAGTTGAACTAGTCTATCTGTATAATGGGATGGAGAGGCCCGTTATTTGGGTATCCAAGTAAATAATTTGTTAATCTCCACTTAGTTCTCTCCATAGATTGCTAACACTGTGTGTTAGTCTCTATAGAACTGCTAACTCATGTGTTTTAGCAGTTGGTGACCAGACTACAAAGCAGTATTCCAGAATACTTCTAAGAAAAAAAAAACTACCTACCAAGTCTTTGGTCCAACAAAGTAGTGAAATCAACTTTTCTGTCCCGCTGTCATGTCTGTTTTAGTTGGAGACGGTCATTGGTGTTTTATAATGAAGTTGTTAGGTTGGCAATACTAAAGGGCCTTATTACAGGCTACATACCTATGGTGCTGGCACACTACCAAAGAGAAGAAGCTGATGATTGCCTCTCAATTTAAATAAGGCCATATTAATACTTTTCACTATTTATTTATAACTTAAAATAGGAAACTATTCATCAAAAGGTAAGTTTGCCTCAAAATTTAATATCTGCACAATTAATGGAATTAAGGCTTGCGCAGTTATTGTAATTATTGCAAGCATGTTCAGATCGTACCATGCATGTGTTTTGTGATGGATTCTTCTCTACTTTTTATCCTCAAATCAATTTCTTTATGATCAAGTGTAAGTTACGTCAGGGACTGTAATATGTTTGCAGTAACACTTCTTGTTATCGTCGCCGTAACTTATCATGAGTTTGCCTTGCATTTGCGGACCAACTGCCTCCAGAAAATTGAAACAAACAATACTCCTCGCTCAAAAAATAAAAATTCTCATAATTAATAAATAAAATGTATTTTTCACAATTTTCTTCTTATAAACGCATATTTTCAAATAATTTGCATAACATACAATAATGCTTACAATTAAAGACATACTTTGCTGATATAAATCAAAAACATGAATAATAGATTAAGTTGTGTCCTCGATGAACTAGTTAACAAGAATCTATCAATAGTTATTAATAAAGATAAAAACAAAGAGCAAGTTATTAGAGGCAAGTAACAGGTAATATCTTTATAACAGTTTGGCCAACAAAATAAAAATTTAAAACTTTTCCATCAAAATCCACCAAAAAAATAAAACATTAAAAACTGTGTTAACTTTTTTAACTAAAAATCAAAACCAATTTAATATTATTAGAGGTAGAGTTAAAATTATTATTATTTCAACAAAAAAAAAAATTGCAATGGTGTATGAAGATTAAGAAAAATAGATATTAATAAAACAGGAAAAATTCCTAATATTTGAACAAAAAATTATAAAATAATACATTTAAAGAAGGTTACTTAAAATCTAAAGAATTTTAAGATTTTAGTTTAGTTTGGATCGTTGACTTGACAAACTGGTATTCAGGATAGTAATAACTAGATCATAGTGAAGTAAACCACAAGATCTTGCGGAAGCATGCTCCAAGATTTTGATGTAGTGTGCCACAAGATTATGGCATTTGATGCTGCAAGATCATAGTGCAACACGGTACAAGATCTTGGAGTAGCTTACCACAATCTCATAGTGCAACATGCCACAAAATCATTGTGTATCATGTCACAAGATCATGTAGCACCACTGTTACAATCACTAATTTCTACGTGACTTTACATTACCTAAAACAATAACCTTACGAAACAAAAATCAAAGTGTATAACAATTAACTCTTATCAACTAACAACAAATCATTTACTTTGATTTTATTTATTAATTTCAAAATTCATATATTTTCATTTATTGTCCACAAGTGATTTGAATTTGTCAAAAAAACTTATATATGTTATTTTACATAGCTAATTTGTGTCTTAGAGTGAGTCGCTAAATGAAGTAGCTAGCTTTTACTTTGCAGTTACTTTCTTACGTGTGAACAATTACGATTAATTTTATTCCAATTAATTAATATAATTATATTACATATAAATGTAAGATTATTTCAGAGAAATATTTTTACTAAACTTTTTATTATAGTATATTATGTTTATACAGGTTTTTAAGACAGAATAACAAACATGGTAAAATATCTAAACAAAGATCTGCACCTTATATTTACTCGTAGATAATTAATTTTAGCAAATTTATAAACAAAATTATGCTAATATATATATTATATATTATATATATATATATATATATATATTATATTATATATATATATATATTATATATATATATATATATATATATATAATTATATATATATATATATTATATATATATATATATATATATATATATATATATATACATACATATATTATAATTATACATATACATATATTGAATAGGATGACAAGGGGAAACTTATTTGCAGTTATACCAATGTCTTTACAGTGTTGAAAACCTGCATACAATTTTCATACACTATTTTATACATTTGAAAAATAACTATTTATATAATTAAATACTTTACAATAATTTTCTTAAAAAAAAGATACGATACAATAATTTATTTTTACTAATAGTTTGACTAACTAAATTAAGTTATTATTAAGTTTTGGACAAAAATGTTTAGTCAATATATTTTATAATCATTTATTTATAAATCATCAAGATTTTAATTATTATTAAATAATAGAGAAATCCAAAATAAAATACCAAGATTAGGAGAAAAAATAGTTTAAGAAGTAAGTTTAAGGAATGAATGTTTGGTGTTGATTTAAATAAATATTTGGTCTAATCGAAACAAACAATATGTGTTGGTTTTAACCAACCAAACTGTGTTCAGTTGAACCAAAAAGTATGTGTTTGTTTCAACCAAACAAACTGTGTTCAGTTAAACCAAAAAGTATGTGTATGTTTCAAGCAAACAAAATTTGTTCAGTTAAACCAAAAAGTATGTGTTTTCATCTACCTAACAAAGTGTTTGTTTCAACCTAACAACACATGTTCAGTTGAACCACAAAGTAAGTGTTGATATCTACCAAACAACACGTGTTTAATTGAACCAAAAAATAATTGTTTGATTCAACCAAACAACATGTGTTAAGAACCCATAACTATGGGTTTCATTGGACCTAACAATATATGTTTATTTCAACCAAATAAAACAGGTTTGGCTAATTGAACATCTATTTGGTCACCAAAACAACACAAAGATAGTTAAAATTATTGGCTCTTATCTAGTAGCAACAAATCACATACATAGAATAGAATTGAAAAATACTTGACTATAAAATATCAATAAATAACAAATCAATAAACAAATTGAATCACATCAATAAAACCAATGTCAGCTCAGGGCTGGGAAGGGGTACCTGTACTAGATACTATACACTCACAATATCGTATCAAGTGTATTGGCCAGACCCAGAGCTTTTGTTGTCCCTTCTTAAAACACTAACTCGATAACTAATACAAAATCTTAAGTATCTACAATAATAACTATTAAGCAGTTTTAAATTATTTACTTAACTAAGCTCAAAGTATTTATTTATAGCAAAATGGATAAAACATTTTTGATCATAATGTCGATAACAAACATTCTCACTGGGATTGTTCCGAGGTATTTAACAGAAAGTATGTTTTTTTTAAACAATAGCATTTCAACGTCATAAGTAATTACTATTGGGACTGAGGGCAGTATTCTAGAATATATACTAACAGTAAATTTTCATCACTAGTACATTTATTCAACTGTACAAAAATGTACCTTGAAACTTTAATTAAAGCATACATTGGCCTTTTTGCCACTACAGTACCTTATTTAGGCCCCGTTTCACAAAAGTACAAGTCTTGTATACTACAAGTAAAAAGCTACAAGTTTACTAATAATTGTAAGAAATTTGTTTCACTAATTACAAGTGTAGACTGGTAATTACTAGTAGTTTTTTATAAAATTTAATAAAAAACACTAGTAGGCTTCAAGTTTTATCTTAGATCTCCAAGGAAACAAGCATATTTCTGTCTAACTACAATCAAATTTGATTATCTCCCCCACAAATCTTACAAACTATTGTACAAAACAACTTGTAGCTACAAGTGTCAAAATTAAGGGTCTCACGCATATCATTACAATTTATTGTAACCTACAAGAGTATCCGTAAACAACGTGTCATTATATTATTAAAACCCAGTTTCATTCATATGAGTAAATTATTTCGAAAGCAATTATTTATAAAATACGAGAAGTAATATTTATAAAAAAAACGTTGCACAAACTAATATTGAGCACAAAAATACTGACAAACTAAAAGTTGGCGATAAAACTAAGTTTTATATAAATATAATAAACTTGTAACTCAGTCTACCTAGGTTTGTACTTGGGTAGAAATGTTACAAGTAAAGTAATATATAAACCAAGTTTGTAGCTAAACCAAGTAAAAAATAGCTAAATTTGGAATGAATACATATTTTTATTTAGTTTTATTGGCAACCCTGATAACATTAGGTGAGTTTTACTTCTTATCGTGTTTTCTTACTTTAATATGTACCTGATAGTTTAATGATTTTGTATTAAATTCTGAGGAATGAATTTTAAACTAAATTAGTTATAGAAAAAGAGACACTATAGTAAAGGTAAAGAACATGTTTTTATTAAAATTTTGAAGATCATACAGACGACAATGTATTGCCTTAAATAAAACTTCAAATCACAATTGCTTTTATTATATTCTAAAATGTTTGGTTAAAGTTGTTATATTACTAATTACAATTAATATTTGAAGGGGAAAACAAATATGACTTGCAAAAATGTACTAAGTTAAGTAGGGCACACGAAAAAAAGTTTAATTAGCCGCTCGTTTTAAGTAATTTGAACAAACCTTTCATTCAAACTTCATTCACACTTAAACCTCTTCGATGTGACGAAACGTATTTCTAACACAAATTATAAACATTTTATACAAAATTTTACATTTAAATGCAATAAAAACAAAAATGTTGAGTGCCGTAAATAGTTTGATTACATTTACGAGGGTAAAATAACAAGGCCGTGCCTATTCACGATTCAAAAAGATAGTTGTAAGGTTGGCAATACCAATGGCGGGAAAACAAAAGGGTGATCAAAATTTGTCATCATAAGATTAGCATGGGAGCCGATAAAAATTCTTCTTTTATTTCTTTATTGTTAGTTAATTTGTGATAAATTAGTTAAAAATGCGACGGTGGCACTGCTACGGACTTTGAATCGCAAATAGGAAAATTTAAGCCAGCTCCCTGGTGGACAAAATGTGAACTACATGCCAGGTCTGACATAAATCACTTGGTTTATATATTACTGCAGTTACAAATAATTGTGATAGACAAGAAAATGTTGTTTATCACATAGAAAAACGCTACAAATCTACAAGTGTATCCTTGGTAACACACGTCAATTTGTTATTACAAGATGTTTTTTTTACAATTTTTGTAACTACAAGACTTGTACTTTTATAAAACAAGCCCCTGGAAACATTTGGATATGGAAATATTTTACTCAAGCCAAAAATGTGACATAAGCACTAGTTGGAGCAAAACATGATGAAATATTTTGATGATGTGTTTTTTACACAAAATTTGACTGATTGTTGACACACGGGCAATTCAAGCAGGTTTTAGGCCGATGTTGTTCCTTTGTTTGTTGAGGGAAACACCCCCTTCAATGCAGAAAGGAAATTTTTGAGGATACAAGATTTATAGGAGGAGGTTCGGCCAAGTACCATTTACCTGAAATAGGAGTCCAAGGAGCTCTGATGTTTGCATAACCCTTTATCTTAAGTTTGAGTGGGGCTTATGCTTACATCAAAAACACATACATAAGTCTCCTTAAGTGATGTTCCATAATACCACTCTTAGAGCTGAATTGTAGAACATTACTGAAATTTGAGTGAGACTTATGTCTATTACAAAACACATGCATAAGTTTCACTCCGACTTAAGCAATGTTAAGTTACAAATAGTAAAAGATAAGGCAGTTAGCTAGTTACTTATACTATATGACAAGGGTAATAAAGGATAGTGATTTCAAATCCCGCAAGTCTTATGAAAAAATACTTTGTCTTAATCAATATATTACAGAATTGTGACAACAGCAACCATAATTTTTAAATAACTTCAATAAACATCATAGTTATTAAAACTTTTAAACAACAAAAATCATACAATTTTATTTAAACATAAATAAATAGTAACAAAAACGACTATGTATTATATAATACATAATTTTAAATCCAGTGGCAGGGTATAATAGGAGTTGGATATCCATCTCTAAGGGCCAGTTCACAATTGATCATGTAAAACTCTAATGTTAAATACTTGTATGTGTATATATATATATATATATATATATATATATATATATATATATATATATATATATATATATATATATATATATATATATATATATATATATTAATATATATATATATATATATATATATATATTATATATATATATTATATATATATATATATATATATATATATAATAAATTTTGTACAGGACTCAAAGTCTCAATACAATAGTGCAACTTTTTCACTAAAGTTGTTGAGCATTTGATTAAAATTATAAGGTTTGAAACACAATAAAGAGCTGAACCAAATTCAAAATAAATCATTGTTTTTCTTGAGATACTGAGAGGGCAGGAATATTGAGTGATACTGAACAAGACTGAAACACCCTTCCCTCTCTCTAGCAATATCAAATTTATTTTATGCATCATCAAGTAAATAAAATATTTACAATATTATGAATAAACAAAACTAAATAAGAGTAAAACAAAAGTAAAACTTAATTAAAAAGATAAATGTACAGCTAATTATATTTAATACAAAAATAAAATCTGAAAAAAACTATCTTAAAATAGATAAATTATCTTATCTACACACTGACTCAAAATAAAACTGAGTAGCTCTGATGAAGTAGAAAGGTCTGAGGGTTTCATCTACCAAGTTGGTGAATTATATCCTCCATATTGGTGAATTATATCCACCATATTGGTGAATTATATCACCATAGAATTATACCATATTGGTGGTGATTGGTGAATTATATCCACCATATTGGTGAATTATATCCACCATATTGGTGAATTATATCCACCATATTGGTGAATTATATCCACCATATTGGTGAATTATATCCACCATATTGGTGAATTATATCCACCATATTGGTGAATTATATCCACCATATTGGTGAATTATATCCACCATAATTATATCCACCATATTGGTGAATTATATCCACCATATTGGTGAATTATATCCACCATATTTGGTGAATTATATCCACCATATTGGTGAATTATATCACCATATAGGTGTAGTTATTCATCATATTGGTGTAGCTATTCACCGTATTTTGGTTTCAATAAGCAGATTCTTTTATTAATTTATTAAATTATACAACTAATTTGAGTTTTTAAAGATATTAATTATTTGTTACGTCATATCATCAATTTGAACAATAGTCCTCTGTTAAGGCCGTTTGTGAGAGAGAGACCTGATAGCAATTCTATAGGTAGCTATCAAGAATAGAATCCACTAAAGTGATGTAGAAATTCATACAGTAGGGGTGGGGGCGAGGGACACAGTGCTCCAACTCCTCCGGAATAAGCTGATTTAGATGAGACTGCTTTAAGTTCACCGTTTCTCCACTAGAGGCAGGTCAGTTCACCATGCACGGCATATATAAAATAATTAGTTCTTCCTTTTAAGGATTTAAATTATTTAAAGGGATCCTACTGTGTGAATTTCTACATCACTTTAGAATCCACATTAAAATTTGATTCCATTAAACCTCTGTTTCATATTAGAAATAATAATTAAATAAAACAAATAATAATTAATACAAAAATAAAATACAAGTGTTTAATTATTTTAATACAGAGGTTTAACTGCTATTAAATGTTAAGATCAACAAGTCAAACATGACTCGTTATTTTCCTTAAGAATAAATAAAAGAAATAACAAAATGAAATGTACATCAAATAACCAAATACAAGAGAAAACTAACGATATCGAGGTGAGGGATCAACAAGTCTATTTGTTTAAAATAATTTACGTTATATTAGATATAAAAAGATTAAACAGGGATTAAAAATTAAGTAAAACTAAGCAGTTTTATTTGAATATTTGAGATAAAGTAGATTAGAGTAAAAGTGTTTTTATAAAGTGTGGTTAAATGGGTTTGGAGTAATGTTGTGTTGGCCTTATGTCGTTACAGTAAAACAGCCTTTATGATTTAACGGGTCAAGGGGGTGCCTAGAATAACACTGGAATAGAAAGAGAATACGGTTTTACTTTCACTAATATGTTGCACTCGAGACTGGTTGCTAAACTAACAATAGCCTTGATATCATGTGAACCATCAAACTATTGCTTCTATTGGCTATATTATAAGACAAAATATTATTTTTTAATAATATTACTAAATTAGGGGTAAACCAGAGCGTTTGATCACTCAGAAGGATCATAAGAGCTAACTAGAGCATTAGACTACTTAGGAAAGTCCTTAGAGGGAAGGAAACAAGAGCATTAGATCACTTAAAAAGGTCATTAGAGTAAACTAGAGCGTTAGACCACTCAGGAAAGTCCTTAGGGGGAAGCAACAACAGCATTAGACCCTTCAATAGGGCCATTAGAGCAACCTAGAGCGTTAGACCACTCAGAAGGGTAATTAGAGCAAACTAGATCATTATACCACTTAGGAGGGTTCTAACTTCTCTGATATCAGTAATGCTGCTTCTATAAACAGTTTTATTCTAATTAGACATGTGATCAACAACAGATGATTGAACAAACCATCACCTGTAGATTCATCACCTGTAGATTGTACACTACAACATGATTTAATCACTTGTTGCTGGTCACATCTATTAATATCCTAGCTATGAGTATATAAAGACAATAAATTGGTTGTAGTGCGACATAGCTTGAGTAAATCAGAGACCAGCTGCTTCAACCGAGGCATCAAAATTATAGTAAAGTGAATAAGGCTACTAAGAAAAAATATGGTAAGATAAAGTCACTCAACATTTACTATATAGTATTAAAGAATATTTAGCAAAAGGAATGTAAAACTGTGATATTAGTCAAGAAATCATTAGTCGTTTCAGAGAATTGAGACATTCCTAAAGTAAGCGTAACTAAAATATAAACAGCCCCCCTCCCCCCTCCTCCTCTCAGCTATATTTTCCATTTGGAGTGTGAACATGCCCAGCATCTTAAACATCAGATCTGTCTTTTAATTCAATTGAGAATCCACTGTTTGGTTGAAAATGGAAGGAGGAAGAGGACAAGTCCCCCTAGTAGTGAGTATGTAAGCATCTCGCTACATAACAACATCTCACCACAGCCCCACTATAGTGAACAAGTGAGTGAAATTAGTCAACTTCTGAAGTCCTCGCCAACTTCTTTTATCAGAGGAGTCTCGGCGAATTAAATCTCAAAGATAATGCCTCTGAAATCCACAGGGTTGGCAAAACCCGGTTTAATTGTAAAAACCCAGCCCACCCGGGTTTTTTTTAAAAAACCCGGGTGGGCTGGGTTTAATGGGTAAAATGGGTTTCTATATTTTTTTTTTTTTTAATTGGAAGTTAAATAATCGTATTTTTAAGAATCTAGTTGATAAATAGGCGTAATACGTAATTAATACATTTATTGAACAAAGTTTTAGTTAAATTAAGATTTTTTGTAAGCAAAGATAATATTTATTTCAGAAATTTTAAGTTTTAATCGATAGTTTAACTAAAAAAAATCCCCATTCTTAATTAATAACAATATCTAATACTTCTCTCTTGTAAATATAACAGCAAATGGGTAAACATTATGCCCATTTTGCCCGGGTGGGTTTTTTAATTTTCCCCACCCGGGTGCCAACCCTGGAAATCCACCATTGAATGAAAAGACAGAGATGATCTGAATCCACCCACTGGGTCATGATATTCCATCCACTTCCTGATGTAATTCCAGCCACGGGAAAACTAGAGGTGTTCTTTAAAACATTGTCCTAAATGGACTCAATAATCTATATTTAATACCAAAAAAATATTCACGAAGCGAGTAACAATAAGGTTTTCAAATATATTTATGAAAAAATATATTCAATTAACAACTTTCATATAAAAAAAACTAAACTTAAGGTCTCATAATATAGAGTTTATATACAGAGCAAAGTGAAGAATCTGTAGGATATGAAAACCCCTGGACCCGTTTCGGCTTGATGCCATCATCATGTAACTTTATTACTCCAGAGCTCAAATGTTGCCCCACCTGCTCATGATTTTTATTTATGAGTGAATTATCTCAAACCCAATTAAAACCCCTCATAAAAACACTTGATTTTATTTAAAAAATAGAAAGGATTAATATTCAAACAATAGAGGGGAGGATTAAAACAACACGAGTGTCAAAGTGTTTGGTTAGAGTAAGATAATTATTTCATTTAAAATATTTAAATGTATGACGTGATACGGATACATGATTTACTGAGAGAGAGTTGTCGCACCTGCGTAGTGATAGGGTGAACCTCCTTCTGTCATTCCTGCCAACATAACAGACACGAGTTTTAAATTAAATACAATAGAAATAAATAAACAATCATATAATATCAATAGTTAAAGCACATGGCGATCCTTTGTCAATACAGGGAGAGCTCGTATAAATGCATAAAATCTTGCTTCATAATGCCAACAAATTTAAATGAATCTTTCATCCATACGTAATATAAGTAATATCCATAAGTAATATTGTTTTATTACTAGTTGTTTTACTTGTTTTTATTACTAGTTAGTTTTTATTTTATTTATTTATCACTGTTTTTCCAAAACAAAAAAACAAAAAAAATACTTTTAAAAGAACGCAATAACTCATAAATAATATTTTATTATTACTCTGTTATTTTACTTAATATATTATAAATACTATTGTATGCACCTTGGGAGTAAAATGCTATTTTCCCCTCGCAATTATCTACCTCGGCTTCACCTTGGGAGTCAATAGTGATAACTCCCTCGGCTTTGCCAAAGAGTTATTTGGATTATTATTAATTTGGATTTAGTTCAACACATAAATTCCTCAGCTTCGCCTCGGGAGTTAAATACTTTGGTTCCCTCGGCTTACTCCTTAGGAACCAACTAACTGCTCAGGGAAATATTAGCATCCTTTACTCCCTTGGTGCATAAATAACTATCATTTCCCCTCAGCCTTGTAGTTCAGCCCTGAACTTTATTTCATTCATGTCAAGGTTTCCCATAATGTTGAGTTTCCGTTGTTATTGCTATTCCTGTGTCCTAGCAGTACCCGGGAATAAAATAATAAATAAAAATAAACATGTTATTAACAGTATTGAGTCAGCATTTCTCCAGGTGAAAGTTAAATGAATAATAATATAATTCAGTTTGAGTAGGCAAGAATGCTATGAAATTACAATATTCAAAGAAATTCCAGTTAATAAATAATTAGTTTTGAAAACAAGAGAGAGGAAATCATATAATAAGCGATAAGATCACAAGAGCTACGGGGTTGGTGAATGTGACTCACCCCACCTATACATCGTCTCCTCGCAACTGCAAGGACTTTTTTCTTTCCTTTTCTGTGTAACAAGCATTCGATTTCCTCCCTTCTAGCTGATTTTAGTCACGTGACTATGACGAAACCCAAGTTTAAATTTAGGACCTTTGATAGTAGATAGAATGTTATTTCCCTGAGCAGTAATTTGGTTCCTTAAGCAAAAGCTGAAGGAACAAATGCATTTAACTCACGAGGCTGATAGAGTTATGACAATTTGACAGATGAGTCATAACCGAGTATGGCAAATGTAAGTTTAACAGTCAAAGCAAAAGCAAGTCAGGGTGTAATTGAAGTAGATCACTTTCAAAACTTTAGAGCAGGATATAGAGTTAGTAAGGTATAAGAGCGTTAGTATAGAGTGGTGTATATGATACTGACTACCTGGTGTGTAGGAAGTATGTTCAGTAGAGCGGAGAGATGTGTTCTCAGTTGGGGCAGGCATGGCGAAGGGATTGGTCGGGTTGGTAGTATTGGTAGCAGGTTGGGTCGTTACTGTAGGCTCACCTCCTACTCCTCCCTCTTCTTCACTGTCATCCTGCAATACAACATAGTAACTATCAGTCATAAGATACATCACTACCAGGGTTATCCTACCCTAGTTATCCTAACCCTAGTAAGGGTTATCCTAAGTTATAGACCATAGTTAAAGTCTGTCCTCCTACAAATTGGAAAATTCTATAACTAACAAGGCTTTTAGCCTCTCACCTGCTCTGCAGCTTCTGCCACTATACTGATTAAGTATCCTAGCGAGCTTGGCTACTTTACACCTTGCACCACTATACTGAGTACAGTCTATCGTTTAGTTTAAAAATCCCCAAGGCCATAAGTATTTTGGGGAATGACCAATCAGAGAAGCCGCTGCCAACCTCTCGCTTAAAAAGAGAAAAAAAATCCCTACCACAACAACCGCAGTAGGGAAAAAACCTTCTTCCCGGCAATCGTTCACTTTGTTTGTGGTTCTTCTTTTGACTACATCGTGTTGAAAACTACTTTCAAATTAATCTTAAAAATGATATTTTACACAAAAGAAATGAAAAAAACATCTCCAATAAAATACGGGTAAAATAACCTGATTTGTTTACTTAGTTTTTTCCCGCTCCTTTCTTGTAGGGATTTTTTTTCTTAAGCATCAGTGGTGTCTAAACTGACCTGTCAAGATTTTTGAACTAAACGATAGACTGTAAGTATCCTAGCGAGCTTGGTTACTTTAAACCTTACACCACTATACTGAGTTATCTACTGAAATCTAATCTAACTAACCCTTTGTTTATTTCCCATCAGATGTTGACTTTCCCGAGTATATTAATAGAATAATCAGTTTGTTTTATAAGAAAATATCCCCACTAATTTGATCAAAATCTATAAGAGCACCAAAAACATTTAAGGAATAGAAAAGATCTAATCACCTCTTACTGCAGGACTACTTGTTTCAAAAATTCAGTAGCTGCTGGTTCAGTAATTAATTTGTCATCTAAACTTTAAAACTCCCTTCCAAAAGAAATAAAAGTCTGTGACTCGTATGAAAAATTCAAGCCAGCAGTAACTGAGTTTTTAAATGAAAATGGATTTTACTCTAGTAATGAAATTAAAAAAAAAAAGTTTATATGATTATTAGTTTATATGTTTAAATATTATTATTAAGTTTAAAGATTATTGATTAAGTTCTTTTATTGTTATAGTTAAACATTAATTTATAAGTATTAAGTTATTGTTGCGTTAAATTTTGTATTTGCGTTACGTATTATATCTAATAAATGACAATAAATTCTATTCTATTCTAATCTCGTGTGTTGTATACTACACTGAGTCAGTGTGTCAGGGAGAGTGGCTGCTCTGCAGCTTGCACCACTACACTGAGTCAGTGTGTCAGGGAGAGTGGCTGCTCTGCAGCTTGCACCACTACACTGAGTCAGTGTGTCAGGGAGAGTGGCTGCTCTGCAGCTTGCACCACTACACTGAGTCAGGGAGAGTGGCTGCTCTGCAGCTTGCACCACTACACTGAGTCAGTGGTGAAATACTTGGCTGTACAGAGCTTCAGCCGCTACACTATATCAGTGCAGCGGAGTGTTAAAAACCATGGATAAGTAAAAATAGAAATGGTCCAACTCATGAATACTTCCAAAATCATCAATCTGTATTAAATAATCAGAGCTTTAATTTTTTTAAAAAAAAATATTCCCCTTAATATAAATTAATAAAAACCATCACAGAAAAAACACAATTTAATTAATTAATAATTAAACAAAACAGTTAGTAATTAGACAAAAACACAAATATACATTCTTCACACGAGGAAATTAAGGATAAACACAACAAACTATCTTGAACTTTATTAAGTTTTTAATACAATTTATCAGAACCATATTATTTTTAACAAAACCTCACTTTTATTCTAATATTCCTTTCTTTGAAAGTTCATAATGAATTCCCCCCACAACCCACTTAATTCCCCCTCTTATAGAATGATGTTTGACCTGATTTTTTCCTCCCATATAACTTAATGTTTGGTATAGGTCTGGCACGGGGTTGGCAAAATGGACCCGACGTGGCTTGTTTGCCTGGCTTATGCCTTCCCACCCTTGTTACTACTACTACTAATGTTTGGTGTTAAATTTTACCCATAAAGAACCTGGAGATTTACATTAAGGGATAAAAGGATGCAAACAATTTGGAGGAAATAATAGACCAAGAGGCCAGGGGTTTTTTGTTAATAAAAAGTGTAATGGCTGGAACCAGTCTCAATTTTTTGTAAATACCTTCCTGAACAAGGATCTTCAATTCTGCCAACTCGTATCGGATAGGTGTCCCAGGCAGAACCTTTGACCCCTAAAGTGCGTTCTGCCTGAGACACCCATCCAATACGAGTCGGCAGAATTGCAGATCCTTGTTCAGGAAGGTATTTACGAAAAATTGAGACCGGTTCCAGCCATTACACTATTTGTTAACTTGGGTGGTAAATTTGACCTGTAAAGTGCATTCTGGCTGGGACGCCCATCCAATACGAGTCAGCAGAATTGCAGATCCTTGTTCAGGAAAGTATTTACGAAAAATTAAACCCATTTCCTGCCATTAGACTTTTTATTAACTTGGGTGGCAAATTTGACCTGCAAAGTGCGTTCTGCCTGGGACACCCATCATCGGATGGGTGTCGTATCGACGAGTCGGCAGAATTGCAGATCCTTGTTCAGGAAGGTATTTACAAAAAATTGAGACTGGTTCCAGCCATTACACTTTTTATTAACAAAACACCCCTGGGCTCTTGGTCTATAAAGAGCAGAGGGAGCTAGGCAAAGTAAAAAAACTTTTTTAGAACAGTGATTCAAGTCATAAAACTAACAGTATTCTTGAACTGTATTACAAGGTTAGAGACCACAGTATTAACAATTAGGAGTTTATACTTTTCCTCATTTATTCAGTAGATATATAGGAAAAATATTGTGTTTGCAAAAAAATCCAAAACTGGGATATCACCAGATTTATCCGTTTGTGAAAACCACTCCTGAGTGGTTTTCACAAAGTCTTGTATCTGTTATATTGTAAACTTTGTACAAAAATCAGTCTACCGCTGTAGTAAATACCGCTAAATGATGCGATCAGATTGAGATTTGTCACACATGTAGTCATGTATAAGACTAACATATACGCCAAGTTTCATCTCATTATCAGCATTAGTTCAAATTTTAACAAATGACTTGTGAGCGTTTTTTTAAAAAATTCTAAAAAAATCGGGAATAATCCAATGAACTTGAAGGTATATAATTTGGTAAAACTATAAACCTTTATATAACAAATAAGCACATCAAGTTTCCTATTAATACAACAAGTATATCTACAGTCTATCGTTTAGTTTAAAAATCTTGACAGGTCAGTTTAGACACCACTGATTCTTAAGAAAAAAAATCCCTGCAAAAAGGGAGCGGGAAAAAACTAAGTAAACAAATCAGGTTATTTTACCCGTATTTTCTTGGTGATGTTTTTTACATTTCTTTTGTGTAGTTTTATTTTAAAATATCATTGTTAAGATTAATTTGAAAGTAGTTTTCAAAACGATGTAATCTAAAGAAGAACCACAAACAAAGTGAACGATTGCCGGGAAGCGGTTATTGTGGTAGGGACTTTTTTCTCTTCTTAAGTGAGAGGTTGGCAGCGGCTTCTCTGATTGGTCAGTCCCCAAAATACTTATGACCTTGGGGATTTTTAAACTAAACGATAGACTGTAAGGTTATTGTTGAATCATAAAATTTAAGCAGCATTGAGAGTAATTAGTGCTGTATGGGTGACCGCTAAGAACTAAACAGATGTACTATCTGAGGATGTGCGAATCGAGCCTGTAGACATGCTGCAATATAAATTTAGTGAATTGTATATTCTGAGGACAAGCGAAGTGAGTCTGAAATAGGGAGGATGAGCTCAGCGAATCCAATGTGAACAGAAAGAGTTCCGAGGTACACCGTACCTGATTTTTTTAGGTGGAACTGATCTAAAAATAGTTGAAAGCTTGGAGAATTCATTAATTCTATTTAGACCAGATCTACTTAAAAAAAACTCAGTATTCTTGAACCTCATTTCTGGCAAAAAAAATGATTGTGAGGAATAGTACAGGGCACTGTTCTTGGTCAATACTTGGCACTGTTCTTGGTCGGTACTTTATAACACTTTTAAATTGTTAGTTTAAAACAGAAAAAGGCAATTAGGATATTAGCAAATGAGAAGTACAATCAACACTGCAAGCCTTTATTCATTAAATTAAAAATCTTAACATTTTATAACCTTTATGTTTTAAATTGTCTTCAACATGTTAAGAAAAATATTTAAAAATTTTAATACCAATAATACTGTAAATAATTATAATACTAGAAATAATAATAATAATAATAATAATAATAATAATAGTAATATTTTCCACGGATACGATATAAAATTGTCTCATGACGTTAGATTGAAAAAGAGAAGTGAACTTGCACTTTACAAAGTATCTTCTAAATAACTTTCAATTGAGTAGAAGGCTTTAGTTACTAATAAATCTTTGATTTCTTTGTTAAATTGCATCTCTGGGAGTGATGAAAGTCTAGGAGGAAGATGGTTGTAACATTTCCTTGCGAGGTAGTGAGGAGATTTATTGGTGAGAGTTAGTCTATGCGGAGGAAGGTTTATTCTGTTGTTTGTAGTGCCTGGTATTGTATGCATGTGATTTATCCTGAAGACTATTGTAATTAATTTTAGCAAAAATAAGAAGGTTGTAAATAAAAAGTGATGGTAAAGTAAGTATTTGTAAGTCTCTAAAGCAAAGGCACTTCCCAGATCCTCCTTTCATTGATTAATTGATAGCAGTAGTTATGCCAACCTGGCATTTTACTTTAAAATAAAGTTTCATGTTTTAAAACTTAAAATTTAGAAAGTCCTTTAAATTATAAGGAGGTAAGGAAATTAAAAAAAATCTTTTAGGTCTTTTTAAGAAATTCAAGGTGCACAGTGATAAGATTTGACGGAAGAGCATTATAGAGCTTGATACCGACTATTGTAGGGTACTTTATAGTTTTCTCCAGTCTTCTAACGGGAGTAGCAATATTGTTAGCATTTCTAGTAGCATAAAAATTTGTATTAGCAGATGAGTAAATGGTACGATTGTTGTATAAAATAAAATGTCCAGTAATAGTTAACATTTTGTGTTCTTTAAAAATAGGTTTGCATGATTTAAGTGGATGAGTTTTTGTGTGGAGGAAAGAAAACCAAAAATGACTTGTGCTAAAAACAAGGTTCAGAAAAAGTGCTGGTCAGGATGGAGTGTTAAAGGAGATTGGTCAGACGGCACTCAGGTACAGGGGAGCCAGGGCACAGACATACCTACCTACAACATGTTGACAACTGTTAAATGACTCGATGCTTTACCACTCTCTAATGATATCCTTATCACCTTATCAATAATAACAACCATTAGTTCTTATCACATATAAAAACTACACAAGGAAAATTTGGTGACAAGAAACCCTCGTCATAGACAGTAAAGCTAACAAGTTAAGATATAAATCTCAAGCAATAAGCTTACCCTCTCAGATGCCCTCTAAGCTTACAGACTTGGATGCTCTCTAAGCTAACCCTCTCGGATGCCCTCTCTTATAAATAAATACCATCAAAGTGAACACTTAGTTCAAATTCAACCCAAAGTAGAAGAAATGAATCTTCAATTTTTCTTGAATTGACCTAAAATGTTTTAATAGTTAGCATGAACTGAGCTCATGATAACAACAAAAAGAGCTGATTTCGGCAGCATGTGCATAGCATAGTTTCGTACAGGGTAAACAATAAACATGCCCATTGATGTTTGGTTGTTTGATGGTCTGGTTTATGGATTTCATATGTTTATGTTTGACCATCTCGTTAATGGTCTACGTATGAGTCAGATTTCAAATTGATCCAACTTCAAAATTTTTTATTTTATCCACCGTGTGACTTGATTCCACCCACCAGCGAGCTTAGGTTGAAAGGGAAGAGGCAAGCCGAATGTAATTCAAGAAAATAATGAGGTATTGGGTACCTTGGAACTTTTCCCCACTTGGTTCAACTTCAAATATTGAAAATTCCCTGATTTATATATGAGTATACCTGCGGACAAGCCTCCATCGCCCTTATAAGAAAAGATACACTTTAACACAGCCAAATTTTAACTCAATTGTATGACTTTTTTAATTTTAATGATTTTTTAAAAACCACCCAATAAATGTTGGATGGTGTGGTTTATGGGTTCTGTGGTCTACATATGAATCAGATTTCAAATTGATCCTTCAGAATTTTTTATGCAGTTTTGAAATGTTTGCTAAGTTATTAGCAAGAATTTCAAATTTGCTTATTAAGTTTTGACCTAATTAACAACAAAAAGGTTTTTAGAATACTATGTGCTGAAACATGAACAATTTATAAAAATGGAAGAGCCATAATGTCCTGTAATGTTTTCAACTATAGTAGATTGGAAGCGAAATGTTAATATTAATACAAATGATTAGACGAGACACAAACAGACAAATGATTAGACGAGACACAAACAGATAAAATAAAAATAACTTAACTTAACTTACTCGGAAAAACTAAAATAAGTTAGTAAATGAGATGACTTGCCAGAATTCTTCTATCAAGTATAAAAAAAGAAAAAGTTATAATGAGCAATAGAATAGCTCGAGTCTAAAACCAAAACATTTCTCGACCGTTCGAACACTTATACACAAATAATGTAGGTAGGTCCTTTTTTACATCAAAAGTCCTGTTATTGGCAGCAAAAAAAATAAAAATAAAAAATTATATATATATATATATATATATATATATATATATATATATATATATATATATATATATATATATTATATATATATATATATATATATATATATATATATATATATATATATATATATATATATATATTATGTTATATTTCTATTAGTCCAAAAATGTTAAAGGGATCTTTTTTTAGTTTATTATAATTGTGACAAATCAAATTTTTAACCATCAAAATTGGTTCAACAGAACCAAAGATATACTATCACAAATATTACCTAAAATGCAATAAAAAATCACTAATTTATACCCTAAATCACTCAAAAAACTTAATATTGCATGTTATTCCATATTATCATGAAAGGCTTGAAAATCAAGCATATTCTTCAATCAAACTACAGGTAATATAGAGTAGTTCTAGAAACAGAGAACAGCACAGCTCTCATATATGTTGTTTTAATATTTGACATATAACAAAAAGTAGACTAAGTCCGGTAGCTCAGTAGTCAAGCACTCAACCTTTTGACCTAAAGGTCGAGGGTTCAAATCCAGCCGGGGGAGGACCTAAATATGAGGTTATCCTTTATACAATACACTCGAGAGGTCTTGAATTAAATTCTGGGTTTTACAAGGTTTCCTTGGCTGTTAATACGGAGTTGGTTCTTGTTTCATCTGAGACAAGACTGGATCCGCGTTTTGTTGTCTCCAGCCCACAAAAAGGCAAGGTTCCGATGGAGACGAAGGTCGGAAAGATATACTGAGCCTTCGTATGTCAGAAAACTTAGTCAGTAATAGAGAAGCCAGGGTACAGATAATGTAAGTGACTAGTAATGAAGTGCTCAGTTCTTGAAGACAGACGTCTCCTGTACTGGGGAGCTTTAACTTTCAGGTCAGGGCTAAAGAATGAGTTTGTGCACACTGACGTCGGGGTTTCTAGAGTTTTCTATTGTATAACGCTGGACTAGCCAAAGCGGTGAGCCTAGCTAGAGTCTAGTGATGCTAGAGGAGCTGATGGGATTGGTGAGACTGGTTGTAGGACGAGTTCAAGTGAGACTAATGTGATCAGAGGAGCTAGTAAGACTAGATGAACCAAGCACACTGTGAACTAGTCATATGTGCTGCCATGTACGGAGGGTGTGCTTCCTAAATGATTGAGTGAGTAGATACTTTAGGGTGGATTAGTTGAGTGAGATTTGAGAGAGGGGAAAATGCTAATATGGCCCTATGGGCCATTAAGCTAACAAAAAGGAAGTATTTTTAAATAATTTAAAATATTACCCATTTTATCAAATTTCAGTTCGAAGTCAATTCGAGCACTGAAACCTTTAGAGATAAGAGTTAACTGAGCTAATTAGTGCAAATAATGGTGTGAACTACCAATTTTGAAAGCATAGTTTTGTACAACCAAATGGATAAATATGCACATTTCCTTAGACAAATACAGAGAAAATGAGTTACAAGCAGTGCTTGATAATTGAGTAACTGCTTAAGTTATAAAGCATAAACCGGAACCTTAAGTAAGAAACAGAACAAGCAAGGCATGTGGACCAACACACTAGAAATATTCATCATTGAATGTCAAAAATTAAACCATCATATACGAAAAGCAAGGAAACTTTATACTTTTCCTCATTTATACCGTAGGTATATAGGAAAAGGGCTGAACTTCGGTATACGGTGCACCCTGTTATCAATATTATACATCGATATATTTTTTTAGTTTAGAGATGTTGACGTAGGAATAATCATATATGCCTTTTCTTTTACCTTTATGAACATATGTATTTTATTATTTTTTTAATGTTTTTTTGTGTTTTTATAATGTTTTAACTATGGTTTTCATAGAATAATCGATGATTACCACCACATCTAATTTTGATATTGTATTTTTTACGTATTTTTGTGTATCAGGTTTAATAATTTGAAATCGTATGAGTTTTTTTTTTAGGTTTTAATTAATAATTAAACGCGCTGCCTTATCTTTTAAGTGCTCAGTTCTCGGTTACGTAATGTCGCGTAACTAAAAATTATTATCGATTAATAGAGTATTGATAACAGGGTGCACCGTAAAAAACATATACGGAAAAATGTTGTTTGCAATATACTGAACTGGGATAAACTTTATTAAGTATTTCAGGTGTTTTTAAGGGCCTCTAATGGTTTCTAGCAAAGTTGTGTGGTCTGTCTGTTTGTTTGTGTGTGTTGTCACTATAGCGCCCAATGTATTTTATGGCTAGAGAGGTTGAAATTTGTACAAAAAACACGTAGTTATATTATGAGCTTTTCGTGAATTTGTTGATGAACGTCAATTACCTGCAAGTAATGGAGATCTAGAAAAAAAAAATCAAGAATATGAAAAAATGTATATGAATTTGACCGAAATTGAGGATGTTGTGACTATGTATATAAACACCATATTGTTGGCCAAGTTTCTCATCATATAATCGCAATTATTTTCAATTTTTATTAGAATAACTATGTTGTACGTTTTTAAAAAAGGATTAAATTGGGAAATGGATCTTGAGTTTGAATTTGGTACAATTTCAATTACCTATGGTTTTTGTCGGATCATAAAAATTAAGGACTATTGAGCGTGGTCAGTGCTGTATAGGTGACCGCCGAGAATGATACTAATACATAAGAATAATTAGAAAATTCTATGAATTGATTAAATTATAACACATAATTATTTATGTTAGGAAATAGAATTATTTAGAAATAGAAATATTTTAATAACTAAAACTACATCTCCTGGTTCAAGCAGTATTGCTTTTGACGTAGAAAAGGAGCAGTTTTTCATAAATTAAATTTATTGTAAATAAAAATTATTCAAACAAGATTAAAATAGAGTGATAAAAAAATGTAAAACGTATTAATTTTTATTATATTTGTACCCCATTTTTTTCAAGAAATACTCTAGAATATTACTTGCAACATCAACATATCAAAGCATGCAACTTTAACATATTTGTATAATTTAGAGTGTAAATTAGTGATTTTTTTCATTTTCCATAATATTGGAACAGCTATATCTCTGGTTCTATTGAACCAACTTTAATGGTTAATTTTTTTGCACAAATTTAATGAACTAAAAAAAAAGATCTCTTTAACTGTGTGATAAACTAATAGAAATATCACTGTAGGAAAAATTTAATTTTTGGACCATTTGCCAGGCTTCCACGGGCCGGCCCAGGCAACCAAATTCCCTGATCTTAAACGGTATACCACCTAATCCTTTATCAAGCAGCCAAATTAAGTCAATCAGCGTGTTAAACCTTTGGGGCTTAAAGGTCACCAGCATTTTTATTTACTTATTAATGTCCCCGTCATTTATATATAATTATATTAATTTTTTTTGTACAAATATTATTTTAATTCCTCCCGTTATTTTTTAATCACAATCAAACTTATAATTCAAGTGGGATTTCAAGCCTTCTTATATTTGTACATGTAAATCATATGATTTGTACATATTCAATCATACATATTTAAATCCCTCTTTGTTTTAAGTAAAACTTTTGGAGTCACCCGTGGTGTAGTGGTTAAGGTATGCGGCCAATGAATGGACTTAAAACTTCTGAGTTTATTTAGTCATGAGTTCAATTCCAGCACGGGCCTCTGGGATTTTTATGAGAGGGATAAAATTTCTGCGTACCACGTCCTTCAGAAGGGGCGTAAAGCCGGTGGTCTCGAGCCTG
>JACMZG010001908.1:1392716-1719433 GCA_018340805.1 Microvelia longipes
ACTTATTCCTAAGAATAACTGATGCAATCTCATGGTTTTTTTACACTAACTACTTTTACTTTTGATCATAATGTTAAGGAAGTGTTATACGTTAATGTTATAATAATAAACAAATGTTTAATTTAATATTATTGACTGGAGTTTTAATTGCCATATCTTCAATTTATTTCCTTTGTTTCATTCCTATTAAACACATTGACTCCTAATAAATTAATTTGTTTAGCAAATTGTTAACTCCTATTAAATGAATTTGTTTAATTCCTATTTTTCTAGAGCCATATGACTGATGGCTTACCCAACTTGAAAGAACAGAAATTTTATGGATTTGTTGTATATTTTTGAGACAAATGCCATTTTAACTTCATGAATAATAATTTGATTTAGATCAGGACTTCACCTATACTAGTTATTTGATGCCCTTTTAAAATGCAAGCTTGAAAAGGTATCTAGCCATTTTATTTTTTGAGCCATCCTCAAACAACCATTTTTAAATCACGAATCATTGTTTTTTCCAAGATAATATTTTTCATAAGGACACAATCAGGAGCTCATGAAAACCAATTTTTTATCCAACTTTCCTCCCATCAACTTTATGCAAATACAGTTCAAAGAGATGAAAATTCAGACAATTTGTTTTTTATTATAAGACAGAGGAAAAATGTCGGATTTTGATTCAGTTTTCAAAATTCTTCTTAGCTATTAGAGCTTTTGAAAATAAGAAAAACTTCCCTATAGCTAACTCTAAAATCAAACAAGTTAGTCACAGCAAGTAGGTGGATTTTTTTCTAAAATTCCAGTGTAAAATGGTTTTTTCTAAAAGTGTTTATTTATCAAAAACTGCATCTAAATATGTATTTTTAATTTCCAAGAAAAAATAGAAGACATTCTAGTATAACACCCTGTGCTAGGCTGTTATTCTATACATACAATAATACCAATATATTTTAATATATACTGTTATATATTCAATGTATATAATATATTTAATATTAAATAATAATAAAATATAATATTTTATAATGATACTATTATATATTTTAATAAAGGCTGATATTCTCTGTATACGATAATGACAATATATTTCAATATAGACAGTTATCCTATAAATTCATAAATTCCTATAAATCTTTCAATATAGCCTATTATTCTATATATTCAATGATACCCATATATTTAAGATGGGCTGTTAATCTATATATTCAACAATACCAATATATTAAATAGAGGCTTTTATCATCAAGTTTATGTCGACATAAGAGTAAAGATGTGTGTATATAATGGTATTAGATAGTAGTGTATCCTGTTATATCTCTGTGCACAGTAATTAAGCAAATGCATCGTGTAATTTGCTGTCAGTATTAGTCCCAAAATAACTAATCTTGAAAAAATTATATTAACTTTGAATCTGTGTAAAATCACAATGAGTACTAGAGAAAAATGTTGTATTATTTCCCTCATTGTTCTGTAGTATTCAATTTAGTGCAGTATTGAGGAAAAACAACAGATTTCATTGTTAACAGATAATAGAAATAGAAGTTTTAAGTAAAAAAGAAAATAAAATAGAAAAATAACAAACACCAAAAAAAAAAGAGGATAGGAAAGGAAATGGTTAGCACAGATTATTAATAGTGAAATGACATGGATAGTCTAAGCAATGGCAAACAATGCCCCGAGGCTGTTAGCAGCGAGTGAGTCAGCAAATAATTATTTTACAAAAAGCTCATGGTAAAATTTAACAAAACCTAAACTATTTTATAATTTTAAAACAGAATTATTAAAAATTACAGATAGTATTGATGGTCAAAGTAACAATAAGAAATACAGTCCATAGTGAATTTGGAAATTATTAGAAGTGTAATGAGAGAAGTAAATTCACACTCAGTTGCTCATCCATTGTCAATAAGTGTATTTGACAAAGAGACATTAAGCCTACAGAGGTGTTACTTCATCAAAAAGTCTATCATAAAGGAATATTGTCTACTAAACAAAGTAAGAATTATCCACTGAAATATTCCTTTCTCAATAATATGTCTATTTAACAAAGGAAGATTAATCTAATCTACAGGAATATTCCTTTTTTCAATATAGACAATAAAACATTAATCTACTAAGATAAAACTTTGTCAATGAATATAATACAAAAGAAGATTAATCCATTGGGATGTTTTTTTGTCAATATATCTATAATATATAGGAACATTTAACCACTGGAATATCCCTTCGTAAATAAGTTTATTTGACAAAGAAACATTAAACTACAAGGAGATTTAGTAATGTCACTTCTTTAAGTTGAATTATTAACAGAAAACCAAAACAAGAAATAGATTGTCAAGCAGACAAGCATGTATCCAAAGGAAATTTATCCAGGTTTTTGCCCGCTGCCAAAAACCTGTTTAGTTGTTTCTAAACTGTTTCTCTTTTTTAAACGATTAATTAAATAAACACTAGATAAACAAATAGCAGAAAGTGGGCAGTAATTTTTCAATAATAACAGTAGTTTAGGGTGGAAAACAGTTAAAAGAAGAGAAGAGGGAATGATCAATAAATAATTCAGAATATTGATCAATATTTAGACAAACCAGAAACACCAGCGTAGTCTTCTTATAAATAAAATTTTATTTGTTAGTAATAACTAAACTCTCGCCTGAGTGCAGTCACTGGATTGTTTCTCTATCAAGCGCACCAAAGCCATTAAAACTGTGCTAACTCTAATACTTGTAACAATCAATGAATTGTTATTATTATTTATTTATTAAATATAATAATAAATTTAAATTAAAACAATAATATAAAATAAATTTATTTATTATTTATTGTATTATTCAATAAATGAATTTAAAAAAAAAATTAATAACTTATGTTTAAAGATAATTTCACCACTGAGAAATAGATCAGCCTATTTTTTACTGAGGTTATGTATAGTTTAAGACACAAATTATTAAACAGCAACAAACTAATTTATTTATAAATAAGGCAATACATAAAAAACCGTACGATTCTTTCGTTTCTCACAGACCCATACCGTACTACAATAAACTACTAAACCACGTAAAAAGAAGTTCGGCAATCGGGGTCTTGAAACGTGAGAAATTAAAGAAAACCCTTTAGAACGAATTCAAATTAAAGTGACAGCTTGAACAAAACAAAACCACTGTTACTACGGCAACAGATAAGGTTAATAGGGGTGTTTAAGTTTGGGTTATATTTAAGGTGTGTTTCAACATGTTTTCCTGGACAGCAATAATTAATAAACCAATAATTACAAACTTAAATAAATTGTAAGGAACAAAAGCTCATTAGGTACAAAAATTTATGACAAAACTACTACCTTTAGAAATAACGAATTAATGTCAATAAAATTAAAAAATACTACGGTGGTGTTACGGGTTTGTTTTGTTTTGCTGAATGACGATCCATCGTTTTAAGACACCATTATCACTTTTTTAAATTAAATCCATGTCAAATTCTTGACTCAAACAGTTTTTAGACCATATTTTGAGATAAGCCAAAACAAACTAGTTTTGACCATTTTGAGCAATAAATAAATAAATAAAACGTAACAACCTCCTTGTGACATCATCCTAATTGATCTGATATCAAACAACCTAACTGGAGTATAAAATAAACTGAGTTATAATATAACCCAACTGGATTATCAAATAACCTGAGTTATAATATAACCCTACTGGATTATCAGATAATCTAACCGAGTTATCAGATAACCCAACTGGATTATCAGATAATCTAACTGAGTTATCAGATAACCCAACTGGATTATCAGATAATCTAACTGAGTTAACGGATAACTTAACTGAGTTGTCATAACCTAACTGATTTATCAGTTAAACCAACTGAGTTATCAGATAACCAAACAGTGTTACCATATAACACATATGAAGTATTTTCATGACTTAATATATTAAAATATTTACCATGTAATGTAAAATACAGTGCAAT
Organism: Microvelia longipes; assembly: GCA_018340805.1. Classification (NCBI taxonomy): domain Eukaryota; kingdom Metazoa; phylum Arthropoda; class Insecta; order Hemiptera; family Veliidae; genus Microvelia; species Microvelia longipes. The sequence continues at coordinate 1,396,674 of JACMZG010001908.1, forward strand.
GATGACTCAGCCACATGGATTCTCTACAAAGTCAAAGCATGCTTTAACTCGCATTTACTTATATATCATCTAAGCATTACATTTCGTAAAAGTATAATAAAAATATAAAAAAATACAATAAAGAATACCTAAATCCTTGTCATTTTGCTGTTAATAATTTTTCAAGAGAAAGAGAAAAGGAAGAGACAAACGAAAAAATATATATATCAACGACTTCAATAACTAACAGGGCCAAACAAACAGAAGCAGCTAAAACAAGGGGCTTAAATTAAGAAAAGTAGGCTTGAGATAACAACATGACAAATGTAGCAGTGCAACAAGTTGCATGAGATATCAGTGTGGCAGCATATCAGAACAAGAATAGTATAGTCAGGGCTGGGCAACTAATTTACTAATTCTTACCTGTAATATACGATATTGTTCAAAGTATAAGAAACACCTAACTTATAATATAGTAAACCTTTGGTCTTGCTTTGCCGTCCTCAGACAAAAATACAGGCCTTTAGGCCTTAGCCGCATGGCGGCCATAGCACAAAGCCTTGCTTATCAAGGCAGCTACCCGGCATCAGAGAGACAAATTTTATCGCATAGCCTCTAATTGGGTCGCCGAGGTACTAAATGGGCCAATGTAGTACCTCATTTCAAAGCCATGCCGTATTATTGGAAGTTAATGACCAAGAATGAGTTTTGTGTCAATTTTCAACACCAAACCACTCAGGTCTTAAAAACATTGAAACGGATGATTCATGTGGAATCCGGGGTTTCTGACTTATTTATCTTATTTATTTATTTATAAATTACATGATTACATCATAATTTTTTTACAATTTATGTTTATTTTGATTAGTATTTTATGTTACGCCGTCTTCAAAAAGCGGTAATGCTTGAAGCTGTATTATATACCTACAGTATAAATTAAAAAAAGTGAAAATGTATTAAAAATTACGAGAAAAGTTTGGGTCTGAGTTTTGGTCCAGCTTTGTATAATGAGGAATAACATGGAGTAGAAAATCTCTTGCAACTAGTTTGCTTGAAGACACCGTCATGTTGAGATCGGAAATAAAACAATGCATACTAATATTGTACTCTCAGCAAAATATCTACAAACTAAACATATGAAGCACTTTAAGTTTCAAAGGAAAAAGTTCAGAACACATGCACACGGGACATTATGAGACATTGTCTACACAAAGGATCAAGGGACAGTTTCAGGCCAGTAAAAGGGATTCAATGCCAGTTAGACCTGTGACATAGTCCAAGTGCCAGGCCTAAAAAATGAGACTCATGTTGTACAACTTCAAACCAAATTTTCCAGAAAATATCATTTAAATTATGAAGGAAAAGTATAGTCTGCCTATACAAAGTTGAGTCTTTCATATGAATGCACTCACTCAAAATATTAGAAAATTCCAGATTTCTTGCAATAAGTGGTTCCCTGTAGGTCATGTGCAAAACATGAATAAAACATTTTTTAAAGTTAATAAAATTTCCCATAAAACAAGTATTTTTTCTTCAAAATCGGATAACTGCAACTAAAGTTATGACACTTGTTAAATGCCACAAAAAGTCAATATTTTTCAAATAAATTTATTTTCATGGTTTCAAAAAAAAACATTGTTTTAGTAGTTTTGAAATGACGATAACTTTGATTGTAGTTATCCGATTTTGATGACTGAAGACTCGCTTTATTGGACATTTAATCATCTTTAAAAAATGTTCTCTTCATGTTTTGCACCCGACCCACAGGGAACCACTTATTTCAAGAAAACTGAAATGTGTGAGATTTTATACAATTTTGAACATGCTCAATTATATGAAGGGCTCCACTCTGGATAGACAGACTATGTTCTTTCTTCATAATTTAAGGTATATTTTCAAAAAAGTTTGTTTAAAATAAGTCACATTTTTCAGTTCACAGTTTTAGACCTAAATATAATAAGGGACAGTTTTAGGTCTATAAAATATTAAGGACAGTTTTAGGTCAGCAAAAGGGATCAAGACCAGTTTCAGGCTTCCACAAGTAACCAAGGGCCCCAATTTCAGACCAACCTAAACTTTTTAGCAAATTTACAAAGGAAAAATGGGCTGATGAGATCCAAATGTTTGTTATTTTTCATTTTATTAATAATAATTCATAAATCTAAAAAAAAATCAAATACAATTTTATGTAATTTCAGTATTTTTTAAATATACCAACAAGGAAGCCCAATAAATTGTATCAATGCTATCAAGAAAACAAGCAAATAATATTCAAACTCGCAGGCAAAGCAATGACACCGGCCTTAAACCTCAGCTGACAAAATTAAGATTCAGAATTATTTGAAAAATACAAAAATTACTTGAGCTTAAAAAATCAAATAGAGAGAAAGGTGCACAAAATGCCTTGGAAAAAGAGGAGAAAATTAAAAATAAATCATTTTAATTAATTAAAATATTTTCTATATGTAATTAAAATCTATATATAATTAAATAATATATATAGAATAATTCAATAACTTACCTTTTGGATAAACTACTTTCTCCTACTAATACTTTTTGGAACAACGTTATTATAAAGTTTAAAAGAGAGTTTTTCTCAAATAAATTTAACAAAATTACCACTTTAAACTGCTAGTTATTGAAGCGTTTTAAACACAAGAAACCCAAATGAAAAACTTAAATTTTTTTGATTATTTTAAATACTATAACTTCTAAAAAAAAAGATAACAGAAAATTAGAATAATAAACAAGGAAATAATTAAAAGAAGATTAAGAACAACCACAAACCACCAACAAATACAGAGAGAATATAAAAAAGATCAACATAATAGTGCGGAGATGGTAGATAAATATTTAAAGTATTTAGGAGAAAGCCCTTTTAAGACAGTTAAATGAGATCTAATAAAATACTTCAACCTTGATAGAGACCTGAACCTTGGGCAAGCAAGGAGCATTGCCAGATCAAGGAACACCAAATGCAACCGTGGTAAGAGCATCTAACCAACCATAGAGCATTTGCCTTTCATTTTATTTTTATAGTCAAAATTATAAAATATTTTTAAAAAATTATTTTGAGCCGCATCTAAATTGTTAGTCATTTTTAAATCACAGAAACAAGTGATTTAAGATGTGGAGGGGAGAATAGGTGATATAATATTATACAGTGATTTACACTACTCATCATAATTTAAGATAAAGCAGTAAAAAAAATAAGTGCAAATACTCTATTGATAGGTGCTGTGCCGGACACGCCTAGCTCAGCGTGTTGCTCTATAATAATCCACTAAAACTAATCCATTTTATGACATGTCCAACAACCAACTTGAACAGGCAACACTATCTAATGGTTAGAGGTTAGTTTAATAATATGTTCATTATATCTACAGCTGTCCACTGATTAGTATGCATTCCTCTATGTAGCTGTCATTTTATTTAAAAACTTTATCCAACTATCCATACAAAATGTTTCCTCAAAACAAAGAAATAGAGTATTTGCACAGTTTTTTTACTGCATTATCTTTAAGTACGTCATATAAAAGAACACCCTGTAAAATATTAGAATGAAAAACTTATACTTTTGATGATACAGCAAAAAAACAAAAAATATATTTAAACATGTTCTTTTGGAGGGAAAACGGCCTCGACTGCTTGAGTGACGTCAGACGTAAGGATACCATCATGCAGTACAATATTCACTAGAGCAACACTCATAAGAGTTTATTCTATACTGTCAACAAGATGATACTGACAGCTGTAGTCATCACATTCCTTAGGCATTGTATTACCAGGATCACAGAATTGTTTTGTTTCAGTCTTCTTTACATTCTGTTGAACTGTAAGCAACTGTTGACCTTACAATATTTCTAACTAAAACTCCCATCTGTACCTTAAACGACCCAACCTTTAGAACGTTCCGTTTTCACCCCACTCTCTCACCCATTCCTCCTCTCCTCTTCTTTAAATGCTTATTTCGTCTATTTAAAATTAAATTAAATATTTTTTACAGCTTAATATATTTTTAAACACATTAAATCATTTTATGAGCAAAAAAAATTGTTTTTTGAAAAATGCAAATACTCTATTATAGGAATAGTCTGCCATCGCCCTCTAATATTATAAACTCAACATTTTGAATTTAATTGAAAGAATTAAAATAATTTTATGTATTAAACTTATATTAAAGATGCATAATGCTATTCAAGATAGCGATTAAGCACATTAAGCACAAGTTTTACTGGAGTACATAGTATTAAAGTTAGTCCTAAAATACACAACCAACCAAACAAAACTTTTTAAAAGCATTAATTATTAATTTTGCTAAAAGAGAAATATGTGTAATTAAATTTCCCAGTTGTTATCTTTGTTCATACACATCAGGGTAAAAAAATCTTAGAGCATGTATTCATTCCAAATTAAATTTAGTTTTGTTAGGTTGTTATTGGATTAGTCTGTAAAACAATTTAAGCTCGTAAAGGTGCACTGCTTGCAGTTCTCAATATGATCCTGCCACAATCATTCTAAATAAATGTTTTAATAAAAGAGAACAAGTTAATGATATTAACTTCTTTTTGACAAAAAAATAAATCAACTTCCATTTACAATAATAAAGTATAGATTGAGCAGTAATATTTCTTTTTATTTCACAAAATGCTTTAACAAACATATTGGAACTAAAGCCCTTCTTCAGGCCTAGTTAAAATCAATTTGAAGGCAAATACAACTTAAAAATGTTTTAGTAAATGATGACTAAGTAATAACATAATGTTAGTCTTGATGTTTGGTTGAGACTGAGAAAGCAACATAAAGGAAAATCCCAATAAAATTAATTTTAACAAGTTTCACATAAACATGAAGATTTAAATCTTTCGGTGGTAAGCTTGTCCGATGTACAAGATGTATACACAATGAGAGGCATCTTGAGGAATGCAGGACATCATGGGTCTGTTTACAATGCTCTAGGAAACTGAACAGAGTTGATTTCAGTTGCGTAGAGCACGGAGGCTATGATGTCCTGCATCCCTGATGATGCTTCCATAAGACCTAAATCCTCAAGACAATAGCTGTGGAAAAAATGGAAGAAAGTGAAGGAATAGAAGAAGGAAAAGATGGAAGAAAATTGACCAATGTGAGAACAAGAGAAATGAGTTAACTCCTTCTTTTCCCACAATACAATTTCTAAAACATTTTCCTAAATATTTTTTTACAATTATAAACAGAGATTTGTTACAACAATTACTATAGAATATTGCCTCTAAAGTTGGTGAAAAGGCCCACAGACTAAAAATTTGAACTTCAAGAAGATGACAAGTGAGGTAGATAAACCACCATAGAATAATACTATCTATAGAAGGAGTGCTACTAATGACACAAACCCTAATCTCTGGTGCTCTTAACTAAGGATGCAAACTTAACAAAATAAAATGTTTTTTAACAAAGTTGGCAATGATTTGGTATTAAATTAAATTATTAATTAATTATTCTATGACAGAATACAAATAAAATGGGGTATGAGCTTAGAATAATACTATATATAGATGGAGCACTACTGATAACACAAAAGCCGGTTCACTGGTGCTCCTAAGTAATGCTGCCACCCTAACAATATACAATTTTCTAAAAAAAAGTTGGCAATACTTCCGGTTGCTGAATTATTATGTTCTATTATTAATTAATGGTTGATTATTCATAAAATACTAATATAAATATCGGTGCATTGCAATATTTAAAGCATTTTAAATTGTAGTTTAACGTATTTATTAAAATTATATTAAAAGTAGTCCTCGTCAACTAAATGTAGATTCTTGTATTCCGCTATCCTTTTGCCATCTAAGACCGGTTTTATTAAATACTCAGCAGGTGTTTTAAGTTATTATATTTGTTCTTTACAATCTTTCTTCATTAATAGATATTTATGATAAATATTTAAAATAATGTTTTGTTTGTTGTCAGGTTGGCAGCATTACTTAGGTGCACTAGTCAACCGGGTTTCGTGTTATCAGTGGAATTACATTGTGTTTACGGTCCTGTGCTCCTTCTATATATAGTATTATTCTAAGGGTATGAGGTATCGCATCAGATTTGCTTCCCTCATCCTCATAACTCCGGACTTGTTTGGCTCATCCTCATAACTCCGGACTTGTTTGGCTCATCCTCAGAGTATTAAAATCACCAAACTTATTCTGCAACATGTCTCCGGATTTGCTTCGCATGTCCTCAGATAGCAAATACATTGGTTTCATTTCCACCACCCACTCAACTTAAGTCAAGCAGTCACTCAACACTTTAGTCAGTACCAGCAAGCACTGACCAAACTTGATGATGCTTAACTTCAATATACTTGCAGCATTGAAAAGAAAACTTAGTATACTTATTTATTACAATAAGGTATACACATGAAACAAATCTTAACTGCATTATTTTCCTATTTTTAATTGTTTTTTTTTTTAAAGTATACAGGTCATTTGATACAAATTGAACTAATCCTGAAAATGACATGAAACTTGGCACATATGTTGAACTTATATATGACTAAATGCGAGCTAAATCTCAAACCAATAAAAAAATTCCACATTTCATAAATTCTAAATGCCCCGGGAGCTACAATGATAGCAGACAGCAGACACAAATACCCGCATACAGAAACAAACACACACACATACAGACAGACAACTTTGTAAAAACCAATCAGGAGGCCTAAAAAATACCTGAAACTGATCATTCTGGTGACCGGTTTCAGACTTTTTGGCAAACACAATACTTTTCTTATAGTATAAGTGAGGAAAAGTAAAAATTTTGAGCTAGGACGGCAACTAAGTAAGAATAAAGTTGTTTTGTAGTTAAGGTGTTACCCCTACTTAAGACCACCAGTAAACCAGCTTTATGTCATCAGCGCAACTTCATAGTGTTTTGACTGTTGTATGCTCCTTCTATGCTAGTATTATTCTAAGCCCCCCCCCCCCACTGAAATAACCTCATATATTCCTACAACTCATAGTCCAGTGTAATTTAAATATTACCTTACCTAAAAGTACACGGAGTTAGTCTCTATCACACTAATTTGCTGAAATCATGCAGCAAATTAGTGAAGAATGTTTTATTATAAAAAAAAGTGTTTTATGATGTTAAAGAATATTTGAATTTCAAGTTTTAAATAGTAAAGAGTTTTTGACAAGACTATTGTAACTTGAGTTACTTGTCAGTCGCTTCATCCCATCTCATCCCATCTAAATGAAAGAGTTACAAAGCAATACAGACATGTGATAATGGTACTCACGTGAAGTGTGTGATAGTCTCCCGAGTCCTCGGGGGGTCGGGGTTTGAACTTCCCACAGCAGAAGTTACAGCAACAGCAGGCACAGCAACAGCAATAGCAGCAGGATATGACTCCGCAGAACACCAGCAACGCCTAAACACAATCTCAGTTTTAACCAACAGTTCCCAACACAGGGCAGTTATATGCAAGGGGAAGAACAGTGCAAAATAAGTTACTACATCTTTCCAATATTCTTTAAAATGAAAGAATAGCACAGGCATTTTTTTTTTGTTTCCAAGGAAAATATTGACAAGTAGAAAAAATGTTTGCCAATGTTGTAGCAAAATTTGTAACTAAAACCATGACGGCAAATTAGTTGATTTTTTAAAATAAATAAATAAAAATCTTTATCTACTCCTTGTATTGTAAGTTCTACTTACAGTCTTGTTATCTCAAACTGTAAATGTACTTTTATTCCCTAGGGAGGAAAAGTGAAAGTGTTGCCAACTTGACAGAATTTTTTAGTAAATTTTTTAGGAATTTTAGGAAATTTTTAGGATTTTTTTCGGTGTTATGTTGGTACTATGGGTAGAATATACAATATACACCCGCTAATGTTTAAATTACAAATATAGTATTACACATTATTCTATTGACAGCTTACAATAAAATAATGTGAAGATAGTGGCTTTATTCTCTCTTCATCAGAGTAATTGACATGTTAAGAATAAACTAAACTAACACAATAACAATTAAGGAGCTGAAGAATATATTAATAGTTGTTAGTATTAGTTCTCTAGTCGTAGATAAAATTTAATATGCAACAAGGGATGAAAGTTTTCAGCTCTCGTATTATCTCCCTCGTCAAGCCTCGGAGCCAAAATGTTAATTTATTTTACAAATTAGTGCTAACAAATTTAAAAATTCAAAATAAGCACAGTCAACTTAGTTACAAAAAAAAGTAATTAAGATAAAGTTAATTTACTGACATGAGTCCTAAATTGCTGGAGAGAGACCATAAAAGGGTCGATGTCAGAAAAGTACTGGTTAAAAATGGTCATCGCTTGGAACATAGTGCTGCTCTGTCCATATAGAGTTCTATGAAAGGGTAAGGTGAAAAGATGCTGGCTCCTCAATTCTCTGCTCGGGACTCGAAAATCGCATCTGCCCAACAGATCCGGAACATCATAACCCCCATTTATAATTTTAAATAGAAAAATCACTAAAGCTTGATGCCTTCTTTCTTGAAGCGACTTCATACTTAAGGTTTCTAGCCTCTTGTTATAGTCTAGTGGAGCTGATCCATTGTTTGAAAAGCCCATTATATTATTGGTAAAGCGCCTCTGCAGCCGTTCCAAATGGTTAGAATGAGTTGATGCTGTGGGGTTCCATACTACACTGCAGTATTCGATGGTAGGTCTAACCAGAGCATTGAAAAGGACTATTTTACTACTGGCACTGAAATCTTTAGAAACCCTTAACAAGAAACCAAGATTTTTAAAGCCCTTGGAGTAGATGTCTGCTATGTGGGGGACAAAAGACAACTTGCTGTCGAATAAAACTCCTAGTTCCCTCACAGTATCAACCTGCTCAATCTTTTGGCCTTCAATGAAGTAGGAGCAGACGTCCTGAACTTTCTTTTTTGAAAAGCAAATTACTTGGCATTTTTTAGGATTAATTTTTAAATAATTTTCATGGCACCACTGAGTGAAAGTGTCAAGATCCTGTTGTAGCGTAGTTTCGTCGCTTGAGTTCCTTATGACCCGAGCTATGCGATGATCGTCCGCAAAAAACCAGGAAGAGCTCAAAATGCCACATCTGGCTCCAATAATAAAGATAAGGAACAACAAGGGACCGAAATGAGATCCTTGTGCACTCCTGAGGTGACGAGGAATTCATGGAAAGAAAACCATCAATACGCACTCTTTGGCGCCTTTCAGTCAAGTAGGAAATTATCCAGTTTAAAAGTAGTCCGTGGATCCCTATCTCTAGAAGCTTCTGAGCAAGAAGAAGGATGTCAAGACGGTCAAAAGCTTTAGCAACATCAGTATTTATTGAGTGGACATTGAAACCTAGTTCCAAAGCTTCAACAACAAATTCTTTAAAGAAACAAGATTGGTTGAGGTCGATCGTCCAGAGAGAAAGCCATGTTGGTTATTATCAATGAGAGGTCTTACTTTTTCAGATAAAAAGTCGGTTATGATAGACTCGAAGAGCTTTGGAATACATGACAAAATACTGATTGGCCTGTAGTTCTGTCTATCGTCCTTCTTACCGGATTTATGAACTGGGATAACAAAAGAAGATTTCCAGACTTGAGGGAAGGAACCTGAGGACAGAGATCTTTGGAAAAGTATAAAAAGAGGCACGCATAGGGTGTCAGCTCAGGACTTAACTAGTATTGGTGGTATTCCATCCGGACCCTGGCCTTTCTTCACATCCACCGACAAGAGTTTCTTGTGTACAATCTCTAGCGACAAGGGCACAGAGGTTATATTAAGATGAGAGTAAGAGGGAGTGCTGGAAGCAATAACAGGGGGCGAGCCTGCCCCAAGCCTACTAGCAGCGCATACAGATTTAAAAAAGTCAGCAAAATTGTTGGAGATATCCTCCTTATTAGTGATGATATTGCCATCAACGTTTAAAGATAAAATTTGTGATCCTGGAACACGCTTCTCTTTGATGAATTTCCAGAAACTTTTGGGGTTGGTTCTGAACTCATTTTGAACTCTGTCAATATATAAGTCATAATCCCGCTGAATTAATGACTTTGATTGACTTCTGAGTGTGGAATATGCTGAGTAATCAGAGTCAAGTAGAGATTTTTTCCATCTATTATGGACTATAGACTTTTTCCGTATCAGTTTAGTGTCTCTGGCATACCAATGCGGATATCTATTTTTGCCTCTACTCAACTTTCTCGGCACAAAAAGAGATAATGCATAATTTAACTGTAAATTCTTCAACGGCAGACTCTAGTGAGGTATTTTTCAAACAATCCCAGTCTATTGAAAGAACTGATTAGAAGATCATAATTCCCTTTATTAAGTTGTAGTCAGCACTGTGGTAAATCTTGTGCCGTTTGGTCTTTCCAGTAACCCTGAAAGTACCTTCTAAAGGGGATGCTGACATCGATAGAAACAATCGGAGTTTCACTTTCTTTATTATTATGGGCTCCACTGAAGACAAAATAAGATCGAGAGTTTTGTTGTTTGAGTTTTTAACACCGTTGAACTGTTTAAGAGAAAAATAGGCTAATAACTCGTTTATGAAATTTAGTGAGGCTAAGGAATTTGATGCTGGCAGTAGATTGTGGGATTCAGACACCCATTCGACATCGGGTTGATTAAAATCACCTGCTAAAAATATATCAATATTTGAGTATTTTTTAACTACTGACTCCATATTTTCCAAGAACTGATCATGCATAGAGCAGGGACTGCTTGGAGGGATGTAGACTGAGCCAATAATGAACCTCTTGTCGTTAAGTGTGCATAACAACCACAAGTCTTCAATATTTTGGTGAGGAGTCACAATTTGAGAGGCGTTGCTTATGGCTTCATTAGAAATGGCTATAAGAACTCCACCACCGTCGCGTTTATTGGTGAGGTTTAAATTCCTGTCCTTTCTAAATACAAGGTAGGACGAAGGAAATAGCTCACTACTAAGCACACCGTCTTTCAACCACGTCTCAGTAAAACATATTACATCGTAGGGACAAGAAGATACATTTTTGAACAAGGTATTTGTTTTAGTCCTCAGGCCCCGAACATTTTGGTAGTAAAAACTTAATGGTGTAGCTTCAGGGGCTTTATTCTTACTTGTTGTCGCTATATTTTTCTCACATGGTCGGCTGGTTTCTGAAAAAAAACATTTCTTAATGCGAAGTCCGGATGGCCAGAAGTTAGGGTCTGTTACTATACTATAATCCTCTTTAGTAATTCTAATTTTAAATGCAGAATAATCGTTTGATTTGACCTCTACTTTTTCGACCTCTATAAAATAATTTTTTAAGTGAGGCTTAATATAGTTAAGTATAGCTTCCTCGGATGTTCCAGTAGCAGCTCTTGTTAGTATCAGAGAATAAATGACATCAGCAGATCTAATATCTTTATTTACATCACCAGTTGTTAAAACACCCTTACTTTTGGGTTTACCATAATTACTAGGGTTTGATGCAGTCGCTATGGAATTTAGAACACGCTGTTTACCACCCTTCTTTGAGTTGACAGTTTGGGTGTCCTTAGTTGCTTTATATATTTTGTTGTTAGTATTTTTTTCTGAATACTTCTGAACAACTAAATTTTTAGACCAGATCTTAGAATTATATACAGTATTATAATCCTCTGAGGTGACTGTTAGTTTGAAAGCCTTATATTTATGTGATCTAATATTTATATTTTCAATACTAAGCTCAGATGCGTTTCTGAGAGATGGTTTTAGTAACTCAAGAATGTGATTAGCTTTGGTATCAATATGCAGTCTGGATACAAAAATCGAAGACAACTTCTTTTCAATTGAAGAAACTTTACTATTAGACGTAGTAGTGTCATTTTCCAGAGCATCTTTGTAACTTTTCAAAAGAGTTTTACTAGCATTGTGCTCGATTTCACTAGGTTTGAATATAGGCGCCGATGTTATTCCAGTATTGGTAGAGGCTAATCCATCGCTTGAAGCGGTTGAGTCGTTCTCAGTATTTTTTGTTTGCTGAATACGGTCCACAGTGGCAACACTGCTTTTCAAGGCCGATTTATTTAAAATATTAAATTCGTAATTTGTAACGGTCTCATCAATAGTCTTTATTTCGTCTATATTTAATTTATTTCCATCATTTTCTTCAATAAAGTCACTATTATTGTCAGTTTTTTTTGCTTGTGATTGAAATTGTGAAAGTTCCGTGCTTTGTTGTTGAGATAGTTTGTTCACGAGTTTGTGTGTTTCGTGGCAGGAATAATCTTTACCAATTGCGTCTTTAAGAAGCTTAATCTCAGTTTTTAATTCATTAATTACCTCACAAATGTTTGTCAGAGTGGCGTATCTACAATTTAAACAATATAATTTTAGAGTACGTATTCCAGTTGAATAGTCCATGACTCTTATCTCTGACGATCTGAGTCCGATGCATTTTTTGTGCATAATATTTGTGCAACTATCACATTTATAGAATTCGTTTGTGTCACTAACCTCTAGGCAACATATTCCACAATTTTTAGCCATATTGATGCTCTAAATATAATGAGAATGTTGAAAAACAGGAGGACAACGTTATCACAGTTCAATCACTCTTATCACATCTAACATAAATAATGCATAAATAACTGCCTCGGCAAGCCTCGGGAGCTAACTAGTTTATCTCCCTCAGCCTACCGGCCTCGTGAGCTAATGAAGGTTCCTCCTTCGGCGCTGCCTTAGGACGAAACTTTAACTTGAGCTGTAAAACTTACTTTCATCCCTTGTTGCATAAATAACTATTATTTGCATATATACTAATAAAAGTACAATGGCAAATCGTCAAGAGTACAAAAAATTTATTTATTGTAAGATCTTGGATAATAATTTAATTTTTTTAATCATATACATCATATTTTTCTGATAAAATTCTAGACCTCTGCACCATAATTATTTAGTTACATAAAGTTCTCATAACCTTCTTTTACCAAATTGAACTAAAAATTAAATCAAAGCATAAATTTCCAAAAAAAATTGGCCTCACTGCTCAGGCTTGAACTTGTAAACTCTAGTTCCCTAAGCTGATAACTTAACCACTAGACTACCTATGCCGTGGCGAATTAAAACACCCATCTTATATTTAAACAGTTTTATGATGCTTACATCTACTTAAAATATTTGCCTATTTTATAATTTCTGATTAATTTTAATTTCCTGGTTATTTAGATTTTCTAGATTTATCAACTGGTTATAATAGATCCAACAACTAGCTAAACAAATAAAACGACACACTTTTAAATTTGTTGTCCTTCCATCAATCTTTATTTTCCAACTTTTTGATCACTTTGAATGGTCATATCAATTCTGAGCCTGTTTTATTCTATGCCATTTTGTTCTCAGCAAAAAAATTAAGCCCCTTATTATACTGACTTTTTGAAAATTTTGCTGACTCAACAGACCAATCTGGTTTTCTAAAGGGTTTGTGATCCCTCCCCCCTGAGTTTTTAAAAATTGATCCATTGATTTTAAAATAACAATCAGTTTGAAATGTAGATTTGTTTGTGTGTATATATATAATATATATATATATATTATATATATATATATATATATATATATTATAATTATATATTGAATTAGAAAAAATTGGAATCAATCAAAGTCAAAAGAAATGCTGATTTTCTTGTAAATAAAGAAAAATTATTTGATAAATAGGCAACAAAAAATGTATTCAATATTTAAAAAATATTGCCTAACAATTAATAAAAATAATAAAACAAGTATAAAATCTATAAATAAAAAATACTTAGATAAGTTTAATATGGTCAAGGTTGTCTGGGTATTGGTCTGAGTTATGTCGACTGACCAGTAATATAATACTTTTATTATGTTTGGTTATAGCTACGATAAGGAAATTTATAGTTGATATCATCAAGCTATCAACAACTACTAATTAATCACCAACACCTTCATCCATCAATTCCACAAACTATCCCATAATCAACTTTCTATTAACTTAAGTAATGAAAAGATTAAATATTTTAATTGTTAACTGGATGTTAAAATATAAGCAGTCTTAAAAAGTCAAGTTTAAAAAATAATAATAAGAAAACAGAAATAAAAGAATTAAAAGTCTAATAAATATGTAGAAGAAATAAATAAAATAATAAATTAAACGAATTTAATAAATTGGCTGAAGAAAGCCAAAGAATAACAATGTGAAAGGATAAAAAAAGAAATAAAGAAAGTTATAACACTAACGAATAAGTAGCAGAAAAAAATGTAATGACTCTTTGAAAGGATTAAATTAATACGTAAAAAGTAGATTTAAATAATAATTGTGAAGAAATATAAAATACAAAACAGAAAGAATAATAAATATGGGGGCGTATAAACAATAGGGACTAATAAAACATAGATATAAGATAAAAATAAGATATATATATATATATATATATATATATATATATATATATATATATATATATATATTTATATGTTGATAATTAGGGGTTGTTTGTGAAAGGACATACTTGGCTGTCTATAGTTTTAATAAGACTGTCACATTCCTCTCTGCATTTAACATTATATAATAACAAAAAATAAAGTATTAAATAAAAAACGAGCAATTCAATACAACACTAAGTTTCATAACTTTATTTAGAAAAATTAAATATTAGCAAGGCCCTCTCAGGCATGATACACAAAGTGTTCAATTTCGAAATAGCTTGATTGCATAACCGACATTTCTGGGAAATAATCGATTCAATTTAAAGCCAAGCGAGCTATCAAATGTTTAATTTCGACTCAGCTAACGATAGTATTGTCTGCCGTACCTTACTGGTATAAACAATAAACCAAAGAAATTAAGAAGACGAATTATTATTCAAAAATTTTGAAAAACTATCAGTTTTAGAGCAAAGAGGCCACTACTTTTTCTAAAAGGCATACTGCCACAATAAAAGAGATTTTCCAAATTTAAAATTTAAAAAATGTGATTTTTTTACATAAGATCAAAAATGCTGACAATAAAATTTAAATTTGTATACGTGTTAGTATAGTAGGATATGCATATGCATATTAAATTTCACTCTGATAAATTTTTTTTTGAGGTTTTACTCATTTTTGCTGAGTCATAATTGTGGATTAATGATGTCATAAATCCATTGCATAAACAATAGAGTTCAGGACACTAATAAGATTGATTTTTGTGCCAAGTTGTATTTAGATCCGAAAAGGTGTTCAAAAGTTATTGAGTTCCAGATAAATATCCCCCGTTTGACCTCTATGACACCAACTTGAAAAGGTTTCTTTTTGAAATAAGATAAAATTTTTAAACAAGAATTTTGGACCCACAAGGTTAAGTATGGATTGACCAACAAGTTAACAGATCATATACCAAGTTTAAAATCTTTGAATGAGACACATTTTTTATTAAAGTTATATATTTTTTTATAATACATATCAGTATTATTTACTTTTTGCTAATCCTATGACATAATATAAACCACTTTCATCTGAAAAGTATGTTGTATGCCATTAAGGAGCCAACAAATATTTTTAAGATCACATACAAATTTTCATGGGATAACTCAAAATATTTTAGCTGTTTAAAACTTTTAGTTTTTAAAACATAATATTTTAGCAAAAATAAAATGAAGACAGAAACAGTTTATACAGTTTAGATCAAAATAATTTGAAACACATTACTTTTCCTTTTCATGGTAAGAGAGAAAGAAAAGTAAAGATAAACAAAAAGAAAACAAAAACTTTTCACAAGTTAAAAGTAAAGATATTACAAAACCAGTAAAGCTGTATTATACCAGTAAACTCCTATTGGATTAAAATCTAATAAGACCTATAAAGCTGTTCTATAGGTAATAAATGAGCAAGATATTGATAGTAATAAAAGTTATAGAAAATTAGAGGACACAAGTAAGTGACAATACAACATGTTGATAGTAATGAAGGTTAAATGGTTTGTTGACACTAAACAGCTATAGGCAGTCTGTATCTGAGTCTCTGATATCTCTCTAAGTCACATAATGAATATTCTTTCTTAGATATATTTCCACTGAGTCATTAATTTTTATTATTGATTTTTTTCAATTGTTATTCTAATTTAATTTAATGATGTAGTTTGAAATAAATACAAGCTCATTAGTTTCTGACATCTTTACATCTTCCAATATAAAAAGCATGTTATAGATAACATAGTTTTAATAATATGTTTTATCCTCCTCTCTCACTAACTTTTAACTAAATAGCCCAACCCATTAAACAACCTTATGTACTACGAGCCAATGTACTTATCCACTTGCAGAAGTGTTAATTACTTTCTTAGTTTTTTTACTTATTGCTTATATTATTATTTATTATATTTTGTTTACTTATTGCTCATCTTATTGCTCATTATATTTTGTTTACTTATTGCTCATTATTATATTTTGTTTACTTATTGCTCATTATACTTTGTTTACTTATTGCTCATTATTATATTTTCTTTACTTATTGCTCATTATTATATTTTGTTTACTTATTGCTTATTATTATATTTTGTTTACTTATTGCTCATTATTATATTTCCTTTACTTGTTGCTCATTATAATATCTTGTTTACTTATTGCTTATTATTATATTTTGTTTACTTATTGCTCATTATTATATTTTGTTTACTTATTGCTCATTATTATACTTTGTTTACTTATTACTCATTATTATATTTTGTATACTTATTGCTCATAATTATATTTTGTTTCGTATTAGTCTTTCATCTTTAACTGAATGTGCATGTTTATGTATTTATGAATGGGTTATTTTTGATCTTATATTTTTTATTTATTCTTTTTTTATTTGACTAGAACAACACAGCTCTCTCACTCTAACCTCTTCAAATAGCTAACTAGCTAATCTATTATTGATTTAAAATAAATCAGATAAAATTAATATTATTTATAAAAAAAAACTTTGAAAGGTGTCAGCAGTTTAGTCAATTGACTAATCAGAGAACCCCCCCCCCCTCCTTTCCCCCAATCCACCCTGAATCCACTTTTCCCCCAAGAAATCCCTACTGTGCCAACTTGAGGCTCCAGAAGGAAGTAAACTCACCTTGCACCAGCCGGAGGTGACTAGGAAGTAGGCGTTGACGTTCTCTTCACCAAACTGCTCTGCAATGTACAGACCAAGTGACCCGTAGTTATCATATATATTCCTCTTGGACTGATCACTCAGTATCGCATGCGCTCTATTTACATCTTTAAACTGAAATAAAACCAAACATTTGGTTAGCTACTAACACAACATGGATAGGTAGTGCTAATAAATAAATAAAACGTTTCAAATTAAACAAAATAAAGTAACAAAAAACATAAATCTATATATATATATATCCATTTACACAAGGATAGTAAATGGTTGTTGTTCAATTTTTTAGCTGGTCATCATAACAAACATAAGTGAGAGGGGAAACACATTCTCAAACTCTTCTTTTTTAAACATATGAAGTAACTCAACAAGAATAGTTAAAGAAACCTTTGGACTAACAAGCAGATAAACAATGTAATAATCAAGGAAAATATAAATACTTATTTGACAAAAATAATGAGAATCTCGAGTACTGCCCAACCCAGCACTTCATTCTGAATAAGTATTTAAAAGTAAATACGGTGTCACAAACATTTTAAAATGAAATGTATTATTAATTGTGAGGGTAGGTGTAAAACCTTTTGCACTGCGACTTTGAGTCTTTTGTACAAGAAATGAAATGTAAGTTTCTCAAAGACAAAAAGTAAGATAGAAGCATAATTAAGTATTGGTACCTTATCGGCAGCCTCTGGATTATTGGGATTCTTATCAGGATGGTATTTGAGTGCGAGTTTCCTATAGGTCTTCTTGACATCGTCAGCCGTAGCAGTCTTAGGCAGGCCTAGTATGAGGTATAGGGAGTCGCCAGATGTACTGAAACAAAATCATCAGTGTAATCCACATCAACAGTTACGTCATGCAAACTAACCAGGGATTTTGAATCCAAGACTTTTTAATTGCAGGTTGTGAGCATAAAGATATATCACCGAAGGCATACCCTATTTCAATACATTGAGAAGCTTGAAACATCTTTTTGAGGCTCTCAAGGGCTCTATGTAACCTTAATGTAACCTATTCCAATGGTTTGTAAGGTTATAATAAATCAATTGTTAGCCTTTCATATATTGCTTGTGATTTGTTTTGTATGATGAATTATTGGTTATACAAGTATTGATGTAATTTAGTACATTTTATTAGATTATATTAACAATCAAAGATGGTCAGGTCACTTTTATGATGTTTCAAAATTCAACCAATCCCTAGTTTATTAATAGAGAGGCTTTCCTCTCAATTAATAAAATCTCAATGATGCGAGAAAAACTATATGAAAGATTCTGTTCTGAGGACCACTTGAATTCTTAATCTCAAAAGATAACTAACATTAAAATGTTAGTACCATTGACTGCGGTAAGATCAGCAATGTCATTTTATTGTTAACAAGCCAATGCTTTGCTTTGTTAAAGTTTTACAAAAAGTCAATGAGCCTAGATTAACAGTGACTTCATTACATAGAACTTGTTTCTTGTGTTTTAGATCAAAAATTTATTTTATATGTCTAACAATAGCTTGACATTAAATTTCTGCAATATGAAAATTAAAAAGGCTGTATCACATCATAATAAAAGACACAAATCGTAATATCGTCAGATGACTGACTCGCACACCTGACTTCTCAGGGTCACAGTCTTGACTCAGTTCACATTACCTCTATGAACCCTCTCCTACTTCCTTCCTGAGGGTAGTAGAATCTACAGAGGGCTCGTCATGCTCATTGAGACTAGAAGACTTAGAAGCTGACACCGGTCCAGGGATATTCATATCCAACAGCAAGTATCGACAGTAGCTGATTCTTTGATTGCAATATGGAGATATTTGATCATTAGTTGTTTTGACAGAGATTTTGTGGTATATACGCTAAGCATGATTATGATTACCAACACAATTTTACAAGAAATAATATTTATTTTATTATATATTATATTTTCTTTATATTATATTATTTTATAATATAAAGTTGTTCTAGAGAAAGAGCTCTTATATAAGATGATTTATTGTTTAACATATAAAAAAGAAATGATCTGAAAATGGGTAATAAATTAAATTTAATCAAAAGATGTGTTTTCAGCATTATATGTGGAGCCATTCGTATGAATGTGCTCGCTCAAAATATTCAAAAATCGCATTAATTCCAGTTTTTTTGAATTATGTGGTTTCATCTAGGTTGTGTGCAAAACACAAAGAGAACATTTTTAAAGGTGATAGAATGCTCTATAAAATGAGTGTTTAATCATCAAAATCGGACGACTACAACTAAAGTTATGGCTCTTTCAAAAACACCAGAAATGGTCAGCAAATTTCATTAAAAAATATAGGCTTTTATGACTTTATTAATTGAAGGTCAGAGTGAGTTCAGGCTCTGTCGGCGCCCTGATGAGTTAGACGTAACAAAACAGAGTGGGACATGACATTATGTTGAGCCATCAATGATGACGAATGTCGAATGATGGAACAGTTCCCAGATGTAGCATTGCATTTTGCTTGTTACATTTCCTAGGTGTCTCTCGCACAATTATATTGTGTTTTATGACTTTCTTGATTTTTTTTGTGCATTTTTTGATCATTTAACACATGTCATAACTTTAGTTGTAATTATCCAATTTTGACGGAAAAACGCACATTTTATTGGACATTTTATCAACTTTAAAAAATGTTTTATTCATGTTTTGCACACAACCCACAGGGAACCACTTATTGTAAGAAAACTGGAATTGGTGCTTTTTACTAATATTTTTAGCGAGCACTTTCATATGAATGGCTCCACTCTAGATAGGCTGACTATGCTTTTTCCATCATATTTTAAGGTATATTTCCTTGACTACAAATTATATTTGTATAGTCAAATTATAAATAAGGTATATTTGTGACTACAAATTGAGTCACAATTTTTGGCCTAGCTCTTGGACTACATTTTTTGTTCAAAATAATAAATCCCAAAAACATCCTTCTTTGTATTTATACTCTTTGGTCCTTACTCTATTCTATTGGTCAAAAATGCTCAATGATAATTCAAAATATGGACGAAGCCTATTGCACATTTCAGAACTGTAAAAAGCAGGCTGCAACTTATAAATTCCTGGCACAGTGTCACAAGCAAGCTCAACGAGAAGTTTTCTTGATAGTCAATGCAAATATTCTGTAATATAACAGGACAAGTTTGGAGTTGATCTGGTTATGTAATCATGTGGTAGTTTGGTTTTGATCTGCAGACTACCTGCGAGCATGTGACATGGATAGAAACATCAAGTACTCAATACAAATATGTACAGTTTGAAAAATACTCACGATAATTTTCTTCTATCCATGATAGTAAATTTGACTAGAGATGACTAATAACTCACTAGATTCACAATTACAACACTACAAAACTAACTACACTGTACATTTAACACTAACAATAAACCATCATTATCAGGTTGAAATTATTATAAAATACTTCAGGAAACTTAATATTTAAGTCAAAGTATGCTGCGAGTGGCAAGCTAACAGATTCGGCGATTTTATATTTTATCTGCAAGGGCGTAAACTTTATTAACTACTCGCTGATAAATATTAAATATTTTAATCTTAAATAAATCATTATTGACCGATCATAAAGGACAAAGTTGCAAATAATTTAAATGAAAAACCGAACGAGCAGCAGTAATTAAAGAATTTCGTCAATAAAATCTGCCCCCTTGTTCACTTTAAAACTTGACACCGACGGTCACAGATGGAACACATACTAGGCTTGTGGGATTATCCACCAAATTAGTTTGGTGGAGCTAAACAGATAAATAATTACAAGCTATTTCCTCTTGATAGATTTAGACTTTTATTTAATGAATTATATATTCATATTTAATTTTTATTTAAGTTAGGATCATAATAAAAGATCTTAGGTTCAAAAGTTATTTTATTTTCACTCCACTACATTCCATTCCACCAAACTTTATGGTGAATAAAACCACAATCCTACTGACATTTATCGACCGTTAACTAACACATTATTACTCTGTATATCGTTTAATTAATTACAAATCAATTAACAACCATTCATTGTAAATTATTAGCTGTTATAAAATAAAAATAAGCCATAAAAAACTATAAGAACTTGATTTAAGAAGTGATTTACAAATTTTCTATTATTTATTTTTAAGATGGTATTACTGTTATAGTAACAAAACCAGCTGTGAAGTAAGCTGTCATATGTTATGGCTGCCATGATGGCGTACGAATATTGTTTTGATTTCTCATTAAATTTTATGTATTTTATTTTGTTTTATTAGTATGATATGGTGTAAATTATATTGTGATAAAATCTTTTGATTTTTTTCTTAAAGTTAGTTGTACATATACGAAGCTTCAAGTATTGCTGTTTATTTTATAATATTCCGAGTCGAAGACTGTTTGTTTATCTAAGGGATCGTTACCTTATGTTTTAAAATGTTAATCTCCACGATATACTGTTTATTAGTCAGTGAAATTTCCTCTATATTCCCAGAGTTTAGTTGGGGAGTGTTACGTTGATTTCGTTTTAACTCTAACTAGGAATGGCAGGACACAGGATGACGAGTAAAACGTCTCGTATCGTAGCCCTGTGCTCGATAGCTAACTTCATCAACGCAGCTGACAGAGTCATCATGCCCATAGCTATCGTTCCTATGACGGACGAGTTTAAGTGGAGTCTTCACTGGCAAGGCTGGATATTGTCTGCCTTTGCTTTTGGTTATTTTACTAGTCAGGTAATATCCCTTGTTTCATCTTGATGCCTTTACATTGCCTATATTTTTAGTCTATAAGTCCTCTTATAGAAGTAGCAGAAGTATGGAGAGAACCAAATAGTGTAGGATAGGTAAGTAGGGATTGCAATCCCTAGATAATTTGTACAAGCATTCTTGGGATGCTTAATACTAAAGTCATTTTAGGTTTTTTGGCACATGAACTAGAGTTTGGAAACTACTCTACTCTGCACTATTCTTCTTTTCCCTAAAATTTTTCATTTTGCAGTAATCTAGGGTTAAGTAGTGTTATGTCTGGTTTAGATGCATAATAATTTTCCTACAGTTTTTGTTCAATTTATAGTTTAATTGAGTTGCTTTGTCAAAAAAAGGTGGTTATTATTCAAGATATAAAATTTTTTAGGCAGACCTGTTGAAATTTCAGTAATAAAATACTTGATGTCATAAAAATACATCAGTCTTTAAAGTTGATTTAACACATAAATGATTGGAATCTGGAAAATAAGTACATGGGAAAAAGCAGAGGAAAAAAGTACATGGAGAGAAATTAGACAGAAAGTGCAAAGTTTCATCTCATTATCAGCGTTAGTTCAATTTTTTTATCAAATGACTTGTGTACATTTTTAAGAAAAATGTAAACAATTGGAAAATAATCTAATTGAGTTGAAATTTAGTACAAGTACCTGTTACAAGTTTATGCCTTTACATAATAAATAAGTACACCATGTTTCGTTTATATTCATTAAGTATATCCAAGATTTTTGTTGACACAATATAATAGTGCGAGAGACACCTAGGAAATGTAACAAGTAAAATGCAATGCTACATCTGGGAACTGTTCCATCATTTGAGATTAGTCATCATTGATGGCTCGACATAATGTCATGTCCCACTCTGTTTCGTAACGTCTAACTCATCAGGGTGCTGACAGAGCCTGAATTCATTCTGACCTTCAATTAATTCCAGAGACGAGCTGTGCTCTCTTTCCGCCATCAAGTATCATTGCTGCTCTTACCGCAAGCAAAATATATATCATTTGAGACTACCAAACATGAATAATTGACACAATATAATTGTGCAAGAGACACCTAGAAAATTTAACAAGCATAATAGCTGAGCGGTAAGAGAGCACTGCTCGTCTCTGGTAAATACTTCACATTATATTCTTCGGAAATAATTGAAGGTCAGAGTGAGATCAGGCTCTGTGGTGCCCTGATGAGTTAGACTTAACGAAACAGAGTGGGACATGACATTATGTCGAGCCATCAATGATCAAGGAACATTCAAGCATGTCGAATCATGGAACAGTTCCCAGATGTTGCATTGCATTTTGCTTGTTACATTTCCTAGGAGCTCTCACACAATTATATTGTGTCAACAATTCATGTTTTGCAAAACTCGGTAGTATTATTGTTAAAAGAATGTATACTGAGGAATAATTTATGAAAATTTTAATTTAATTTTTTTTATGTAGTAGTGCTCTAATTTGTTAGTATTATAATGTAAGTTGTCTATACTGATTCCTGCAATGACATCAACACTGGACTATAACCTAACCTGTCAAAAAAATGTGTTTCCATTCATAAAAACGCTCCAATTGAATCACCTTAAACTCTATCAGCTTGCTAGAGACCTAAATTTTCTTCTTTTGAAATTCTCAGTCATATTGACAGCCCCAAATATGTAAGATCACTCATTAAGTCTATTCCATTATAATGTTATTATTTCTTAAAATTTAATAAAATTTACCTATTCTGACATTTAAAACTAGCTGTGAGCATTGTTTTTAACATTAAACAAAAGAAACAGTCTGTTACACTGACTGTTGACTCAATGGTGCGAAAATTTAGATTTTGGGTGACGCTAATTTCAACTTAGTGGGTGTGGCTTAATTTCTTTATACTTTATATGAATTTTTATACTTTATATTTTCATAATACTAACCAGCAGAAGTGCTTCCTACTGCCTTCTTTGTTTACATCTTATAGAAACAATCAATTTAAAAACTTATTTAAATTACATTGTTGAGTTGAGAAGCTGCACACATGTGATTAAATCAATTCAATGAATAAATTAATTTATCTACTCCGTGTATTGTAAGTTCTACTTACAGTCTTGTTATCTCACACTGTAAATGTACCTTTACTCCCTAGGGAGGAAAAATGAAAGTGTTGCCAACTTGACAGAATTTTTAATTAAAGTTTTAGGAAATTTTTAGGATTTTTTTGGTGTTATGTTGGTACTACGGGTAGAATATACAATATACACCCGCTAATGTTTAAATTACAAATATAGTATTACACATTATTCTATTGACAGCTTACAATAAAATAATGTGAAGATAGTGGCTTTATTCTCTCTTCATCAGAGTAATTGACATGTTAAGAATAAACTAAACTAACACAATAACAATTAAGAAGCTGAAGAATATATTAATAGTTGTTAGTATTAGTTCTCTAGTCGTAGATAAAATTTAATATGTAACAAGGGATGAAAGTTTTCAGCTCTCGTATTATCTCCCTCGTCAAGCCTCAGGAGCCAAAATGTTAGTTTACTCCCTCGGAAAGCCTCGGGAGCTAACTAGTTTATCTCCCTCGGCCTACCGGCCTCGTGAGCTAATGAAGTTTCCTCCTTTGGCGCTGCCTTAGGACGAAACTTTAACTTGAGCTGTAAAACTTACTTTCATCCCTTGTTGCATAAATAACTATGAATGAAATTGACTTACCTGCCAGAAGTTTATTTTTTACTATCAGTTTTTGAACTTTGCAATACAGAACATAACAATGGCAAACCATATTTATTAAGTTAAAATAAAAAGAAACAAAGAGAAAAATAAGTTGATTATTTCAAGTAATGTAGCTGTTATAAATAAGTTACCATGGTGTACAGCTATTAGGGTTAGTTCATGAGTTGTCCACAGCATTCAACTCAAACTTCTTCTCATTTAAGTGACTCGTCCCCCTCAAAATGACTTTACTGACCACACTAGTGGGCAAGCGATCACCTTCATCTAATGATTTATCTGAGAGATGCTCATTCCAATCTAATGAGATGAGTAAAGAAATTTTGCATATAATGTACTGTTTATATTGAGCTGCTGTTTCCAAATAGAGTAAAAACTTAACAGTATCTCGATCTTACAGATCCTCTTCCGTGGCAAGCCCAATGTGTTTTGTAATTGTTGGCCTAAAAGTGATAAAGCCGTTGGTTTCAGTTGCTTGGAGCGTTTGCAGCGGGAAGGTTTGGAGGGAAGACTGTGCTACTGTTTGCTGTATTTCTCTGGTCTGTGTCGACGTCCATAACCCCCCTACTTGCTACTTCAATACCTGCTCTAATATTCTGTAGAGTGCTTCTTGGACTTGGAGAAGGAATAGGTAATCATTAGGGCTGGACATAAAAATTAAATTTGTATTATTTTATGTTGCCCCCCTTTGCTCATATTTATCTTAGTCCCTTAGTCATATTTTATCTTGACCCCGTATGCACATATTGCTAGCTGTAAGTAGATGAAAGAGTTGTTTTTAAGAGATTTTTAATTAATTAAAAGTCTTCTTCTGCAGAACACTGAGTATAATAAATATAATCAAAACAAAAGCTGCTCTATACACACTATTTCTTTAATCCTTGCAACTCGAGCTCTTTGGCTGCTCTGCAGTATTTACTGGGGACATCTTTGCAGCCACAAGAGCGTAATATTATTTATCTTAGTCAAATTAATATGGCTATAAATAGAGAAAATTAGATTCAAAGAATTAAAAGACTCAACATCTCACCGGCACTGTCGATGGCGTTATAGCCGAAAGCCGGCTCTGCTCAGAGTTAATAAAAGCTTATTGGTGGAAAGACAAAGTTGGCGTTGTTAATCTTGTTAATGCAGTTTAAAAATAATTTGTTTCCTGTTTAGAACAACCACTAAAAGATATAAATGGGGTTATATGTCATTTTTACAAGACTTCTTTGTCAAAATAAATAACTACACACCAAAATCATTTTGTAATCTTATGTTTCAAAATAAAGGTGAGCTGGATAAAAGAAACACTAACTCTGCAATTGAAGGCATACCTAAAAGAGCTTGGTTTCACATTAGCAGATTAAAAAAGGGAGCCACGCAGCAATCCTTAACTGATTTTATTGCTAAAAGACTTCAGGATTATAATGTGGAAATAATCTGTAACCAACTTAGTGAATCCTTGGGTTATCCAACATTTAGAGTGGGTATTGATATCCAATATCTAGACATGTTATCAGAGACTGAATTTTGGCCTAAAAACATTGCTGTTCGTCGTTTTTTATGGAAAATGAGGAATCCAAGGTTCAGGAGATAACAAATCAAAATAACTCGTCCATCAAGTTGGCATGTCTAAATGTACAAAGTATCAGAAATAAGTTAAATGAAATAGAAATATTAATAAAAGATAAAAATTTAGACGTTATTGCCCTCAGTGAACACTGGTTAAGAATTGAAGAGGAAACTTTATACCTACCTCATGACTTTGTCATGGGAGCTGCATACTACAGAACTGAGTCATCAGGTGGAGGAGCAGCAATAATCCTTGATAAAAACATCAAATTTAAAACTCTCAACTTCCTTAATGATTTATCAGTGGAAGGCATATGTGAGATGGCTGGTATTATGTTACTCTCTGACAATATAATTCTGATAGCTGTATATAGACCTCCAGGTTATGATGTAAATAGTTTTATGGAAATCTTAGACTCAGCTTTATCAAAAGCAATGGATTTAAACAAAAACATTCTATTAACAGGAGATTTTAATTTAGACTTTCTCTCTAACGATTCATATGTAAAAACTATGGTAAATATGTGTAAATCTTTTGGATGAGGAAAATTTATTGAAACACCTACCAGATTAAACCGTTGCCTTGACAATGTTTTTTCCAACATAAAAAAATCTGATCTGTTTATTTCATTGCAAGATCAAATTGCAGACCACAAAAATATCGTTGAAATTAATGCAAACAAAAGCCAAGAAAATGTTAAAAATCACAAAACTAATGGGAAAAAACAGCCAACAATGGCTAGAGCCGTTACTAACAAAGGAAAATAAGAATTTTGTATGTCTCTCATGTTAACAGACTGGACATTTCTTGATGCTCCAACTCATGTAAATGAATTATGGGAAGTATTTTTATTTGTAATTGAAAGAACCCTTACAACTTCATTTCCACTTAAAACAAAAAACACAAATATAAAGAAAAAAGACAAGTGCCCTTGGTTTGGAGCCAAGGAGGAAAACCTAAGAGAGATTGTGGTGAAGTTGTATGATTTAGGTAAGAACAACAAAGAGAGCAGGGAATGGAATGCCTATCTCAAGGAGAAGAAAAAATACAGGAAAAGTCTAAAACAAGCAAAGCTTGAGTATAATGGTCGCAAAATATCAAATGCTAAAAATAGATCTAAAGAGGCTTGGGAAATGATAAAACAGGAAGGAGGGAACAATAATAAAATAGAAACTAGAGGAGATATAAATGCAAGTAATTTTAATAGCTATTTTGTCAACATTTCAAAGAAAAAGCAAATGATAACAGATGAAGCTATGGAAATCATCAGTGGTTGTCAGAGTAAGCCTTCCTCCATCTTCTTTCTTGCACCCACCACTGAAACAGAAATATTGGACATAATATTACACTTAAAGCCCTCTGATACAAAGACTTTTATGGTTTATCAAGTAATTTAATCAAGTATGCTGCAATGTTACTATATGTCCCGTTGACAAAACTAATTAATGAATCACTAATTGCAGGGCTTTTTCCAGACGTGCTAAAGATTGCTAAGGTTGTGCCAATATTTAAAAAAGGCGATAAAGACTCCCCCTCTAGCTATAGGCCAATCTCAATTACCCCTATATTCTCTAAAATCTTAGAAAAAGTTATAAAAAAGCAATTAGTGAAATATTTAGAGGAGAATAATTTGCTGTCTGACAGTCAATATGGATACAGACAAGGGAGATCAACAATACAGGCCGTGACAAGGATTGTCAACAAAATCATTGATAGTATGGAGAGAGGAGAATACACACTCATTACCTCTGTGGATCTCAGCAAAGCCTTTGATACATTTCCCCATGATATATTTAGTCTCAAGCTTAAATACTTAGGTATCCAAGGTAATGCAGCAAGCATGCTTAATTCTTACTATCATAAGAGACCACAGTGTGTGGAATACGAAGGTCAAAGGTCAGAGATATTAGAATTGGAATCTGGAGCTGGACAGGGCTCTGTAATTGGAACTTTTGCTTTTATTCTCCAAGCCAACGATCTAGACGACTTCATGAAAACTGAATCATCAGATGATCCTTTGGATATTATCGATTTTAATGAAGACCTGATTTCTTTTGTTGATGACAACTCTATCTTGCACTCACATAAGAATAAGCAAGTTTTAAAAAATCACAGTGAGGTTAGATTAGCTAAAATGGAGCATTGGTTCACCTCAAACAATTTCACACTAAATCAGGATAAAACTCAAAGGATGATTTTTAGCACCAAAGATCCCATTTCTAACGACAACAAGCCAATCAAGCTGCTAGGAATTACACTGGACCATAAGATATCCTGGGGATCACATATAGAAGACCTGCATAGTAAGATCTCATCGTACATGTTTGTACTAAGGAAATTAAGAAAAACATTGCCTGGAGATATTTTAAGATTAGTTTACCTCTCAATGATCCAAAGTCGCCTTGCCTATGGCATTATTATCTGGGGCCATGTAAACCTAACCTCTCTTCTTTTGTTGCAAAAAAAGGCATTGAGAATAATTAAAAAAGCTAAGTCCAGAGATCACTGCAAAGAAATATTCATAGAACTAAATGTTATGACAATTGTAAATATGTATATATATAATGTATTATTACATGTAAAACAAAATGTAAACAAGTATAAAACTAGTGGTTCCTATCATGGGTATAAAACAAGATATAGAGAGGTACTTACCA
Source organism: Microvelia longipes (assembly GCA_018340805.1). Taxonomy (NCBI): domain Eukaryota; kingdom Metazoa; phylum Arthropoda; class Insecta; order Hemiptera; family Veliidae; genus Microvelia; species Microvelia longipes. The sequence continues at coordinate 1,425,394 of JACMZG010001908.1, forward strand.
TACCAAGGCACAGACTAAATAAGGCTAGAGTTGGTCACTCAATCCTAGGAATCAAAATCTATAATATATTGCCCGAAAAATTTAAAAAATTAGAGGTGAAAGAATATAAAAAAGAAATTAAAGATTTTTTAATAAAAGAGCCATTTTATAGTTTAAAAGAGTATTATGATTTTTTATCTTCTGACAATCTCTCAGCTTGACTTTGTATTTACTTACCATGTAGTTTATTATATTTATTTACACAATGGACGCATCCTATTGATATTTAATTTTATTTTAATGGAATAAAGTATATTTTTATTTATTTTTTTATTTTTAGCATTTGTACACAAAGAAAATTAAAACCTTAATGAAAAGAGGATCGCAGCTAAAATGTTGTTAATAGCTTTCCTTTAGTTAAAAAGAACTTTTAAAGAAAAATACGTCTGAAAAAATTCAACTGTTGAATTATTATTTCAGGTCTTCCAACTATATTTCACATTTTTGCTCACAACATCCCGATAGAGGAGCGGTCGAGAGCGTTTGGCTACCTGGTGGCTGCTGGCTCAGTTGGGCAAACGTTTGCGTCTATTGTAAGTTGTCTTGTCTTTACTTTTTTTTTTTATGTCTTACTCATCTGGGCGCCGACAATTTAATTGAAGATCAGAGTGAGATCAGGCACTGTCGGCGCCCTGATGAGTTAGACTTAACGAAACAGAGTGGGACATGACATTATGTCGAGCCATCAATGGTCATGGATCATTCAAGCATGTCGATTCATGTAACAGTTCCCAGATGTTGCATTGCATTTTGCATGTTACATTTCCTAGGTATCTCTCGCACAATTATATTGTGTCAGCTATTCATGTTTTGCAAAACTCTGTAGTATCAGATGAAATAAATTAGTAAACCAAGTTTCTTTTCAATTCGAGAAGTATCTCCATGATTTTTGTTGTATTATAAAAGTAAAGCAGCATTGAGTGTGGTCAGTGCTTGGATAGGTGACCACTGGGAATGAAACGGCTTTATTTATTATCTGAGGACAAGCGGAGAGAGTTTGAAGATGTGTTGCAGTATAAATTTACCAACTTGTATATTTTGAGGAAGAGCAAAGCAAGACCGAAGCAGGGTGGATGAGCATAGCGAATGCCATGTGATGAGGAAAAGTTCCCAGGTACCCTGTACCTGATTTTTGTTCTCCTGCTTTCTTACATTCTTGTAAACATTAGTTAGAAATTCAAATAAATATTATTTTATTAGACAAAAATCCTCATGTAATAGCTTCAGGTTTTACTAAGAGAGTTATATTATTTTATATATATATATATATATTATATATTATATATATATATATATATATATATATATATATATATATATATATATATATATATATATATATATATATATAATATAATATATATATATATATATATATATATATACATATATTTTAGCGACCACCTCCCCAACCTGCAAACGCCAATGATATGATTTTAAGTATACCGTGTAATAAGTAATGTATATGTTTGCTGTTGTATAGATCTGTCCTCATCTGCAGTGGCAGACTAGTTTCTACCTGTTTGGTACGCTGGGTATAGTCTGGGTACTGCTCTGGATCCTAGTGTACACTGACAGCGCAACCCTCGAGAAGGATGAAATACCTCTCTTCGTACCCAAGGTTAGTCAAGACATACCACTCCCTGTATTTCAGAACAAATATTCTCATTCAAAACATAAACATGGTGTTCTCGGATGGACTTAATGATACATGTAAATGACAATTTTTTAAAAACAATAAAGCTCCTGCATGTTTTCAAACTTAGATTAATCATTTTTTTAATTTTATTAGTAGACTCAAAAAAATGAACTAGTATGTTTAATTTTGACTTATATATTAAATTTATTTGTCTTTATTTATCAATTTTTTCAAAAGTTTATTTTTTTGTGGAAAAATGAGGCAGACAAGCACTTTGGTGCTCAGCTACAATTATAATTTTATTTTGCTTTAGAGGGAAGCATTGTGTCAGCAATAGACTTCGTAGGCTTCTGCAGTTATTGTCATGAAGATTTAGATCTTCCGGTGGTGACCACGTCAATGTAGATGAAGAATCCGACGTTTCGCTTCCACTGTGGGAGGCATCTTCAGGGATGTAGGACATCATGGATAGAAAAACAATGCTCTATAAAAATGAACTCAGTTTTTTAGAGTATTGTGTTTCTATCCATGATGTCCTACCTCCCTGAAGATGCCTCCCATTCCCATAGTGAAAGCAAAACGTCAGATTCTTCGTCTACATTGACACAGTCACCACTGGAAGACCTAAATCTTCATTGTGTCAGCAAGAAACATATCAACTACTTTTTCCATCAAATGTCAACATTTCAGCTCCTCCAGATTCCAAAAAAATGTGTTTGTATGAATGTACAACTTGTTCACACACTACAGCTCTTACCACTAATCCAATTTTAATGAAATTTGACTTAAAAATCAAGTCTTATAAAAAGAAGAACTGATTATATTTTTTGGGGTTAATCTAAGACAGTGTATCAAATAAAAAGTGTTTCTAATGACGTTTTTGAAGTTTCTGAATAGAGTGAAACCTCTACCACATCAGTGTGGCTGAATATAAGATATTTAATTAATTGTTACTTCCTTTGTGTTTAGTTTTAATGTATTTATTTATTTTTAATTGACAGTGATAACTCCTACATATATTCAAGATTTGTTGCGTTTTAATTAGTTTTTTAGCCTGTGATATTTAGTTTAAGTTTCTGTTTCGAATAGGCTGTTTTAGATTTTAAGATTCCTGTGATATGTATGTATTTGTTATCAGACCTTTTAATTTTATTCTCTAACAGTAAGTTACCAAGGAAGAGTTTTTAATGTAATGCTAAATTATATTTTATTATTTGTATGGACTATTGTATACTCTAAAAGGTTTTAAACAATAAAGTATTTATTTATTATGTCTGGCACAGTTCTTGAGGTATATAAATGGATGTATTCTTTACAATACCAAATATTGGGAAAATTTGCAACATGGGTCATACTAAGAGGTACCCTAAGAGGTAAAACAAATGTTGCTAGAAGAGTGATTAACATATACCTCGTCAACACGATGTGTTCAACACTGGGTTGATCACCTACAATTGTTTTTGGGATTGAACCCTGCAAACGTTTACACAGTAAGGGTTTAACCCGAGATTCAACAACTATACTGTAATTAAAAGTTATAACCTCTGCTCAGTGGTTATCCTATTGTATCTCTAAGTTTTTTTCTGTACTTTCATTACTTCATTAGCATTGGCAGACATTTGTAAATCACATTTTATTAAAGTAGAATGATAATGAATCAATAAAACCAAGTAAATAAACTAAAAAAATTTATAAAAATACAAACAAAACAGAACTGTAAAAATTGTTGAGTATAAAATAGAACTAATAAATATGTTTATCAATAAAATAATTCTAAATAATAACTTAAATCTAAATAAAGATCAGTATTCTCTTAGAGAATATTTATTTGTGTAAGTTGGCAATTCTTTAAAATCAACTTGATTTGCAATTATTCGTTTCTGTTTCGTATTCTACTAAGTATTTTGAATATTTTTAAAAACATGACTTATTCTTTCCTTATTTTGTGTCCGCTATTTATAATTATAACTGCTTCAACCTAAAAATTAGTGTTTATATTAAACGAGGCATATGCGGCAAGAAACAACAGAAAAAGAAAATACACTGCTCTTATGAGAAGGTGAACAACCAATATCATTAGCAGCGTTTATTACAGCAAACCCCGACTTAAGTTTGAGCTAAAGAATGCATTTATTTTACCTATAATGTTTCACCAGCAGACATTTTATAAACATTTTGTTCTAATTATTATTGTTTGCATTGTTAGTTAGATCACACCAGTGCATAGAGATATATTACTAGAGGGGTCCTATTGGTTGAATTTCGAAACATCGGAAAAATAACCAGCCCACCTTCAACTATCAATATAAACAAAGAAACAGAACAATATTACTGTAACTTATATAGTAGAACGTTGAAAATATAAATCAAAACACAAACAATGTGCAGTTAGCTGAAAACAATAGATTTATTATAACCTTAACTCACTCTTAGGAGTGGTTTCAATGAGGTTACACAGAGCCCCTGAGAACATCCCTACAGGATGTTTGAGGACTCTTAATGTATTGAGATAGGCTATGCCCCCTCTAGTATATATCTCTATGCACCAGTGTGTTTTGATAAAAGCTCAAAGTAATTGGTGATGTGTTGCTAGGTAACGAATCCTAACGTAAGGTGGACAGAGTTGCTGAGTCACTGGGGTCTATGGGCCGTATATTTGGCTCACTTTGCTATGAACTGGTCTAACTACATCATCATGCAGTGGCTCCCTACCTATCTCTCCAGGTATCTAGGAGCTAACAAGGAGAGCATCAGTCTCACTGCAGTTCCTTACATCATTAACTCCCTTGTTGGCATCAGTAAGTCTCTACATTTGATTCCTTCTACATTTTATTTTAGCCAATTTTCAAAAATGAGCTTATAAGGTTAAGTTCATGGAGGGGGGGGGTGGATTTTTTGTAGGGGGCTCCCTAATCAAGAATATATATATATATATATTATATATATATATATATATATATATATATATAATATAATATATATATATATATAATAACGAAATTAAATGTATATTTAAATTTCGTCTAAGTGTAAGTATAAGTAAGTATAGTGTAAGTGTAAGTATAATGTATAAGTAAATTTCGTCCAGTCTCTCTTCGTCTGTGGAAGAACTTAAACAGTTCGAAACGTTACGTTTTTATTGTAAGTTTTCTAAATGTTTCTTAATATTTCTTTATAATTAAGTATATATATATATATATATATATATATATATATATATATATATATATATTATATATATATATATATATATATATATATATATATATATATAATATTATATATATATATATATATATGTGTGTGTGTTGTTTATATATATAATATAATATATATATATATATATATATATTATATATATATATATATATATATATATATATATATTATATATATATACGAAATGTATATGTGTGTATGTGTGTGAATGAATGAGATTTTTGTCCTAGACATTTCTATGGGACCCAATAACTTTCAAACACTTCCTCAGATCCAATTAAAACTTAGTAAGAAAATCAACCTTGTTAATGTCCCAAACTCTATTGTTTATGAAATATTTGTGACGTCATTAACCCACAAAAATGACCCCACAAACATTTCAAAAAATCATAAATCTTTTTATAGTATCTAGATTAGGGTAATTTTTTTACATATATACTATTATGTATCCTTTACAATCATACGAAGTTTCATTGCATTATCATTATTACTTCTGGTTTCATTTGTTGACATATATATGTTAAACAAAACATTGTCATTGATTGACATATCTATGTCAAACAAAAAATTGTCATTGATTGACATAATGTAAACAAATTACATATTTTCACTGATACATTTGAAAATTGGCTTTGTGACGTGCCTTAATAGATCTAAAAGGGAAGGAATGAGGGAATAAACTATTCCCGGGAATACTTAGCAACCATGGGTAATGGCAAAGCGTACAGGCGAACGCAACCTAACCTCAAGTTAGCTTTAATGATAGAAGATAGAATATGTGAAAATATAATCAATATGCTGCTAAAAATATGGTACTAAGTTTTAAATAAGAAAATAGTGGAGAGATAGCTACTTAAGGGAACAGGAGGTGGGAAGTGTACTCGTTGGTGCCATAAAACGAACTGCGAGCAGGCACACTTCGCACGGTAGGGGAGAGGGTAGCGGGGATGAGGTTTTCGCGAGAGCGAACGAGAGAAGAGGAAGTGACATCATAAGAAGGCCGACAAACCCTCACAGACCGATACCTCGACGTTATTTATTCTATGTTAGATAGTTTCAAATAAAGAATGTATTATTACGTGATAGGAAATTTAAACATAACAGCTTAAAGTTTTATAATAACAACAAAAACTAATTATTTAGCTATATATTTCGCCTAACATTGTAGACATCTTCAGGCATCACAGGTAATTTTTTTTACAAAATCATAGTTGACTAGATAATTACACAAACGAACAAAAACTTAAAACTAGTATCACAGTTAATTAAGACTAATTAACACAGTCAAATATCAATTAAAATAAATAAATTAATAAAAACCGAACTGATATAAACAAAAATTGATAAGAGATCAAAATTAGTTTTAAGTTTTTGTTCGTTTGTGTAATTATCTAGTCAACTATGATTTTGTAAAAAATTTACCTGTGATGCCTGAAAATGCCTACAATGTTAGGTGAAATATATAGCTAAATAATTAGTTTTTGTTGTTATTATAGAACTTTTAGCTGTTTAAATTTCCTATCAAGATGTGGGAGTTCTATAAAATAAATAGTGCTACAAAAGAGAAATTACTGATGTATTATTACTATTATTATAGGTCTCATTACGTTTATTTTGAATGTTGTAGTTGCGGGTCACTTTGCTGACACTCTGATAACTAAGAAGTGGTCAGTGTTGTCTGTCAGGAGACTGATGACTTCCATAGGACTGTTTGGTCCCGGTATCTTCCTCATAGCTTTTTGTGCTGTTGATAATCTAGCTGCCGCAGTAGTGTAAGTCTTTTATGTCTTAGTTGCGAGAGAATCCATTTTCTACTCTTATTTGTAAAAATATTTTAATGAATTTGGAATTAAGAATTAATTGATGAACACCCATGTAGTCCATTTTAGCGAATTTCCTTTGGGAAAAAATTCGCTAATGGGATAGGCGTCATGGCGGAATTCGAACCTCGGACCACGACACAAATCCGTTTCAGAGGTCCCTAATGACGAAAAAAATAAGTTTCGCGAGACTTATATATATATATATATATATATATATAATATTATATATATATATATAATATAATATATATATATATATATATATATATATATATATATATATATATATTTTCTAGACACTTCTTGTAAACACTCTATCTTTTGAACGGATTAATATTTTTTAATCAAACTTGGTACAAAAATCAACCTTCGGGAGGACACGAACCCTATTGAAACCAGGTTTTGGTGACGTCATTAACCCCGTTTGCTGAGTCAGCGAAATTTTAAAAAATCAGCAAAATTCAGGTAATATTTTTGCCATCAATATTTATTTTTTGAGACGCTGAATCGAAATTCTGTATTTTCCAAAGGAAATGCGCTAAAACCTTTAAAGATAACTGACTAAGCTTAAAGATAAGTAACTAATCTTTAAACTAGTGCAAATAATAGTGCGTACTTTAATTTTAGAGGCATAGTTTTGTACAACAACTGGATATTATGCGCATTTCCTTTGGAAAATACAGACAAATGAGTTACGACGCAGTGCTTGACAATTGAGTAACTGCTTAGGTTCTAAAGCATGAACCGGAACCACGCAATGGGCATGGTTCTTGCATAAGCAAGAAATGGTTTGTTTAGCACGGAAACACGCATTCTAAATGAAATTCGCCCGACAGCGGACCACTGCGCCGGAATTATTTATTTACTAGTTGTAACTTATTATATATAAAAAAAGCACGGAACACGCATCAAAGGAAATTCGCCCGACATGCGGACCGCGCCAGAATTTTTTTTAAAATACTAAAGGTGGAAAATTCCAGGCACTTAGCCGCCCTGAATGAAAAAAGAATATAATATGAAATAAAATAAATATAATAGAGATAAAAAAGAAATAAATATATTACTGTAACTGAAAATAATAATATGAGAAAGAAGGGTTCAAATGTATTAACTGGTATCTTGGTTATGGAGCTCTAAACTAATGTCATCTACATAAATTCTATATACATATTCTCTGAACTACAAGCTAAATTATAAGTAGATACAAAAGTATCTACTTATAATTTAGCTTGTAGTTGGGTTTAGCAAAAGCTAGGTTGGGTTTAGTAGCAACTTCCTGCACATTAGTGCATTCTGAAACTCTAAACAATCGGATCTAGTATAGAATGATAATGTTTTATTCTTTTATCTCTACAAGAGCCTCACACTAGCTGCTCTTTGATGATTAGGCGGTTTGCTCTTAAAAGGTGGGGTTCAGAGCAGTGTGAGCATACTTTTTCTTTGTCACACTTATTTTTTATGACCCGTTCTCAGACAGGTAAACATCTGGTAACCCAATCATAGTGTTTCACTGGTAGCTGGCTAGAAGAGCATTTAATATTTACGGTACCAACTTTTAGCAACTCATGCTTCAAAGCATAAGGCATTTCTACTATCCACCGAAAAGCATTGCCCCCTTTAATCCAGGGACATGTTCTAGTGAATTGAGGGATCCATTCATGGATGTAGTCCATAGAAAAGACCAACAAATCTGCTGAGTTCATTTCATTATCCACATTAATTTAATTTTTATCGAATGACATCTATATGTTTTTTAAGAAATTAGAAAATGATCCAATTGGGTTGAAATTTGGCCAGAGTGTATTTATTTATGTAAATAAATAAATAAAATCTTTATTTGTATAAATACTAATACAAGTACAATGGCAAATCGTCAAAAGTACAAAAATTAGAAGTAACATAAATTACTCAAACATAATTTTATTAGAGAAGTAGTCATTCTAATGCAAGTATACTACATTTCATTTCAATACTACTTGTACATCTACAATTTTTTTTTATCTCTAATGTTAAGCGGCATCGAGAGAGGTCAGTGCCTGGATGGGTGATGTGATTAAAATAGATGTTTTTACATTTTTAACTGAAGAGAATCTTATAAATCCGATGACTTGCATATTTTGAGGATGAGTGAAGGGAGTCCGAAGTGGGGAGGATGCAGGTAGCAAATCCAATATGGCAAGGAAAAGTTCTGAGGTCCCCGCTACCCACTTCTGTACTTTTAAATTGTCTTATTTTTGACTTTTTTTTAAAGTCAAGTTTATTTTTTTTTTAACTATTTTTAATGTTTTTATGTAAAAAATATTAATGTGCGTCGAATTCCTGTTGTTACTATGTATACATGATGGATGTAAGTATAGTATAGTATTCAATTCTATTCAATAACATTAATTCCATGGTGACCCCTGGTTGATATGCTGTCCATAAACCTGCTTTTGCCTCGGGTGCCTATAGTCTTGTCCATTGTAACACAGTTACTCCTCTTCTCTTCTTGTATGCCTAAACCATGAAAATTCTAGCACTGTGGTCCATATGCCAAGTGAGTTCCTTTTGGAATGCGTGTTTCCATGCTTAACAATCCATTTTGTGCTTAAAGTTCTGGTTTATGCTTTATAACTTAAGCAGTTATTCAATTATCAACCACTAGTTTAAAGCTCAGTTAATTTTTATCTTTAAAGACATTTCAGTGTGTTTACAAGAAAATATAGAGGAATATATATACACACACTCACATATATATGTATAAACTCACACCTCACAAACTCGCATGATGCTGCAATATAAGTTGAATTAAAAAGTGCAATTAATTCAATCGCTCATTAATTAATGAGCTTCATTTAGCTCATTATCACTGAAATAAAGCAATTTTCAAAACTATCTTCCTTTGCATTTACCTGTTCATTTGTGTGTTACAGTTTTGTGTCTATATCCATGGGGCTGTGTGCTTGTAACTCTGCCGGTCACCTGAGTAACCATGCTGACATTGCTCCTAATCATGCTGGCATCACATTTGCCATTTCTAACACTATTGTGAGTATATAACATTAAGCCATATTGTGTATAGAACATTGAGAAAATTTGTGTCTCTATATTTTATTTTATTATGTGAGAGAGTGTAGATGATGGTCAGAGTAGATGAAAATCAGTTATGATTAATCCGTGGTAGCATAAACTAACTGTAATTAGTTTATGCCCCCCCCCCAATGTGGGGGCTCTTATTTTGAATTTTATACAATCTACCAGAAAATAGGGCCCCGTTTAATCTTAGTAAGTCTTTCTTAAGATTATTAAGTCCTAAGGGGCCCCTTTTTTGAGTTTTATACAATCTCTTTACCTAAAAATAGGGCCCCGTTTAATCTTAGTGCAGTCATTTTTAAGATCATCAAGTCACGGGCCCCTTGTTTGAGTTTTATACGATCTTTTTACCTAAAAATAGGGCCCCTTTAGTCATAGTATATCGTCAAGATCAAGTATATTCTCAAGATCATTAAGTTACGGGGCCTTGCGAGGTGTTGCAAAAATAAAATTAATTACTTCAAAGTAATTGGCTTCGTAGAGACTTTGTTAAAACCTCAACAAGTTGACCTCTACAATTTACTAATCTATAATATTCTCTTACCCATTTATACTCATGAAGATCTTGGAGAAACTACCTGTGTTCTGCAAATTAATGATTTCTTTGTTCCTTTTGTGTGTGAAATTGCAGTTGCCAAGGTTAAAGACTCCATATTCATAACAGTTCACTGGATGAAGACATATCTAAATTCCATCTCTCTAGTTTTATTTTTTAAAATAAAACTATAAATAAGAGATTTATTACAAGAACTGTAGATGAAATGAAAATAAATGAGTTGTATCAACTTTTAAGTACAGTTAATTTAGAGCCAAAATCTGCAGAGGAGTGTGAACAAAGCTGGTTTCATCTTATTAGTACTATCAACGCTATTTGAACATTCGCAAAAGACCTGTTCGTTGACTAGACTATACTTATATTGTGAAAACTCCATTAATTAAATAAATAAATAGATTAGGAAGCAAAGAGGGTTTTTGCTTTAGATTTATAGTTAGCGCCCGAAGCCAATGCTGGAAGATTACTATTATAGCGCTCGAGGCTTGTTGTCCAATTAGCTCCTGAATTGAAAAAAATAATTGCACGTAGCTTCCAAGGCATTGTATATGGGAGTGAGTAATAAAAGCAGAAATACTTTGTGCTGCATAACAGAGAGACTGATTGTTGTTATTTGCATAGCTTTTTATTATTTGAGCAAATTATTTATTCTAAGTGAAAAGATGCTGATTTTAATTTAATTAATTAACAAGATGAAACTTAAATGAACTAATTTGTTACAGGCGACAATCCCAGGTATCCTGTGTGGGCCCCTGACTGCAGAGCTGGTCGTAACGTCCCACGGCAGATGGTTTCCTGTCTTTGTTTTGGCTGCCTCTGTCAACTTCACATCTGCCATCATTTACTACAGTCAGAGCTCTGCTTCGCAACTACTCTGACATTGTGAGTACACTCACTGAGAGGGGGGGATATCTTTGGGTCAGCCCAGGGGTTTCCGAACCCTAGCCAGCGATATTCTGTCTAGGGTACGCAAAATAATATGTACATTTAATAAATTTGAATCGGAAAAAAAATAGAAAAACTTTCATCAGGGAGGTGGTCGGAGATAGTTAAGTTGAAACTTGGTAAATACATTAAAATAGGTGTGCATGTAATCAAAGCCTTCGATTTACAGGACATGTGAAACTAACATTAAACTAGAGCATTATTACTTTTTTGCAACACCAGATAAATCTAAGTCTGATACAATATAAAATAGATATTTTATATTGTATTTTGTGTTGTTGTTGTTTTTTATTTTATATTTTTTTATATATATTTTTTTATTTTTTTTTTTTATTCTTTTAGAAAAAGAGTATATATTTTAGATTGATATCACTTTAGTCTTCATTTAACTATCGTTCCTAATAATTAAGAAGTCCTTCCTGAGTAACATATACAATAATATAACTGTATTCAAAAGTAGTAAGCAGTGTTGACAAATGTAGAAGTGAGTTGACACAAAAAATTAAATCTATCTTAAGGGCTAGTCCAACAAACTTTAGGTATCCCTGGTTTCCCCAGTTAAAAGTTTGGTGGTACCGGTTTAGCCTGTTCAAAATTCGAAGACCTCTGTTTTAGGCAGTTATGTTAATAATTAGTACACATGATAGTTAAAGATAATACTAATATGCCACATATTACTTTTAATTATAATAATATGCCAATTTAAATAAAAATTTCTATTGTGCAAATGTATCTTTATTCTGAAGATTTAGGTCTTCCGATGGTGACCGCGTCAATGTAGATGAAGAATGTGGATTCTTCATCTACATTGACGCGGTCACCACCAGAAGACCTAAATCTTCATGACAATAACCCCGGAAGCCTACGCTGTTTATTATCTTTATTCTGGTTATACAAATATATTTATTTAATCATAATACAACTTATATTTAAGATTCGAATTTGATTTCTATGGCATTGTTTTCAGTGTTAATTTATTTAAAGGTTTGTTCTTTTCAAAACTTATCTCAAGTGAGATGTTTGCCTTCTTCTTAGTGAGTATTATTAGTATTCTATCGTATTTCATCTCATTTTGATCATATTTCTGTATTTGATCCTGTAAGCTTGTATGAGATCATCGACACTCTGCGGTAGTGGAGTCTCTACTGCTGATACCTCACCAGAATCTCTTGTGTTGCTTTCTATTGATTGGGTATCATCTACGACTGGCTGTGTTGTCACTAAATCTGTTCTGGATTTCTTAATAATACTGTTAAAAGATTCATTAAACAATTCAATTTTATGTGATTTGCTTCTCAAGCTTTGAATGATATCACATCTAGCTGTTATATCACTTGCACACGTTACTTGAATGCTGTCTTGTTTTTTATTCCTAATTTTTTCTTCCTCTATTTTAATTTGCTTTTCCTTTTCTTTTTCATTCTTCTTATTATTGATAGAAAGCAATACCTGAGCCGGTTTGAGTTTTAGCTTCTGTAACAAACTGCGAGTCTCCTGTAGTCTATCCTCTTTTACCTGTTCGAGTGAGGTCTGAGTCTCCTGTATTTTATTGGCTTGTACTAGTTCAAGTGATATCCGAGTCTCCCGTAGATTGTTCTCTTCCACCTGTTGCATCTCATGTTTATCTTTGTTGATAATTTCTTTTGTTTTCAAATTTTGTTGTTTAAATTTTGGTACTTTGATTCTGCTAGGTTTGCATATCTTGAGGGGTGATTTTTGCCTTTGCTTATTTTTACTGTTTGGGCTGATTTCAATTTTTTTATTCTGAAATTTACAAGCTTCTTATTAATAAAAATATTTACTCTTATATATAATTTAAATAAACAAGATAATATTATATTTTTTCTTTAATAGTCTTTATTTGTAAAAATATTTTTGCTTCTACCCTTTATGTATTGTATATAATATATAAATATACAATGTATATAAATATATACATGCCCTTTATGTATATAAATATATAATTTAGAAGCTTTCTAATCGATCAATGAAAGTGAATATGTAATTTATTTTGTAGAAATTCTATTGTGGCTTAAAAGGTTTCTTTAAAGGTTTTAGCGCATTTCCTTTGAAAAATACTTGAAAAAATTAGTTACAAGCAGTGCTTGATAATTGAGTAACTGCTAAAATTATAAAGCTTAAACCAGAACTATCATTAGAAAGCATGTCTTTATGCATGCATTTGTTTTATAAAGACCATAGTTAGAGATATTTAGGGCAAGGTCCCAATAACTCAGGCTAAAAGACAATAGAACACATTTGACAACTAGAGGCATTTTTGAAAGATCTTGTGTGTATCAACTTAATTCCATTTGTTTACATATATATTAAACAACATTCTAGATAAATTCCATTTGGTTCTCTTTATTATCTTTTTTTTATGTTTCTTGGCTATATTTTGTTATGTCTCTTTGTTATCCTTTGTTATGTCTCCTTGGTTCTCTTGTGTATCTTGATGAACTAATAGGGAAACCTCCCTATGCAACCTCTGATGCATTTTTAGTTAACCATGACATGTCAATACATTCATGATGTAACGGTTATTTATAACGTTGATGAGCACCATCAGACCATCAAAATAGCATTATTTTATGTTTATTTACCTTTTCAGGATGGAGGTGTTTGTTATCAAGTTGTTTATACAAGGAAATAGCCGTCTCTATCTTATCCCTACTCACTCTGTCCACCTTGCTTCTGCAACATTAACCAACTTCTTAACTCTGTGTTTAGTAACATGTATACTTTCAATAATTTCTATTGAGAGAGAATAAAACCATATTCACGTTGCCACCTCTATTTAGTGAAATAGAGGAACTCTGATAACATTGAAGTTTGTTTTTCACTCTTAACGTACAACAGTAACGCCAACTTACTTATAATCTTACTGTACATTGTAAGTTGAAACTTTTATTCTAGGTAAGAATATCATTAAAAACAAGAAATTGACCACTACATACATAAAGGAATTAAAATTTGCATTCTTATGTTAAATAACTTGGTGATATTCTTAACTTACAAACAAGGTATGAATATCATTAAGAATCGTGAAATAAACCACTTCTCAATAATAAAGAATTTAAAAAATTGATGATAAGAAAGGTACAGTGGTGTTATCAGAATGAGAAGGATGGGAGATGACAAGTTTGTTACTTGGGGAAGATAGGACAGACTCCTCCCCTAATATTACAGTTTTTGTTTAAATCTGAAAGCTCGTAAGTTTTTAATGCCACCTCATTATTGACTCTAAATAGTCTTTTAGTAAATGTTTAAAAAGATATTTAATTACTCAAATGAGGCTCTGGCATGTTTGTATTTGTGGTTAATAAAGAGTTTTTATTGTTAAATAGGGAAATTCATAATGAAGATAAGGCAAACATGACTTGGCATTGTATGCCAGGTCTGTCTGTAATAATGAAGATAGGGCAAACATGACTTGGCATTGTATGCCAGGTCTGTCTGTAATAATGAGATAGGGCAACAGACGGCATTGTATGCAGGTCTGTCTGTCATTTGTTGTTTTTATTATTTTGTTTTTATCAGCCTCGCCTTTATATCTTGTTTTGGAAATTCAAAAGAATAAATTTAATATAATAAAAAGAATGTAAGGATAAATTATATATATATTTAAATTTGTAAATAGTTTTCATGTAACTTGTAGGACCACTCCAATAATCATGTATTTATTTATCTTGGAAACCAATATATATGTATTTTATTGATTATGTTGTTGTATTGTTTTGTTTATTTGTGTACATTTGGTTTTTGAAGTTATATGATGATAAAATTTTATAAATATAAAGGAACATTTTTTGGTTGACTAGGAAGAGCACATAAGGACAACATTACTTGAAATTGAGAAAGACTTATTTTTGTTCCTATGATAATAATGAATCTGACTCAAACTCAAGTCATGTTCTTACTGTACTAATGCTGAGTAGGCCTCATCAGTGGCAACTGAAGCCTTCTATAGATCCTCAGACAAAATTTAAGACAAAGGACCAGTAAAATTGTTCCTCTGTTAATGTTTTAGCTCAACTGATATGCACACTCATAATAGATTTGATTGTCACCTTACTCCAGTGTACTGTACACTAGAGTAACATAGAGTAAGAACATTGTTCAGGGCATCTAAAGTCATACTCCAAACTAAAAACATTGTTCGGGCATCTAACTCAAACTAAAAACATTGTTCGGGCATCTAAAGTCATACTCCAAACTAAAAACATTGTTCAGGGCATCTAAAGTCATACTCCAAACTAAAAACATTGTTCAGGGCATCTAAAGTCATACTCCAAACTAAAAACATTGTTCGGGGCATCTAAAGTCATACTCCAAACTAAAAACACACATCTAAAGTCATGTTCGGGGCATCTAAGTCATACTCCAAACTAAACATTGTTCGGGCATCTAAGTATACTCCAAACTAAAAACATTGTTCAGGGCATCTAAAGTCATACTCCAACTAAGAACATTGTCAGGGCATCTAAAGTCATACTCCAAACTAAAAACATTGTTCGGGCATCTAAAGTCATACTCCAAACTGCACTTCACTGTGTTTTTTTATTTTTTTTTTTAATTAATTTTTCAGATTAATTAAATATTAATTATAACTCAAATTCCAAGCAATTATTGAATAATTTAACCAAAAAGTAAGGTAATCAACAATCAATTAAAACTTTATGGGCCTTAAACATTATTGATTTTGCAAAGTAAACATTTCCTAACAAATCAACACAATAAATCAATTGACCAAAAACTGTTGGTAATTATTATTTTATTTTGTTTTGTTAAGAAGGTTATTTACACTTTTTAGCCATGAAAATTACACTTATTGCTGTTTGCGTACGCATCTGATTAGATGCGTAAGCAAACTCTTGATTAAGAGTTTACTGTAGATTACTCCATCAAGAAAAATTGAGTGTAAAGAAGAAAGTGTAGAGTAGGGGAGTGCTCTCCTGTTCATGTGGCAAACAAACTTAATATTAGTACAGTAATTACTACCAAAAGGCTGTATTTTTCAATTCAAGAAAAAATGTTTCTTTTTATTTCATTTGATTTTTCTTTTATTGTTCTTGTCTATAATTTTTCTAACTTATAACTTGACTGTGAAGTAGAAAAGTGATTTTTGATCGAATCTAAGTAGGAAGAAGTTTTACACTCTTACCTTTTTTTACTTGTAAGTCCGCCTTTAAATTGTTTAACAAATTTTATTTAGTTTATTATTTATCTATTTACCAAGGATCTTGAATGAAGGGGATGATGCACTAAGTTGATTTCCCGAGTAACAAAGTGACCCCATCAAGAACAAAAAAGTTAAAGAAGAATCAATCACAAAACACGTGTCAAATATAAATTGTGCATGCATACAATCATTGTATTAACTGTGGAGGTTCTAAATTTACGGGTGAACATACCTCCCGTTGGTTTCCAATAGTTTTGCTTATTGAGATGGTTATAAACAAATAGTAAAAAGTAACATATTTTCTTTTTTCAACTGTTTTATTTCAACTGACTTTACAAGCACTAAAGGTAACTAAAATCGCGACCAACATCCAACAATAAGTAAAGAAGAAAGTTGAGCAGCAAAATCAATTTAATCTTGTTAAATAACCTGCATTTCGCGTCTTTTTTTGCTATAACCATGGGAATGTAAGTTTGCTCCTATTTCTCTCTCATAAAACGTCCATAGGGTCAGAAAAGTTCCCTATTTCGTCGTCCCCTTTATTCAAGATGCTTGCTATGTACCGAGGGGTACCTGTGTGATATTGAGTTTCCAGTCATCTTAATCTGATTATACTAGCTGCAATATTTCAGATCTACCAACATTATATCCATAAAAATTTGAATTCTGAGGACGAGAAAAATTAGTCCAAAATAGGGAAGATGATGAGGAAAAGTTCCAAGCTTCCTCGTACCTAATTTTTTAAAATTTATTATCAGGTATGAAATTTCTTAGCATTCATTGTAGCTGCCTAAGCAATCAATATATTGGTATTCTCTAATTTAAATTTATCAAATTTACCATGTTTGGGTAGGTTACCTAAGAGTAATGGTAAATTTGAATTTGTACGAGAGTACTGGTGGAAGACCATCTAGAGAAGAGTCTAAGACCATGGTTTCCAACTTTTTTAAGGATATAAAGTTGGTGTCCCTGAAATGTTGGGTGAATTATTACAGGTGCAGCAACATTTATAGATTCAGAATGATTTCTTATTCTAGTAAACCTATCTGTGAGATTCCACATTTACCAATATTTTTTTTTAAATCAGTAAATATTTAAACTGTTTTAGCACTTTGGGTAACTTCGCTAAGTTAGATTAGAGCATACTCTAATGCAGATTAGAATTTAGTTCATGACTAAGTTTTACCTTTTTATTGAAGATATAATGTTGGCATATCGGAAATACCCCCCTCAGTACAATTACTCTAAGTTATAGTATTAAATGTATGTTTATGGTATTTACATGTGCAATGGGGACTTGAGGTTTTATTATTATTTTCTATTAATAATTAGAAGCACAATTGTCAACAAGTCATTAGTTAAGTAAATTTTAAGTTGAAATCAAGCCAGTAATGATGTGCAAAGTATTTAGATGTAAGTTATTAAGTTAATCTCGCTTTTAGTAAAACATTGAACACAATGTAAGGGAAGGGAATTTTAAAAAGTGTATTTTGAAAAAAAAAGGGAAGTAGTCATCAAAATTTTTCTTTTTCCATTTTATTATTTGGGAAAAGTATTGTGTTTTCAACTAAATTATCCTTTTAAGGTGTTTTTAAGACCTTCTGAGTTGTTTTTGCCAAGTTATCCGTTCGTGTCTGTCATCATCGCAGCTCTCTGTGTGTTTATTCTAGAGAGTCAAAACTTGCTTTCCCATTTTTTTTGGCAGCTGTAAAGAAGGCACTTTACATCCTGAAAAAAGTAGGTGTAAAGCGTTTTTACTGTCACTGGTGAAGTTCCTCAAATGTCCACTAGGTGGGCGCTAGTAGTTTACTACGTATTACCTTCTTTGTTCTTCCTACTGTTTTTTTGTTTATTAAATAAATAATCGAACTTTTTGTTTATGAAGTTTTGTTTTTTCCAGAAAGTGAGTTATAAATTATTTATTATCTAGAATTTAAGAATCATTGATAGTGATTCACACATTAAAAATACACCGCCTGAATTGAAACTTTTAGCCAATGAGGCGATCAATAGAAGTGTAATGTCAAATTTGTATACATTATACTGTTTTTATTATAAATAGTAGATTTCTATAACCCAAAATAATAGCATATACTACACAACTGGGAATGGTTTTTTTACCTCGGCGTCTTATACTGTCTTGCTTCGCTCAGCAGTTAATATAGTCACCATGGTATAGAAAGACTTTCTTCACAGACTTGTAACTTAATATACCATTATGAAGTCACTAACCAGAATTTATTCAAAAAATTATGAATTGCAGGAAAATTATTGGTTTAAAATTAATCTTGCTTACAGTGGTGGCATTTGAAATACCAACAAATGATCTAAGTTTCATCTCGTTATCAGAATTATTTATTAAATTATTATTTATTAAATTGAAAATTTTACAATTAAGTGGAAATTTGGTACAAGTGTATCCCTTTGGATAATAAATATTAAGTCTCATTTTAATACGGTTAGAATATCAAAGTTTTTTTTATCTAATCACTAGTAGCATCAAGCGATGTCAGCGCCTGGATGAAAGTGAACAGATATTTTTACTGTCTTCGGACAAGTGAGCCAGAGGAAGTACTGCAATATAAATTTGGTGTTTTTCATATTGTGAGGGCGAGCAAAGTGAGTCTGAAGTAGTGAGGATGAGTGTGCGAATCCCATATGTTGAGCAAGAGTTGTGAGGTACCCCGTACCTCAACTACAACACTTTCCGATTTTACTATAAGAAGGATGTGAAAAGAATGAGAATAAGGTTGAATCATGTCAACCTTATTGACTGCTACAATATTTCCCATCACAATGTTTTCTCCCTCTTGCCATACTTATACTACACTATTAGTACACCTGTTGCTTCTTCCATTCTTTTTTATTGATTATTTTTCTTAATACAACTCTTTAAGTATAAATCTGAGATTCTCATTTTATTTTTAATAGTTTAGTGATCTTTTCATTTGTTAAATTGTATACCAAGTTATACAATAGAACAATTTTGTATTGTAATGTTTATATTATATTGTTATGTTAAATAAATTATTTAAACAAAATTGTATTTAGAGTAAAATAATTATAAATTGTTATTTTTTTAAGTTAATAATAAACATGTGTAAAGTATAAATTATATAATGTAATGTACCAGAGAAGATTAAAATGAGAAAAAAACTAGTTAAACTTTGTTTTATTTTTTGTGTTTTGTTTTTCTTTTATAGTTTTAGTTAATTTTCAAAGAAAAAATGAGCTTATGAGATTGAGGTCATGGAGGGGGTGAGTGGGGGGAGGTAGATATTTTGGAAGGGGTTTGGATATTTTGTGTGTGTGTGTATGTATGTACTAGATTTTTGTCCTAGACGTTTCTATGAGACACGTTAACTTTCGAATGCTGTCTTGGAAAAATCAACCTTGTTAATGTCCCGATTGTTTGTGATATATGTGTGACGCCTTTAACTCACAAAAATGACCCCACAAACATTCTTCATATAATGTTTAAATTGGGCTGGCATTTTTTTCAACATATACACTACAAAAATGTATGGTTCAAAATAAAGTTATATTAGTTCTTAGTTCTGCTTTATAGATTGACATGTCAAAGAAGCATTATGTTATTGATTGACATAATGTAAACAAATCATGTTTTTTTAACTAATACAATTGAAAATTTGCTTATATCGTGAGAGTATGCTATTTATATAAACTAGTAATATGACCAACTGATAAAGTACAAAAATCATGTGGCTGCGAAGTGGCCACAGGAAGGCATAGGGGCCGCGATGCGATCCACTGTGCAGACGTCGTGTAGGGACGGCAAAGAGGGCGAAGGCCTCTTGTTTTTAGATTCAGCAACTTTTGTGATTTTATAGAACTGACAAATTTCCACCGTGTTTACTAGATGGCTTAATCAAATGTGTGTGTGATCAAACATGAATATAATATGTGCGGGCATGTCCTATCGTTAATTGATTTGTTAAGCTGGCACTGAATGTCTACCTTTTAAATTTCTCCATTATCAGTGATGCTTCTTCCTTCAAACCACACAGTAGGAATAAGAATCACAAAGTGGCTTTACTCATTTTTGGGGCTTTTGATACGATTGCCAATGTAAAAAAAAATATATGGCCGCTAGGGCTATTTTTTTTTAGTGACTGTTATAAATGTAGAGGAAGTTTATGCTAAGGTCACATTGCCAGTCATCATGATGATAGAGTTACATTGGGTGACAAAAAAAATTTGATACATACTTAAAAACAACAAAAGTGATTTTTTTAAAATATTATGACAATTTCAGAGAAGTGGCAGCCATCTTTAATAATAATAGGAGAAACACTATTCTATTATTATTTAAAGTGGATTTTTTAGAACCCGCACTAGAAAGTATTTTTTCCTCTATACTTATAACCACTGTTATTATTAGATGTCGTCACAGCTCTCAGTGTTTTATTTACTATTAAGCAGCTAAATAATCTAAAAAAGACATATATTTTTTTCTGTAGATTCTAGCACTTGATCTGAAGATGACTTGTGGTTGAATATTTTATTGTATTCTTTAGTTGGAGACACTGGCCCACCGCTCCGCACCTTCCTGCCAATAAATCAGTCCTCATAAAAATTATGAATAATGGCCGAGAAAGGAGTTTTGAATGGTTATTCAAAACCATCTAGTAAAAGACTATCAATGAATTATAACATTTTATATCGCCACTATGGCATGCAAACCTTTTTCTCCAAATTCATTGGTATTCTAATTACTTATATAATATAAATATCTCTGATACATATTTTATATAGTATTTTAAGCAGAATTCCACCGAGCTTCTAAATAACTCCCTATTCATATGCAAGTGAAGGATTTACAAGACCTTAAATAAACTGTGTATAATAAAAAAATTGTTATCACAGGTTAAAATATAACAAATTAGTTAAGTTTTATTGATTTTCCATTGGAGTGCTTAAGATAGTGACATTTTCTTTTAAGTACTTATTCCTTCTTTTAAGTACCCAATCTTGTGGCCAATATTGTTTCAAATATTAGTTATGCGGGGGGGGGGCTTACCTTTGTGGAGAGGGGGAAGCATTGTGTTTCTTTATCTGAGTGATATTTTTGAACAGTTGAGTTGTTGGTCTTCTAACATCCTTGTCAGCAAGTCCACTTCCTTTTCTGTATCAGAACAAATCATGGTAGCTAGTTATTGAACACCCTAAAACTTAACTGGTGTGCTTTTGCTGGTTACATAAAATCAACAATGTTCATTACAGGGCCAATTGTAAAAAATACGAATTAACCTAAGCAAGCCTTACCTTAGGAATCTTGTTAGTGTTCTGACAGGTCTCTGTAGATTAAATAAACATCTTAATAATTTAGGCTAAAATCTCAGAGGCGAACTGTCCCATGTGTGGGCATTATGAGGAGACAGCCTTTCACCTGCTTGCAGAGTGTAAGCCTTATACTTCTCTTTTTACCTGCATGACTCTTGTATGAAGAGGAACTTTCTTCTTTTGGTTAGAGAGATATCCTACAATATATCAACCTTTCCTAGAGATTCTTGATAGAGGTAGTGTAGGCAAAGTAATCGGGACTGGCAAGAAGGGCCCAACAACCAACAACGTGGCCTATTTGCCTAGCTTTGCCTCCCCACCCTACTACTAATGCTACTACTACTATCATGAACGCAAAATCATACAACTAATTATTTAACTATAATAATAATAATGCCAGTTAAGAGCCTTGCACCTCATGAGGGATAACTCCTGCAGGAACACGTAATTTGGGGACATGTTGGCGCGCCCTTGTCTGTTAAGTATTAACAAATCACGTATTTTGACTAATTAATTTGAAAGTTCGCTTATATCGTGACAGTATGCCACTTATATATAAACCAGTAATGTGACGAACTGAAAAAAGTACAACAACCATGCCTAGGCTGCGGAGCAGCTAAGAGGCCACTTGTTTTATCTCTTAATGACGCCTCATAAGTAAAACAGTATTTTTATTTGAGCTTAATATTAAATTTGAATAAAAGCACCTGTAAAGCTCCGTGTAAGTGTAAAACTTTTAATATACTACAGGAATAGTAACAGTAAAATTGCGCATACCTGATGGCTCTGGAATGGTAGTTAACAGGTGGTTGTGCACTCAAATAACTGATGTTACTCAACTTATACTTGAGCAGCCAGTCTGTAAGCTGATCACTGCAATATGTAAATAATCCAGTAAAGTATTACAGATATACCCCAAAAACTTATAACATTCAGTTATACCCCAAACTACTATGCTATGCCTACCCCCCTCCTTCTAACTTTAATAACTACAAACCCCCACTCAGCTAGGCTTGTGGGATTGTCAAAATTTTTTTTTTTATGCTCTTGTTAACTTAAAGTAATTTAGTAAAAAAAAATTTTTTTATATATATATTAAATGTAATTTTTTTCTTCTTTTCTTTTTAATTATTACACAAAAAAATCGTACGTGATTATTTTTTATTTTCTAAAATGTGATTTTCTGTAATTGTGATTCTAATTTTGGCAATAAAGGATGTTTTGAATTTGAATTTTAATTTAGATATTGGCACGTATGGGAGAGATGGTAGTCTAAATCAGCGGTTCTCAACCTTTCAGCGAATT
The DNA here is from genome assembly GCA_018340805.1 of Microvelia longipes. NCBI lineage: Eukaryota > Metazoa > Arthropoda > Insecta > Hemiptera > Veliidae > Microvelia > Microvelia longipes. Next base: position 1,448,475 of record JACMZG010001908.1, read on the forward strand.
ATCTATTTATTTATTTATTTATACATATACGGACCTAGATCCTTTACAAAATACTTTTACACAAGTCTGAACAACTATTCTTTTACAAAACAAAATACAAAAATAATTATATTGATAATAAAAGAAAAATAGTATTTTAAATATAAATCATTAAAATGCTAAGATTTTATTAAAAAAGAAAAATGATATAATGTTTAAAAATGAAGTATGATGTTTAAAATATAATTGATATGTATAATAATACAAAGTTAATATCTAAAACAAAATAAAAATGAAGAAAATGAATTTAATAAAAAATATATTTTTATAAATAATTAATTTTATTATTTAATATTTATTTTATTATTTAAAAAGACAAGACTTTCTTAATACAATAAAAAGTTATTAAAAAATAAATTATTATATTTTTTTTTTTTTATATATATTAATAATACAATTTGATTTAAAATAAACTATAAAATATTAATTGGATAGTATAAAGTTTATCTTTAATGATATTTTAAATGAATTTAAACTAATAGACAACATTCATCAATATCTTTACAATAAATATTTGCAGTCTTCATAACTCTATTGAGCTGTTGATGTAATAGATAATTGGTTTGACTAAATTGAACATAAAAATAACAAGGGGTTTCTAGTATATGGTAATTAGGAACATTAAATTAATATAGGTAAGAAAGTTGACAGCAGTCAATTTTGTTATTGATTAATTTATATAGAAGATTAGATCAAAGTATTTTCTTCTAATCGACATAGGTGGCATATCATAAAAGATTTCAAAAAGACTATAGTCAACAGAATGTGGATGACAGATTTTAGTTTTGAAATTGATAGCTCTAAAGAATTTATGCTGAACATGCTCTAAAAAGATTTTCATGGCAACATAATATGGATTCCATAATAGAGGCATACTCACCTATAGGTCTTATAAGAGTTTTAAAAGATGGACTATTGTTTCTATTATTTGAAAAATTTTTGGAATTGCGAAGAATAAAACCTAAAATTTGGTAACATTTAGCTTTATACTAATAAATGTTCTGAGAATGTTAATTTTTCATCAATATTACACCTAAATCTTTGGTAACAGTAAGTCTTTTTAACACAGCACTATTTAATGAATAATTATATGAGACTACATCAGAGGTTCTAGAGTAAGAAATTATTGCACATTTAGAAATATTTAAATTTAGACAATTTATTTGCACCATTTAAAAGACTATTAAAGCTTTTGCAGCTGTATGGATCTATAAAGAGCGAATAGCCAAAAAAGCTTAAGGTCATCAGCAAATAATAAAAAAGGGATACCTAATAAAAAGGTTTTATGTCGTTAATAAATATTAGAAACAATAAGGGGACCCAAATGGGACCCTTGGGGCACTCCTGATAAAACAAAGAATGGGGCTGACTTAATTGCTTTATTCTGACAATTTGACTCCTGTCAGTCAGGAAACTTTCCAACCATGATATAATAGGACCATGAAAACCTAAAGCTTTTAATTTGGCTATTAATAAAACAATACAAATTTTATCAAATGCTTTAGAGAAATCTGTATATACACAATCTACTTGCAAACCATCACAGAATGATTCCAAAATATACTTTTGAAGAATTAATAGATTAGTAGAAGTAGAGCGACCAGGGGAAAAAGCATGCTGTTCAGAAATGATTAAAGGATGGATATCTTTGAAAAGAATTCACAAATAATACTATCAAATAATTTAGCAATGCAACTTTGAATAGAAATGGGTCTGTAGTTAATTACATTAGCTCTATCTCCAGATTTATAAATAGGTGTCACAAATGAAACCTTCCATAAGGAGGGAAAAAATACCAGTTGTTAGAGATATGTTAAAAATAATAAAGAGAGGGTCTGCAAGAGAATTGGCACATTTTTTTTAGAAGCAAAGGAGGAATTAAATCAGGTCCAGGTGATTTATTTATATCAATTTTTAAAAGTTTACTTAAAATGATAGAAATAGGGATTTTGTAAGAAGATATTATAAAGGTAACTGTTATAATCAAATTAGGTGTAGGGGGTTCAGTGTCATAGAATAACTGAACTAAAATGGGCTTGCAAATAGATTAGCAATATCTGTTCCATCAGAACAGGTCATTTAAAATACATTTCACTAGGAATACCTGAGTCTTTCTTTAGAGAATTAACATAATTCCAAAAGATTTAACATTGATTGTAACAGAGTTTTCAATTTTTTTCTAAGTAGGTTTGGTACAAGCTCTACTGAGGTATTTACAATCAGCTCTTAGTTGTGAGAAAGTATCATAAAATTTGGTGTCCCCTGTAGCTTTGTATATATTGTGATTCATTTTCTTTTAAAAATTAGATTTATTAGCTCAGAGGTATACCAAGAGGGAAAGGATTTAAAATTAGAAACTTTAATTTTGGGAATGAATTTTTTCAATACCATAAAAAATAATTTGGTAAAAAAATATCAACACAATTAATTATCAAAGTAAAATGAGCTTGCGAGTGAAGCAAGCAGATTTTTTGAAAGGGGGGGGGTTCACATATATTATATATATATATATATATATATATTATATATATTATATATATATAATATATATATATATATATATATATACCCGATATTTTTGTGTCCTAGACGTTTCTATAGGACACGATAACTTCGAACGCTTTCTGGATCGAAATGAAACTTGTTAAATTTCCCGAACGCTATTGTTTATGAAATATGTGTGACGTCAGTAATTAACAAAACTGGTATAAACGGAAAAGAAGAAGGAACGAGAGAAAAAAATAAGCCTCTTGCTCCTATCTCAACCCTAACTCCTATTCCACAACCCATTCCTGCTCCACCTATTTCTCCAAAATCCATTAAACAAATCCCCCCTTCAAAATTAATAAATAGTGTTCCGAATTTTCAAAATTCAGTTGTCATTACTCCAAAAGATCCGAGAACGGTTAAAGATGTTAGTGTCCTGAAAAAGAACATCTTTATAAACTAAAACTAATATTACCTTTGGACCTCAAAGTTATAGGCATGCTTGATAAGAAAAAGGGAATAAAATGTACCAACAGTAAGGAAAGAGACAAAATTTTGAATTTTTCTTCGATGGAATATCTTGGTTTTACAGGAACTCCCCCTACTACCCCAAGGGAAACTTTCATTATCATTATGATAGAAAAGAATCACTTCTTAAATCAATATATTTGATTGTGTAATTATATTTAATTTTATTTTTTGTTAATGGTTATTTTTGTAAAAAAAATAATTTTGCCCGTTGTTGTATTAAATAAATAAATAAAATATATGTACATAATTAACAACGTAAAGGATAATTTTAAGAATGGCGACCAATATGGTGATCGTTAAAAAAATATTAAAAGGAATAAATCAAGTGATATATAATTGAAAAGGTCTTGATTAGTAGGGAAAAAACTATATACACAATTTTAATAAATTCTACTATGTCGCTAGAATTTAAAAAATAAAATGTGTTCGCTTATTTTACAATATTCAATTTCATAAAACGTAAATTGTATTAATTCAGATGCGAAGCGAGCCCTTCTTTTTTAATTGCGTATATAATTACAGGTACGCTGTAGCGAGCAAAGAGGAGCCACCTCTTTTTATATCATCTGATAGCGTATACTAATCTACAAATACTTTTACCTGTTGCACGAAGGACGAGTACCCTTTCCTCACATATTTGTGTAATATTTAATCTATACTAGTACTTCTCTGCTGAGCAACATATAGACAGAAGTCTTTGTAGATATCATTCGCATATATATATCATACTTTTACGAACGATAGCGAGACCTTTCCACTAGTCATCTATCTTGTGTATAATTTTATATGTATACAGTACAGGACTCTTGCGAGCAAAAGCGAGCCGCTATCTTAATATGCTGCTCATTGCATATATAATTACAGTACTCTTGCGAGCTAAGCGAGGCTCCATACACGATTTTATCTATAATGAAAAGCAATTTAGTTAAAAAAACATTAATAGTATCCAGTAAGCGAAGCACGCCCCTTATTAATATTCTTAATTTATAAGTCTTGCAATCCAGCGAGCAAAGCGAGCTTCATCTTTATATTTCGTTTACATGTTTGTAGTTTCTTACGAGCGAAGCGAGCCCCTTTTTTCCTTTATGTTTCTTGCAATCTAGCGAGATATATTTATTGCATTCAAACGAACATTTTACAAAAATAATATTTTGCACATAAATTTATATAGTTATTTTTCAATTATATTTAAATATTGCGAGGAATGTCTTTAACTAATATAAACAAATAACTCATCTTAACTCCCGTCTTTTCCGCTATAAATATTTCTAAGCCTCTTTTTATATAAGAGAGCTATAAACCGGCTTTCCAGCTTACGCCAGTCCATTCAGTGCCAGAGATGAAGGTCAGACGTCAGTTCAGATTAATTGTCTAGAGAGACCTGCTGATTAAGCCAGTTTGGGAGCGTTCATGTAAAATAAAGCGCACATTTCGTTGTGAGGTAAAGACGAGTTGAGACGAGATTTTTGTCATTATAGTTATGTAATCAATATTCTGCATCGTCGAGTTCCTGATGCTACAAAGCGAGAGCTAAGCTTATGGAGTATAGGTTATCTCTTAAGATGCGCATACGAGAGCGAGCATGTTCGAAAATTATCGAAAGAATTAGCACACGAGTGCGACTGCTGGTTGTGTGTATGCTAGTCTGACAGAATAACGCCTTGCGCACCTCTTGAATATAGGGAAAGTATTTGACACACCATTTAAATTTGTAAGTTATCCAAAAATAGAGTTCTTCAAACTTCGAAAGAACGTATAGCGTGTCGGAAGAATCTCGATAATTGAGTTTGAACTTAAATATTACACGAGAAACTTAACCCACATACTTATGCAACGGAAGGTTTCATGAGGTTACACAAGCGCTGATAGAGAGCCTAAAGATAGATATGCTTATCCAGGACCCTCCGCCTTTCAATGTATTCTAAAATAGCATATATGCAACTCACCCACTCTAGGTAAAATTATTATAATTACTCTCGAGAGAGTGGTATAAGATATATGTGTGTCATTGAGTAGGTTGTTATCAGTTGCCAGTATTTATTATCAAAATATCACCACAAGTTATATTTGAGATAGGATAAGACTTATTGAGTACCTCATACACAGTAGAACAATTTATTTATGATCATTACGTAAGATCTAATGTAATAGAGAAAATATATAATTAACCACATAACTAAATCATCCACCATAGCATTTTATTCATTATGCTCGTGGAATACACTCACATTTAACACAATAGCAGTTGGATGAGGTTTTCAAAGCTGCCATCAAATGATTATAGTGAGTATTGAAGGTATGCCCCTCTCTATATATTGTGTTTTTATGATATTCAAAAGAACAAAACACTCTAAAAAAAGTCACACATAAAACTGTAATTAAAAAGCACTAATCTAAAAATGAATCACGAATGGGAATTAAATATTTAATGCATAGTCAAGGAGACTTTCCGTGCTATACAAGATAAGTGAGTGCTACTCACACGGTATCGTCATTACACATCTCCCACGCCTACACTACCACGATCATTATTTATCATTGTTTTCTGTTATACACTTGAGAACTGTCTTTCTTAATCTCAATTAATAAATACACAGTATTAAGTAATTTTTAATCTTAAAAAAAATACTTCTAGTAGCCATAAGACTTGTTAGACAACAATCTAATCTATTAGATCTCGATTGACGCATCTTTTTAAGTTTTTACCAACTTAGGAATCTGTGCATGTGACAAAAATATTCTATTCGTAACATAAATTTCTAAATATTTATTTTATTAACTACAAATTTAAAGAATTAAACACTCGGAACAAAATGACCACAAAAAATTGACTAAATATAAAAACATCGATGGAAATATTTAAATAAAACCATACGTAAAAAAGCGGGTCTTTATTTAGTTTTAAGAACGCAGTTGGTTTAAAAAATGACGTCACGGACTACAATGTGTCAAATACCAGAGGGGTTTTTTATCAGAAAATCCAATGTCGAGTGGGGTATTGTTGGCGGTCGTAGGTCGGTTCGCTCGGTTGGTTCATGAAGATCTATTTAGTTCGGGAAGAGGGATTATCCTCCGTTCGTAAGTATTGTTAATCCGTCGGTGTCGTTAGATCAAGTGACGAGAAATATAGAATAAGAAGAAGAGTTTGTGGGATCGGTCAAGTTGAGGTCGCGAGGGGACGAGCTAGCAGAGGATATGTCCGACAGAGAGAGTCAGGATGATCAGCCTCAGAGACAAAGTAAATACTCACTTTTTATTCTAAACTTTATTTCATGTATTATTAAACGTAAATCCAAGCTAACTGTTCAAAATCTTTGCCCAATACTTATTTTTGCACTGTGCTAAATTTATGTCGATTCGCAAATTCCAAGATGGCGCAGACTTTCCTTTACCTTGTACAATTTTTTTGTTTATTTTATTGCTCTCTAGTAATTATTTATATTTGTAATTTTAGGTTTATTTGTTACCATATTTTATTATAATTGTCAGTCCAAAACGACTTGTATTTATCGTTGAAGTCTTGTGTTGAGAGAGTTTATAAGAGAATCGTATGTTATGTAGTTGGTCTTTTGTTCTGAGACCTCCGTCCTTTAGTGTGTTATCACTTCTTTACTTTGTTGTGTCGCCGCCATAAGCATAAATATTTAGTTTATCTGAGTTATTAGGTTGAGAATATCTAAGCAGAGTCCCGAGCTGGCTGGTGGTGCCCTTGCCTAGGCCAACATCTGATCAATATTCGACTTTGAAACTTACTGCTGTTTCTGTGCTTTTACTTTTTACGTAAATTTTTGTCTTATCGCCTGTAAACGCCCAGTTTTTCAACCGTTATAAACTATTTAACAACATGAAAAATATAATGAACTAAAACAATCTGTTACTTCTTACTTCATTAAGATTTCCTTGTAAAAAGTTACCATCAAAAGACGACCTTTCCCAATTTTCGAGTAAATTTTCTCTGTCATCTCCCCTCCATTCCGTTATGAGACGTCTAAATATTAATTATGAATATATCCTCTTAAGATTTTTATTTAATTTAGGTAAATATTTAAGTTAAACGTGAGGTTGTAGATTTTGTTTACCTTATAACCCAATTTTCTTGATATTGATCAAAAGTTTTTTTGTGTGATTCCCTTATCAGGAGCCCCTTATCTTAATGTTTTCATTTTATCAGCTGTTTTATATCATTATTCATTTACCATTTAATTTTCAAGTATATTAAAGGATTTATCATAACTATAGAATTGTATTTTGTTATCTCATAGGTTTCTTTAATATATTACTGTCTGTTTATACATTTTGATGTCTTCAAAAGTTCTAACTTTTGGTTGAGTAAATGATCTTCACGGTCCACCATCTTAAATACAAATCCAGGGTACTTGCCAGGATTTATATGTACTAAGTTTCTCTCAATATAATTTGGAAAGGTATCCATTCCAGTGAACTGTTGTAAATTACATTTCAATCTTTATATACGATGGAGAATCCTTGATCTGTTAAGTGAAGGTGATGTAGGTTTTTTTTTCGATCGATATAAAGTAGGAATGAAAATGTATGAGAACTATCAACCCTGGATTGAAGATGGAGTAAATACAGGTTATTAAAAAGTAACTTTTTATTAAGCACGGTTATCGCTATGTTATATACCAATTATGATTAATGGCGTAGGTTATATAGGAAAGTTAATTTGTATGTGTTCGCAAAAAAAATATCACCAAACCGGTTTATTTAGGATATCTGTTTCTATTTGGATATAAGAAGGAATGTTACTGATCTAGAACTTAAATCCAGACTTCCAGGTGTTTTAATATAAAAGGAGCCAACTAGAGCCTGTGGTTATATATTTCTTTAAAGTTATTTTCTAGCCTATGTTACTTGAAATATATAGTTTTGTACAGATTATGAATACGTTCAATATAAGATAAAATTATAAAATTTCCATAGTATATTAACTATAAACTAATTAAATAAATTTAACAACAGGCTATTAATTTATAAGGTTGGTATTGGAAATTGAAGTTACATAAATATATATATAGAATGAAAAAACTATAAAAATTCCATCTCAAACATGGAGTTGTTACAAAAAATAATACTCCATAATACTACCGGGATAAGGAGGCGTGGTTATCAAATTGTAAAGAACAACAACTAACAAGCTAATTCCAACAAAAAAATCTATAAATCGATTATCCTGGGAATCCGATTACATAAAAAAGAAATCGAAAAGAAAATATCACCGTTTATTCACCCACAAGGTCAATTTCTAAGGCTGTAATTCATTTATGATAAGAAAATCTATTGGTATAATTCCGATTCAGAAAATGGCATATATCTTCAGAAAGTCATATAAACAACCCCATGCTTTAAAATAATAGATTTTGTGTTGGTCAAGCTGAGGAAATTCCTAAAGACAACATCGGAAGATTTGTGTAATAATACGAACCCAATAGAACATAGTATGAACTTAATAGGGAACAACAAAGTCAACAAAAGTGTTATAAAATAGAAACCATAACTTCAAAAAAATGAATTTGAACAAAAAGATTGAAAATTTTGAATCTCATATATGATCTATTGACACCACTAGGAAATTTGAACTTAAAATGACCTAACACAATTATCGATAAGAACCTCATATTCTGTCGCCTTAAGAAAAACCATCCTTAAACACTCCTCTTAACAAGGTGACATTCCATAAATTATACCATTTGTAGGGCTATTTTTGAGTTAAGACTGATACAAACTCAAAAAAAACCCAAAAAATACAAGTTTTTTGTATTTCTTGTGAGTTAATCTATGGGGTCTTCATTGTCGAAAGTTTTTTAATTATATTTTTTTTTAAATAAGGGATTTATAAACTATCAAAAATCCCTCCTGAGGATAGGTTGTGGTATTTTATGAATCAATTGCGTTTTTTTTTTATTCTTGGTCCAAAAGTAATTAATAGTCTATTAATTTTGTTTACAATCATATGGTTGGTTAAGATTAAAGTATAACTCAGAATTATGTTTTGAAAAGTTATCATTTGGTTGCAGGCTTCTGGACTGTAAGTTTGAAATTTACATTAATATTCTTAAGCAATCGCAGAATATACTGCTATGATATGACTCACAGGCAGCAGTCAAAGAAAATCAGGAACGTTTTCCTGATAGAAATGTTCCTGAAAAGAAAACTATTCAAACCACTTTTAGAAGATTTACTGACACAGGTTCAGTCAATCAAGACTCCATCAGGAGGGATTTTTGATAGTTTATAAATCCCTTATTTAAAAAAAAAAATATAATTAAAAAACTTTCGACAATGAAGACCCCATAGATTAACTCACAAGAAATACAAAAAACTTGTATTTTTGGGTGTTTTTTGAGTTTGTATCAGTCTTAACTCAAAAAATAGCCCTACAAATGGGTATAATTATGGATGTCACCTTAAAGAGGAGTGTTCAAGGTAGTTTTCCTAGCAACAAGAGGTTCTCAAAGTGGGTCATTAAGCTTCAATGTTCCGTCAAAAAGTTTCAAAATTTTCATTTTTTGTCAGAAATTTTGAGTTATGCCTATTTTTGACACTTGAATACATACTTTTTGGATATAACAACCATGTTGTCTTATAGGAAATTTCCTCAGCTTTCCAACAAATTCAATATTTTAAAGCTAGGTTGTATACTTTCTGAGATATATGCCATTTTCTGAATGCAATTCAAGGAGTTTTAAAAAATCATGAAATTTGACCTTGTGGGAAAACGGTTGAGAATCGGACCATAGTTAATATGAAGTTTTTTGTTGGAAATTAGCTGTAGTACCACCTCCTTTCGGGAAGGGAGTTTTATTTTGTACACCCTGTATATATAATATATATATATATATATATTATATATATATATAATATATATATATATATATATATATATATATATATATATATATATATATATAATATATATGTGTATTTATTCCTAGTGTATTTATTCTAGAAAGTTGAAATTTGGTACGAAAATCAGTCTACCGCTGTAGTTGTGCTCTTCAGAAAATAATTTTTTTATTACGTCGTTAACCCTCAATAATGACTCAGTGAAAATTTTGAAAAATCATAAAACACGGAAAAATGATGCGATTGGATTGAGATTTGGCACGCTACATGTAATACTAACATATGTGTCAAGTTTCATCTCATTATCAGCATTAGTTCAAATTTTATTGAATGACGTGTACATTTTTTTAAAAAATTGGAAAATGGTCCAATGGTGTTGAAATTTGGTACAAGTGTATATCATATGTTATTACCTAATAAATAAGTACACTAAGTTTTGTTTCAATACGACAAGTATATCTATGATTTTTGTTGCATCATAAAAGTTAAGCATAATTGAGAGGGGTCAGTACTTTATGGGTGACCGCTGAGGATGAAACAAATGTATTTAATATTTGAGGAGACGTATTGCAAGTTAAATTTGACGATTTGTATATTCTGGTGACGAGTGAAGCAAGTTTGAAGTAGGGAGGATGAGCATAGCGAATCTGATGTAATAAAATAAAGAAAAGTTCTGAGGTACCCCGTACCCGATTTTTCTATTTTGTTTTCCTTTTTTTGTTAATAACAAAATTTCTTCATAGCAAATTATTGTATGAAACCCTCATCAACAAACCCCTTGGTTGTATGGAGGCTCAACTGTATCTGGATATATAGGGTGTTTCACTAGAAAGACCCTTATATATTATATTTTTTCGGAAACTAACAGATATCAAGATGCAGTCATCAGGGACGATTTTTTGTCAAAAAAAATTTTTTAGGAAAAATTGGATTTTGGGGTTTTGTTGCGGGTTTCACATGTTTAGGCTGATTTCTTTGTTTTTAGAGTTAGTTATAAGGACGTTTTTCTTATTTGCAAAAGCTCTACAAAAGAAGAATAATTGTGAAACTACATCCAAACCATACCATTATTAATGAAGCTAAAAAGAAATTATTCTTGAAATTTGTCAAAAAATCAATGAAATTTTTGGTTTTTTTTTATGTTCAGCAAGCCTTAAGTCATATGGCTCTAGGTAAAAGTAAAAAACAACAGCAGTGAAGTCGATATAGGTTAATTTTAATCAATATTTCATTTTGTAGTGAAAATACCAAAATAGGTGAAAGCAGATGCTGACACATAGCAAAATCTTGGTTTTTCTAGCAAAAACCAAGATCTTTCTAAAAATCTTTTCAGAGTAGTAAATTATTTATTTTGGCCATAGAATCAGAATTTATCCTTAGGAACATACCTCTTGCATAATTTTTTTGAGACCAAAAGCGGGACAAATAGGACTCAAAAGTTCATAACAAAAATTATTGATAATTTATGTTTCTAAGGAGTCATAATTATGATATGGCTTAAGTCCATCATCAGCAGGTGAATCACTCTTGAGATTCCTAATAATAAAGTCGTGTTGTATGTTCAGCGTGAGTGGTATGACTGTGTAAGACATCTGTTTTACCAAATTTAACTGAATACTTGCGGTTGCCTTGTGCTTGAGTGTTGTAACAGTGTTAAGTCAAAACTAGTCCAGCAATATGCATATTGGACAGAAAGTGTTGAAGGATGTGTTCTTTAATGAAATAAAAGGTATTTGCGGGAGACATTAGACAATTGTTAATATTCAGGTATATTTGCAAAACACCCATTACTTGAATAAACTGCGTAGGCTTCCGCGGTTGTTGTCAGCCGCGCAAGCCAGTGTTGTTGGTTGTTGCAAGCTGCTGGGTTCAGTTTTGTAGAGCATTGTGTTTCTATTCATGATGTCCTACATTCCTGAATATGCCTCCCACAGTGGAAGTGAAACGTCGGATTCTTCATCTACATTGATACGCTAAAAATGTGTAAAAGGATCAAAAAAGGTGATCAAAGATAAATAATGTTCTGACTATTAAGTATAATATACATATAATCAAAATTAAATCAAAGCTGCCAAATTACCGAATGTAATATAACTAAGATATGAACGTTCCTTTTTTGTGCCGCCTTTTGTTACTTCTTTAATTCTTATCATTAAACCTATGTAACACAATTTTTATAACTGATACTTTACTTTGATATCGATTTAGTCTTCATTTTACTGTCACCTTTTTTAAACGTGATATTTTCCTCCATAGTGTTTACAGTGTTTTATTCGCTTTATTGTTTTTTATGTGCTAATGTTACTTTTATTAGAAATACGTTAAAAGTAGAACTTTTAAGGAGTTACTAACATTTTGTTTAGTTTTAAGAAAAAATATTATTGATTTATTTGAGTTTTCCCCATAAATAGTTTCCATAAATATGGACAAATATTTAAAAAAAATCGTTTAACATAAATATGGACAAATATTTAAAAAAATCCTAACAAAAAGCTTGGGAATGTGGAGGGGGTACACAAATGTTTTGGTTTAAATTTACTCAAACAAAAAAGTTTGGAGAGCCCTGCCCCAGATCTCTGCAGATAATATAAAACTTGAGTTTAACTCATAAATAACCTAACAGTTAATTCATGGATGTCATTTTTGGGTTTCTATATTGAAATGGTACTATTCAAACATTTTTTACTTTACCTTATTTAGTACATGGGAAAGTTATTGTTTGCGTTATAAAACTAAATCTGACTGGGATTCTACCTGAATCCTCTGTTTCAGATGTTAACATGTAATAATAATAATATAATAATTTTTAGCAAACGACATGTATAGGTTTTTTTAAAAAAAATCAAATTTTTGATAAAATTTGGTACTAGTGTATCTCTTGTGTACCCCTTTATGTGATAAATAAGTAAACTAAGTTTTATTTTATATCTGGATAACTTGTGTAAGGCAGCATCAAGCTTGGTCAGTATTTGGATGGGTGACTGTTTGGAATAAAACAGTTGTTTATTGTCTCAGGATGTGCGAAGCGAGTCTAAATGTGGTTACGTACATAGTCAGAGGATAAGCAAAGTAATAAAGATAAGCAAATCTATTATGGAGAGGAAAAAGTCCAAGGCACCCCATACCTGATTTTTGATTACTAAATACTGAGATTTTGTAACTTTAGATATATATGTGCCTGGACCTATTGGACAGAGTATAGATCATCCTACTCCTTCTAGAGGGTCTAAATCAGCAGTACATAAATTTAAAAAAAAACCAAGTTGGGTTGTATTTTTTTTTTTTTACTTTTTAAGAATATTTATTATCAATTAGTGAATTATTGATTATTCTTATTACTATCTTTTAGAAACAAATAACATTTTGAATAACATTTTAAAAATAAGTGCAATAATGTTGGTCACTTTTGCTTTCAATATTTTAATGATAAGAATAAAGTGTCATTCTATATGTAGTGTTTAAAGCATAACTCACTTGATACCTGCAGACAAACATCCTGGTTGGTAGTTTTCATCTTAGTTCTCCCTGGGTGTACTTGCCTGTGTACAAGTCCCCTAGTGAAGTAGAAGTAGGAGTGAACAGTAGGTTCCAGGGGGACTTAGTTGGGAAAAACTGTGACTATACTTACATTAAATATTGACCTGTTATTTTTACCCCCTGCAAAACTTTCCAATGACTACCGATTATCGGCTTTTTTAGTAAAACCCTATTGCTTTTCTATTTACTATATTTGTTTATATACAAATCATTGTTTTGCCACTGTCAGGGTACAACTCGACAAAAGTATAAACTTATAAAATACTGAACACATAAATTATAAATACTAACATGCAGATACAGACTTAGTTTTGATTTTATTCTGACAAAGTTATGAAAACAGTTGAAAAAGGACTATAATAAATGACAAGATTAGAGTTCATTGAACAGTGCAATTCGTAAACAATACGAATACAGTCTTAATTTTGACTATGACAAGGTTATAAGAACAGATAACAAAGGACTATAATGAATGACAAGGTAAGATCACTGAACGGTGCAATTTGTAAACAATACGAATACAGTCTTAGTTTTGACTATGACAAGGTTATAAGAACAGATGACAAAGGACTATAATGAATGACAAGTAAGATCACTGAACGGTGCAATTGTGTAAACAATACGAATACAGTCTTAGTTTTGACTATGGCAAGGTTATAAGAACAGATAACAAAGGACTGTAATTGATGACAAGGTAAGATCACTGAACAGTGCAATTCGTAAACAATACGAATACAGTCTTAGTTTTGACTATGACAAGGTTATAAGAACAGATGACAAAGGACTATAATGAATGACAAGGTAAGATCACTGAACGGTGCAATTTGTAAACAATACGAATACAGTCTTAGTTTTGACTATGACAAGGTTATAAGAACAGATGACAAAGGACTATAATGAATGACAAGGTAAGATCACTGAACGGTGCAATTTGTAAACAATACGAATACATCTTAGGTTTTGACTATGGCAAGGTTATAAGAACAGATAACAAAGGACTGTAATTGATGACAAGGTAAGATCACTGAACAGTGCAATTCGTAAACAATACGAATACAGTCTTAGTTTTGACTATGACAAGGTTATAAGAACAGATGACAAAGGACTATAATGAATGACAAGGTAAGATCACTGAACGGTGCAATTTGTAAACAATACGAATACAGTCTTAGTTTTGACTATGACAAGGTTATAAGAACAGATAACAAAGGACTGTAATTGATGACAAGGTAAGATCACTGAACAGTGCAATTCGTAAACAATACGAATACAGTCTTAGTTTTGACTATGACAAGGTTATAAGAACAGATGACAAAGGACTATAATGAATGACAAGGTAAGATCACTGAACGGTGCAATTTGTAAACAATACGAATACAGTCTTAGTTTTGACTATGCAAGGTTATAAGAACAGATAACAAAGGACTGTAATTGATGACAAGGTAAGATCACTGAACAGTGCAATTCGTAAACAATACGAATACAGTCTTTAGTTTTGACTATGACAAGTTTATAAGAACAGATGACAAAGGACTATAATGAATGACAAGGTAAGATCACTGAACGGTGCAATTTGTAAACAATACGAATACAGTCTTAGTTTTGACTATGACAAAGGTTATAAGAACAGATAACAAAGGACTGTAATTGATGACAAGGTAAGATCACTGAACAGTGCAATTCGTAAACAATACGAATACAGTCTTAGTTTTGACTATGACAAGGTTATAAGAACAGATGACAAAGGACTATAATGAATGACAAGGTAAGATCACTGAACGGTGCAATTTGTAAACAATACGAATACAGTCTTAGTTTTGACTATGACAAGGTTATAAGAACAGATAACAAAGGACTGTAATGATGACAAGTAAGATCACTGAACAGTGCAATTCGTAACAATACGAATACAGTCTTAGTTTTGACTATGACAAGGTTATAAGAACAGATGACAAGGACTATAATGAATGACAAGTTAAGATCACTGAACGATGCAATTTGTAACAATAAGAATACAGTCTTAGTTTTGACTATGACAAGGTTATAAGAACAGATACAAAGGACTGTATTTGATGACAAGGTAAGATCACTGAACAGTGCAATTTGTAAACAATACGAATACAGTCTTAGTTTTGACTATGACAAGGTTATAAGAAAGATGACAAAGGACTATAATGATGACATGTTAAGATCACTGAACGGTGCAATTTGTAAACAATAAGAATACAGTCTTAGTTTTGACTATGACAGGTTATAAGAACAGATAACAAAGGACTGTAATTGATGACAAGGTAAGATCACTGAACAGTGCAATTTGTAAACAATACGAATACAGTCTTAGTTTTTGACTATGACAAGGTTATAAGAACAGATGACAAAGGACTATAATGAATGACAAGTTAAGATCACTGAACGATGCAATTTGTAAACAATAAGAATACAGTCTTAGTTTTGACTATGACAAGGTTATAAGAACAGATAACAAAGGACTGTAATTGATGACAAGGTAAGATCACTGAACAGTGCAATTTGTAAACAATACGAATACAGTCTTAGTTTTGACTATGACAAGGTTATAAGAACAGATGACAAAGGACTATAATGAATGACATGTTAAGATCACTGAACGGTGCAATTTGTAAACAATAAGAATACAGTCTTAGTTTTGACTATGACAAGGTTATAAGAACAGATAACAAAGGACTGTAATTGATGACAAGGTAAGATCACTGAACAGTGCAATTTGTAAACAATACGAATACAGTCTTAGTTTTGACTATGACAAGGTTATAAGAACAGATAACAAAGGACTGTAATTGATGACAAGTAAGATCACTGAACAGTGCAATTTGTAGACAATACGAATACAGTCTTAGTTTTGACTATGACAAGGTTATAAGAACAGATAACAAAGGACTGTAATTGATGACAAGGTAAGATCACTGAACAGTGCAATTTGTAGACAATACGAATACAGTCTTAGTTTTGACTATGACAAGGTTATAAGAACAGATAACAAAGGACTGTAATGATGACAAGTAAGATCACTGAACAGTGCAATTTGTAACAATACGAATACAGTCTTAGTTTTGACTATGACAAGGTTATAAGAACAGATAACAAAGGACTGTAATTGATGACAAGGTTAGAGTTTATTGAACAGTGCAATTTGTAAACAATACAAATATAGTTTTAGTTTTGACTATGACAAGGTTATAAGAACAGATGACAGAGGACTATAATTGATAACGATAACAAGGTAAGATCACCGAACAGTGCAATTTGTAAACAAAATAAATGTAGTCTTAGTTTTGACTATGACAAGGTTATAAGAACAGATAACAAAGGACTATAATCAAGAAATGGGTCCCCTCGTTTGGTTTTCGCGATACCGATAAGGAGTTTTATGTAGGGTCTGTAAAGTACTGTACTTCTTGAGATATTTGCTGACCACTGCACTTTCGTGAGAATGCTGTTATTAGACCAAAAGTTTATAGTCTTCTCATATTAGCTTCAACATGGTATCTAAGGAATAAAATTATGTATGATGTCATCTTGGCGTGTAAATATTTCTTTATAATTAGAGGAGATTATCGTTGGTGGTAATTATTTATATCGAGCCAACACGTAATTAGAGGGGGTGCATTGCCAGTAACAGTATTTTAACAATCGTCGTTGTAAATGACATGTTGTCAACATTACACATACTAGAAGCCGGTGCTGGGTCAGTAGTGCCAACCTGACGGTATGACACCTACTACCTACTGGTCACCGATGCACCAGGCTTTTGCTTTTTTAAGTTTTATTATTAGTTCTCTGACTTGTAATTGTTAAAAATAAACACTGATCGTTGAAAATGAGTAATAAATAAATACTGCATTGAAAATAATATCTTTTATGAATGAATGACTCATCGTAAGAAATCGTAAGTCTTATGGGCATTCCAGAGGCAAGTGTCCAATGATTGATACGTGTTTTGTTTACGAAAACAGTGGCTCATTCTGTCAAATTGTCGTACTTTTTAAGTTTTTATTTTCTCTGTCATACTAGTTGAGCTGTTGCTTGATATCAAAGTTTAATATCACTTGAGATATTGTTTGTCATATATAAAGTCATATGATTAATTTGAATGATGCAGTGTGATAGTATGAAACAGAGGTTTTATTGTGAGTCACGAGCCGGGTTCCAGTAACTGAGAGCTACGTCATAGAGTTTATAAGGTCGGGATCCGCCTCCCTACTCTCAACACCTTCTCTATCCCACCTTATAACTCCATTATTTTTTATTTCGTTATTAAATTATTAATATAAAATGTTTATTTGGTACATTATTCGTAAACTAAGGCTTTTACTATTTATAGTTTTTACTTATTTTCATCAATTTTTATTATATTGTTAAATTTATCGAAAGACATATATGACTAGTTAAATGGGTTTAAGGCAAGACGTTAGTGGGGGTGGTCTGTTACGAGTTCCATGGAAGTAGAGTTATGACGTCACGAAATACATCAGAGTAGAGATTTTACAAACTCTGTCCAGTCTTCCTTTGCTGTTCATAGCGTTAGCAACTTTGCTCAAAATACCGCTTCGAATTTTCGATTAGCTTTTGTGCAAATAAAAGAAGAACTTAATTAGAAATGTAGTGATATTCGTTTTTTAAAAAATGTATTTTTTTCAAGGTCGATTTGCATAAATTTTGAAATATTTTATTGTGTTGAATTTTGTTGGACTTGGTGATATACTTGCTGCTTCATGATGCAATCGCGTGTGGTGTTTCGGTGATAAATTTACGTGTGGTGTAATTTGGGTGCTTATTTAATGATAAAAGTTGAGAGGTATATGATTGGAGAGGTGCAAGACGTTTTATCTCGGCGAGCACCTTATACTTGCTTAGTGGCGATGCCTCCGCAGCATCCGCCTCCGATGTCGCCACGTCCTCATATGGGGCCGCGGTCCTACACGGAGCCACGGCCCAACACGGCACCACGGCCTCACATAGAGGCACTATCTTCATCGACACCGCTGCCCCCTATGTCGCCCCGTCATGTAACCGCCCCTCAGTATTTCAACCCGGAATGGAACTCCGGACGTATCACCTATTGGAAGCCCCCAGGTACATTGTTTATTTGTGTGAATAAAAATTGTTGACTTTCAAATCGGGATTAAAATTTTTGAAATATGGGTAAAACTTTGTTAGCTCTTGAGTTAAGTGGAGAATTATGTATAGTTTTTCCTTGTTTTAGTCGCTATGGAATTGTTTGTTTTTCAATTTAGTACTGGTGGGATATCGCATTCAGTCTCATATTGCATATTTACTTATACGGTATAACCTGCCGCCCAGTTACCTTCCATTTAGTAACCTATAATCTTCCTCCAGTCAACTATTACCTACTCCAATTTAATTTTCTTTTTAGTAAACTGAAACCTACCTCAATGAAAACATAACCTGTTTCCCATAGAGATATATTACTAGAGAGGCCTTATGGGTGAAATTTTGAAACATCGAAAAAATAACCTGACCGTCTTCGACTATCAATAATCAAATGAACAGAACAAAATTACAGTGAATTATATAGTAGAACTCTGAAAATATAAATCTAAACACAAACAATGTGCAGGGAGCAGAAAAAATTTGATATTATAACCTTAACTTACTCTTAGAAGAGGTTTTAATAAGGTTATACAGAGCCCCTGAGAGCCCCAAAATAATGTTTGAGGACTCTTAATGTATTGAGATAGGCTATGCCCCCTCTAGTATACATCTCTATGCTGTTTCCTAATTAACTATAACCTTCTCCTCAATAATAAATTTTCTTCCTGATATCTATATAACCTTTCTCTAGTTGTTTATAACCTATTTCAAGTACTATAAACATCTTCCTAGACAGTTAATGTTTCCTTCCAGTTACTTACAACCTTATAGTTTGTTATAGAGTCCAACAAAACGTGAGCTACGTCTGTGAACTACATACACAGCACAGATCTCGAGTTATTAATTATACAATAAAAAGCTTTTCAATGAGTTTTAAAACTGGGATAGGGAAGCCAAGTTCCGTGTTTGGCAGCTTGTTTTCACTAGACTTTTTATGAGTTTTAGCGCAAAGTTTCATAATAAAATGACGCTTTTAAGGTTGTTCGAATTACGGAAGTGGGGGGGGGGGGGGGGGTAGAGGCATAGTTGATTCCGATAAGCTTCCTGATTCTATAAATGTACCTTTTGTCAAGGTTTAATATATATATATATATATATATATATATATATATATATATATAATATATATATATCTGTGTGAGGGTGTGTAAAAGTTTCTTCTTGTATGGCAAAGGTCCATGATATTTCTTGGGCTTTCTTGAATCGAAATGAACATTAGCATTGATAGTGTAAAATGTTTGAGTGTATTCTGATGCAATGCAGTGATGAACTTTATCATGTGTATTTATGTAGTAGCATATGTAAGCAGATAATTTCATTACGTGTATTTATGTAGTAGCATATATAGGCAAGTGATTTCATTAAGTGTATATGTAGTAGATTGTGCAGGTAATTTTATTTCGTGTATCTATATAGTAGAACAGGCAGGTAATTTTGTTACGTGTATCTATGTAGTAGCCTCGAGGGGCAGCCAAGGGAATTAATTACTGCTCGGGAGTAACGAATTGTTTTTCACGACGTAATTTTCAGAAAATAATGAAAAAAACTTTTTTAAATCATATATAAGTTTTAAAATGGCCGTAACTTTTATCTTTTGATTAGTTGGTCAATAAATAATTTTGTTCCATTAGGTTTTCCACTTTATCGGTACCACGACTAGGTTGTACTACTCCATTTTAATTTTCAAAATTTAACGACCGGTGGTGAAAAAAATTACCTTATATGGGTTATAGTTAGCATCATCACACTTTACATGAGTCAACTGACTTCTGAAGTCTGCGAAAGTCTAGGACAAGGGTTTTTCAGTAACACTCGGTAATAAATGATCGGCATGAAAGCTGTAAAGAGGGACCACTCGAGAAGTTCAAGTTAATGTTAACTTAAAGACAAAGTTTAAATAAATTTTCAGCATTATAGTTCCGATTGGTTCGTAGACATTTTTAATTTGACTGTTTTCGACTAATACATTTAGAGACATATTGTGGCAGTATGCTTCTTACAAAATTATAATAAGACGAATTTTTATGAGACACCTATTTAGCCAAGTAGTGGTAACAACCTCACGGGTCGGGGAGACCCAAAGCCTTAGAAAAAGGGCGAATGTCTTTTGTTTCTTCTATTACAGTCGGTTTGTCTTTTGATTAACCTGAGAATTTACCGGTTCGGTTGGTTGGACTTGAGTGGGTCTATGTTTAGTAAAAAGGGAGGAGAGAAGACAAGCCGATATAGCGTACTAAGTGAAAAGGTCTCAATACTGTTGTCACCACAGATCCACCGCAACGGACAGGTTAGCGGAATTTGTGAATTCCGGGGGAGGTGCTCGATAAATGCTCGAAAAACTCCTAGAGATAACGCCTCTGAAATCCACCGTTTGAATTAAAAGACTGACTTGAAATCCACCGGGCGACGTAATTCCACCCACCAGTGAGCTTGAGCTTGAGACAAGGATCTTGAATAAAGGGGATGTCGCACTAAGTCGATTTGCCATACAAAAAAGTGACCCCATCGCAAACCAAAAAATAGAGAGAATTCAACACGAAACACACGTCGAAAACCAACTGCATGCATGGTACAAATTGCGCATGCTTACCATTCTTATAACAGCGCAGGTCTTAAATTTTAGAGGCAAACTTACCTCTCAATGGTTTCCCATTGTTTATTGCTTGAGAAGGTTATAAACACGCTTCAATGACCACTCACTAAAGTGGCTATGTATAATCCAAAATTTAAAATTAAATAAATTAATAAATTAAAACAAGCACCGCAAATGTAACAATTACGAGAAGCGCAGAAGAAAGTTGAGAACAAACTCGACAACCTTGCATCATAACCTGCGTTTGGCGCCTTTTTTTCATTATAACCAAGGGGAAGGTAAATTTGCTCCAATTTTCTATCTCATACAACTTTAGAAATGTTGCTTAATACGTCATCCCCTTTATTCAAGATCCTTGAGCTTGAGGTGAATTAAAAGACCAAAGGAATGTTTCGGCAACGCTAGGATTGAGACAGAAG
Source organism: Microvelia longipes (assembly GCA_018340805.1). Lineage (NCBI taxonomy): Eukaryota > Metazoa > Arthropoda > Insecta > Hemiptera > Veliidae > Microvelia > Microvelia longipes. The sequence goes on from JACMZG010001908.1 coordinate 1,470,096, forward strand.
TGATTGTAATGGTGTGTTGAGTGCTGTATTGTCGTATGCAGTGTAGACACAGTGTGTCACGGGGAATTCCCTATCGCTCTCATTTCCCCTTACTTATGTCTGAATGCAAATATCTACCAACTCATCAAATACCAGACTCCATGGGGTCACTAACCAACCACCAACTTAAATGTAGCCAACCAACTTCAACATCTAATAAGAAATTCATCAATCATCAATTCATCATTCATCAATTCATCAATCATCAATTCATCAATCTATAATAAGAAGGTTAATCATATTTCATCAGATATTTTATAAGATAAATAATCAAAAAAATGTTTAAGTGTGGTTTCCAAGAGCCGTGCTAAGTCTCCGGCGAGCCTTTGCAAAATGCTTCAAGTCCTTTTTGAAATTTATATGATGGGCCTTATTTATTGTTCCGGGCTATAAAAACCTTTTCTTTTATATCTTTTTTTATTTTTTTTTTATTTATTTTATTACGATTTTTTAAATTTTTTACTGAAATTATTGTTAATGTGATGAAATGTTTTATGAGAAATAAATATGGACACGTTTACAACTTTTGGCTTTTCTGACCTTGCGCGGAGATTATGATAGGATTTCCTTATCTCCTGTGTAGCCTCGGAAAAACAATATGGCCCGGAAGGGGCCAAAATGTGTTGCAGCCCACGGAATGCAATTTTATTTCTTGCTATTCTGGGAAGCATGTCAGTGTTAAATAAGCTGAAAGTAATGATGTGGGAGTAGGCGGTCTTGTAGAGGTGTATATTGAGAGCGGGACAGCTGGGACTCTCTATGACGTCATAACTTGTCTCTCTAGCAACTCTCTATTACCTCTGATTACTTCATGCTCTCGTATCGTTTTATTGTATTAAACCAGATTTTATACAGCTATTTTTGTTCTGTTGATATTAGCCAGCTTATGGCAACAGAAAGCCATGCTTATGATAATTATTCGCTAGTTGAGCTACTGGAGTTGACTGTGTCATATTTATCGTCAATATGTTGGCATGTGTCCATTACAGACATAATCGTCAGTACCACCAACTAAATACTCTAGAGATATTTGGAATGACAATGTCGTTTATTGCCGTTAGTTTGTCTACATTGTCCCAGTAGTTTTAGATTGGTTCCTCTCTGTCAAAATTGAATTATTTTACTTCAGAACAGACTGTGTTGGCTACTTCGGCAACACTCGGAATTAATATGATTGATGTACAACGAATCTAGGTTTGACTCTTTCCTTGGATTTTGAACTTCTTGGTTAAACTCCAGTGGGCAGTATCCAGCCCTTATTAACACTAGACTCGAACTCACCCAACGTGACGGATCCTATACGTTGCCTCCAAAACTCGTTGTCTCCAAAGTTCACTAGTTCCAACAAGTCAGAAAAGTTCATAAGTTACAATTGGAACTAACGAAATAATGTGACAAAAGATTTAGCATTCAAACTTTTTAATCTAGAACCAGATTTTAATGTCGCTAAAGTTCACAAGATCCAAAATAATAGAAAAAATATTTTGGAACTTATGAACTTGGATGACAACGGTCTTTACAAACCAGGTCTGATCTTTTAAAAACTAACGGGAAGACTAGACAAAGGCTTTGGATCTATCGAATCAGCTCGTTGCCTCCAAAATGCATTAGATCCAAAACAGTATTATTAACGTAGTAATTAATTTTTAATGTCATAAATATTCTTAAGTTCCAAAAATTAGATTAAAAAACTTGTGTCCAACGAATTTTGGAGACAACGAACCTTGGGAACTGTGAACTTTAGGAGCAATGGGATTTTTGGTTTTGGAACTAACGAACTTTGGAGACAATGAACTTTGGTGACAACGTAACGAGTATATTATTGGGCATTTTTGTAATTTTTCCAACAAATATCTTCGGTCAGTTGTGTAAATTTTACTGGAGGGTGAAGTGATGTACTTGGCCAATTATGAATTATATCGGAAACTTAATCGTGTCATGAAATCAAATTAAGACAATTGGCAAATCTTAACATATTCCCAGACGACCGTTATGTATTGACGGTAACCCTAGGATTAAGTGGCAAGTTCACTTGACCAACTTCAGTTTCGAAACTGAAAGAACGGAACGATTTTTTGCAGAATGATCTCATAATTTCTGAGGCCGCGAAATTTATTCTGCCTTACAAAATAAAAAATCTCAAAAAAAGAAATATTTTAAAATTGAAATAGTTATCTATCAAATATGGAAGCAAAACTACATTCTAGATAGGGACTACAGGCTTGTTCTAGACTTGGAGACTCAGGCCGCCCCCCTGGTCTTGAGTGAGGTCCAGTCTCCTTTCAGTCACCGGGGCAGATAATAATTTAATTATTCACTTAATCAATAACTTACTGGCCAGCTGTCTCCTTGTATTTGTGAGGAAGCTTGCCTTCTTGTCTAATTAATTATTATTTATAAAGATTATTTGCCTAATTACTTCAAACCTTCACTCCCTTGATCTGGTTAAGGGTGAGTTTAAAATAACGGTCTGCACCGGGTCCTTTCGAACTCTAGATAAAACACTGTTGTAAACATTCTCGTTAGATCATAGTAACGGGCGTGGTCAGTACTTAAGTAGGTTACCGCTTGGAGCTCGATACAGTGCTGATTACCCGGGGAAGTTTTGAACTTGAAGTTAATTTTGATTGGATGTATCGCTCACTGCCATTAATGTTGTAATAGATTATTGCTACGGAGAGACTGCAAAATGTGAAAATGTCAACTCCAGTTGGCACATGATTAAAATATTCGCGATTCAAAGTTCGTTGCAGCGCCACCGTCGCTGATAAGAATTTGATGACGAAAGGAAGATCATTGTTAAAGTCCTTATGGAGGTTTTTTCTTATTCGTGACGATTGTTTTTTTAAGTTTTAGTTCAATTTTAATCTTTAAGTTTTTTTATTTTTATCAAAGTCCTTTATTTCAATTTATTTCAGGGCGTATGAACAGAGTAGAATCATTATTTCATTGAAAAATAGGGTTTTAATGAGTTGTCACGAATATTTTAATTGAGTGATAAGAAAGTGAACATCACAATATAGTGTTTCATTTTATTTATTTTTAATTAATATTACTTTTAAATAGTTTTAGTTTGCACAAACTTACATAATTACCTTTTTATGACATTAAATTAGTTGTAACAGCTATTTAAATTAACTACTAACTAACAGATTTACACCAAAAATTGTTATCAGCTCCCATGCTAATCCTATGATAAAAACAATTTTGATCACCGTTTTGTTTTCCCGCTATTGTTATTGCCAACCTTACAACTATCTCTTTGCCAATAAAATTAATTTATTGGCAGTACTTTGTTATTTAATGTCGATCCATGCAAAAAGTGGTAATTACACCGAGAACCACTAAGTAAGACACTGTATGACAGACCCATTATACACGCCATGAAAGAAGATAGACTGAATGATAAATATTATAAATGAAAATTGAAACAATGATAACATAACAAGAAATGTTAGACACAATGATAAACATCGCGAAATAAAATAGAGTAAATGGTAAAATTACAAGAGAAGGTAGACCTAATGATGAACATTGCGAAGGAAAATAGACAAAATTATACTATTGCCAGAAAAGATAGACCTAACGATAACCATTACGGAAGAAAATATAAACTAAACTTATATCCCTACGATAAATGATAGACATCGCGTTAAACGATAAACTGATAGACGATAAACGGTAGACATCTTGTTCAGTTATGGCTATCTGTTTATTAATTTAACTATTTCAGGGAATTTCCTTTAAAAAAATTAGCTTATGGGAGTCGAATTTTGTTTTGTGTTGTCTTGAACAGTTGTTCTATTATTTTATGAGCTCTGATTATCAGAAAGCATTCGGCTTGCAGAATCATTAGCGAACGATTCCAATAACCAGCTGATAGTTATTTACCAATCGGTTCTGGGTAGGAGTGATAATTATTCGTCATTCAATCGTTTGTTGGGACTATTTTGTAATTATTTGTTTTATTTAGGATAATATTTCAAATTCTTTTCTTGGAAAACGCTATATTAATGACGAAACCTCGATAGTGATAGTTTTATGATTAATTCAAAATTCAAATTAGACGTTGAAGCCGTTGTTTATGTCAGAAGAAATCAGTTGATATTTGAATGTTAAAAGTATGACGTGTGCTTATTATATCGCGCGCGTGTGTCTGTATATTTTGCGTGTAAGTACAGTGTGTATTTACTGCTTGAACTATTAAAATATCATAAATTGTTGTATCATAATATGTTAAACGTGTGCATGGCTTGGAGGCAATTTATAATAGATATTGTAGAAAGGTTATAATAGGAGCTGTTGGAATCTGTCTTAATGTAGGTGATTATTATGACTTGGCCTTTACACGCTATGACTTCATAGGTGGATATTGGTTTAGAAAATGTAGTCTGCTATGTTTCTTAAACTATTACGATACTAATCTGTGCTGATAGTGTAATTGATACTGACTAATGTTATGTTGGCTTACTTCTACAAGACCACCCATATGTTTCGAGGAGAAAGAAACTATCTAGACCACGGCTGTCGATTTTCCGTGGCTTAGGGATTTGTCCCGGGCGTCTCAGCTAACTTTTTTTTATTAAATTCCTTTTATTAAATAAATACATATAATAATATACAGTACATAACTACAAATGTTGAACCTATATCTATGGAAATCATTACCTAAGGCTACTCCCCACAAGAGAGGGAAAACTCTGTGCGATGGGGCGGAGTGATGATTTTATATCTCTGCACTTAGATATATATTATTATTAAAGTTTTATGCTTTATTTTAAATAAAATGATACCAATCATTTAAAAATTTGGACTTAATATAAATAAATTTAAACTGTCATATAAATCCATATGCAGTATTTATAAAAGCAATATTAACATACGCATGGGACGTATTTAAATGTTTACTAGTTTTTTTAGTTATATTTTTTTTAAGTGATAATAATTAATAATAAATTAAGGGGTATTTTTAAATTAATTTATTAACAGAAATTTAATATTTATGTCTCTATGTTAGCTTATTTTCTGTATATTTTTCATAATTAATACAATTACAAAATTCTTTAATTAGGATCAAATGCGTACCTACGGTATGAATTGATTTTGCTTTAATTTTATCTGTGTTATAAGTAATGGTCTAGAAACAACTGTTTAATGTGTTTTGTGGAAATGTTTAATGACTTGGAATTCTCTATAAGATCAAGCAATCGATTATAATTCATAGCTGCTACGAATAGTCCAACTTCCTAAAGACATCTCATTATTGTTGTCAAAAAATTATAAGGCTGGGATATAAAATTATAAGGATACCAAGGTGTCATCTCGGGGCAAGTAATAGAATGAGAGCTCTTTATGTCTTATTGTGCTTGTCATCTAGGGGCAAGTGATTGGGCAAGAGGTGGCTGTGTCATTATTGTGCAAGTGATTGGGCAAAAGATGGCTGTGTCTTATTATGCCAGTCATCTAGGGTCAAGTGATTGGACGAGAGAAGGCTGTGTCTTATTATGCCAGTCATCTAGGGTCAAGTGATTGGACGAGAGAGGGCTGTGTCTTATTGTGCTAGTCATCTAGGGGCAAGTGATTAAGCGAAAGGTGGCTGTGTTGTTATTGTGCAAGTCATCTAATGGATAGTGATTGGGTGAGAGCTGGCCGTACACTTATTGTTCTATTGTTTATTTATAGCAAAAAATGACCATGATTTGTAGAGTTAGAGTTGTAGTCTAGTTAAGCGGCCAACAGGTTTATGAAAATTTAATGAAAACTCTTAGTTATGTTGTTGACTTGGGAAATCAATAAGAAAATTGTCGTCTCCGTCACGTTCTGTTCCTTTGCTCGTTTTCTAAATTTACCACTTCCAGCGTCACGTCAACACTGGCAAATTTACAATTTTAAAATTTTACGTCTTTATTTTATTATATTATTGTATTGTCTTTTTTAGTATTTAATTGTTTTAGCATTGAAAAATAAGTTTAATTTTACATTTTAAATTTATTTTGTGTAAATGATTGTTTTTTGTGGTTAAAGTAATAAACTTTTTAGTAAAATAAAAAGGATAAAATGGGAATCAGCTGGTTTGGTTAGTGATATTAGGGAGTTGATGTTGGCAGCACTGGGGCAGTGAGGGGGGCAGTGGGTAGGTCAGGACGGCGGGTCGTCAGTTGTGCGGGGTCGGTGGCATGGGGTAGAGCGGGCTGTGTCTGTATTGTGTGAATCACAAAGAGACAAGTAATTGGGTAAAGCTAGCCGTGTCTGTTTTGTCAAAGTGATACGGTTAAACCTGGCCATGTCTTTATCAAGCAGGTCATTTTGAGATAAGTTAGAGCAGGCCATATTTGTTTTGAGCAAATCATTGAGAGACTAGTATGCTAGTCATTAAGTGTTAAAGTGAGTCAGTGCAAGTCATCTGGAGTCAAGTGATAAGCTGTGATGCTCATACAATGCCCAGTTCACGAAGACAGAGGCGGTCCCCTTCACCATCTTCTAGGAGAAATTCAGGTCTGGGCTTCCATCCTGAATTTAGCACCTTTGTGTGATCTTAAAATTTCAGTAGGAAAGACTTTTGTACCTAAACTTAAATTTGCATAGATAAAAGAGATACCCGTACTGTTCTTGCATATTAAAAATTTTAAAAAATTTCTTTTTTAAGGTCGGTGGTTTTTTAGTCATAACTCCAGCAACAATAACCCAAAATAAAACCACTGTAGACCTATAATTTCGGTAGATTTCGGAATTTACTTCCCAATCTTCTAGAGAAGACGAGGTCTTGGGAGTACTAACTATCAGACATCAATCAGAAGCAACGGAAAAAGATATATCATATATATTAATATATAAGTGTGCATAACATATATATATATATATATATATATATATATATATATATATATATATATATATATATATATATATATATATATATATATACGTAGCATACTTATACACGTAGCTCTTTGTTAACATACCTTACAGCTTGGTCCGATAACTTATACACGTAGCTCTTTGTTAACATACATTACAGCTTGGTCCGATAACTTCTACACGTAGCTCTTTGTTAACATACCTTACAGCTTGGTCCGATAACTTATACACGTAGCTCTTTGTTAACATACCTTACAGCTTGGTCCGATAACTTCTACACGTAGCTCTTTGTTAACATACATTACACCTTGGTCCGATAACTTCTACACGTAGCTCTTTGTTAACATACATTACAGCTTGGTCCGATAACTTATACACGTAGCTCTTTGTTAACATACATTACAGCTTGGTCCGATAACTTCTACACGTAGCTCTTTGTTAACATACATTACAGCTTGGTCCGATAACTTATACACGTAGCTCTTTGTTAACATACATTACAGCTTGGTCCGATAACTTAACGTAGCTCTTTGTTAACATACATTACAGCTTGGTCCGATAACTTATACAGCTCTTTTAGCTATAACTCACGTAGCTCTTTGTTAACATACATTATATAACTGTAGCTCTTTGTTAACATACTGTGCGCTGTACAGCTTAACGTCCAAACAGGACAAAGTTTGTACCTTCATATGTAAAACTTTAGATAACTTCTCGAGGTTTACTTAGGTTTTTCTTCTTCATCTGTTGGCGTCATACATGTCTCATAAACAATTAGATTCGAGGCATTTAATAGGTCGATTTTGACCAATTTCATTCCTATCCGGAATATGTAAATTCTGGCGCGGTGTTCCGCATGTTTCTTGCTAAAGGATCCGATTCATGCTTTATAACTTGAGCGGTAACTCAATTATCAAGCACTACTCGTAAATCACTTTTCAAAGGAAATGCGCATAATTATCGTGGTATTTGTACAAAACTATGCCTCTAAAATGTAGTTGGTTTCATAGCTAGATTCAATAAGGTTTTTGCGCATTTCCTTTGAAAAATACAGAAAAATGAGTTATGAGTAGTAACTTAACTTATAATTGAGTAACTGCTTAAGATATAAAGCATAGATCGGATATAAAGCAAGAAATGGGTTGTTAAGCACGAAACACGCATACCAAAGGAAATTCGCCTGACATGCACACCACCGCACCAGAATTATTTTGTAGTTGTAAACTTATGTAATCTAACAAAAACATAAACAATTATCGTCCCTAGCAGTATTCGAACCCAGGCTTTTGAGTGCTCGTATTGACTCCGGACCACTCTCATTCAACTTACAGGCCAGGAAAATGACACCATACTGGATATTATTTTTTACGACCGTAATTTTAGTTTTCGGTAATTTATCATGGTTTTTTACGGTAGACCATGATACCACTTAGAATGGTCGTATTGACTTTGGACATGTTGCAGTATACTTTTTTTTTTGTTGTATTACAGATGAATATTAAACACAATATAGAACATCACGAAGATGTTTAAAAAATGAAGTTTAAAGTGTGTGAATAGTTTCAAGAGCTAAGGGATGCCTTTCTATGTCGTAGATCATAGAGATCCAACTATCTCATTTTTTACTCTGAGCCTTAATTAAAAAAAAATCTGTAAAAAAGTTTTAAATAAAGTTGTAGCAGTCAAGAAAATAAACGTTTGCTGTTCTAGTGATTGCTTACCTACATCGTCTTGTATTCAACTTATAAAGGCTTGGTGTTATAAAAAATATTGTCAGTGCGAGTGAGTGAGAGATAGTTTAGAAAGAAAGAGAGAGAAGGTAAATGATATTTTGATAGGCTGTATCTTAAAAATAAAGGGATATAGGTAATGGGATAGGTAAATAATGGGATGTAAAATAATGGGATGTAGGTAAAATAATGGGATGTAGGTAAAATAATGGGATGTAGGTAAAATAATGGGATGTAGGTAAATAATGGGATGTAGGTAAAATAATGGATGTAGGTAAGGTAATAATGGGATGTAGGTAAAATAATGGGATGTAGGTAATATAATGGGATGTAGGTAAAATAATGGGATGTAGGTAAAATAATGGGATAAATAATGGGATATAAGTAAAATAATGGGATGTAGTAAAATAATGGGTGTAGGTAAATAATGGGATGTTGGTTAAATAATGGGATATAGGTAAAATAATGGGATGTAGGTAAAATGTGACCAGGACTTAAGATGCTTGTTTCCTTGAGTAGTACAACTTTTATTTGAAACTTTTTTCAGAATTTTTAAAGTAAAATAGTTACGTTATAATAATAATAATAATGATGATGTTAAAATTATGCTGAGTCAGCATATTGTTCAGCCCCGGAAAAACACCAGACCGGTGGTTTTCTTGCTCTTTTCTATGGTCATAACTCTTATGGCGTAGAAAATCACCCCTTGGCTCCCGGACTATTAAGATTTTATTAATTCCTGGCAATTCAAATTATGGACAATTTAAAATTTGTTCTTTTGTCCGGCCTGATTATATAAGTATTCTAGACTGCTTAGAGAAGTTTCATTCTCTTTGCTGGTTCATAGTTATTTTTGTACTCAATGCAAAAAGCTGATTTCTTTCCAATTAAATTTCTTAATTTCGTCGGTGTAAGGTGACGCGAGTGTTGATAATATTTAAAGACTATGCCTGTTAGTACATGTAGTGGGGGGGGGGCACCCCCATATTGATCGGGGCCCTAGCAGAGTCCCCCCCCCCAGACCCCAGGGGTTCCTGACCTACCACCTTCACACAGGCACCTTACTCCATAACTAAAGCAGACTTCTTTTTTTTGGATAAGAAATAACTTTTTCTATCATCATTTTTTTATGGACATTAACTTTTATTAACTCCTGTTTTTTATGACTTTTTCTTACAACTTTGATTTCTTTTTATGGCGAATTGGTAATTTTGACAAAATTACTTTTGATAATAAGCTGTGATAAAACGTTTATCCTTGCTGCTTCATTACATTGTTGTTTCAAATTGATACTACCAAGTTTGTAAAAAAAACACTGTTTTTTTTTTTCACAAACAAAATAAATGGTTGTTTGATAACTACCGATTCGTAATTGGTGTCGTAAGTCAGACAAGTAATTCGTAATTGGTGTTCTAGGCCATAAAAGTGATTCGTAGTTGGTGCTGTAGGTCATAAAAGTAATTCGTAATTGGTGTTGTAGGTCATAAAAATAATTCGTAATTGGTGTTGTAGGTCATAAAAATAATTCGTAATTGGTGTTGTAGGCCATAAAAGTTAGTTGGTAGGCTATAACTGTTAGGGTTTGTTTACATGATTTGCGAACCTATCGACACCTTTAAAATGTTTCATTATCTATATTAACTCGTGGAGAATCGGTGACGTCACACTTTCAACTTCTATCTGCTATTATATGTTAAATATACTATGTTTACATAGAATATGACGTGGTGGTTGAATCTTATCGACTCCTCTGGGGGTTTACTTAGTTTAAAGACAGGAACTTCGAAACGTTTTTTAACTCTATCTGGGCTCAAATTTTACTCTTCATCAATTTTTATTGTTATTGTAAAATGACTGTGCTAAGATTAAAATTTAGTTGTTATTTTTGTATGTTTAAAAAAATTAAACCTTATTGAGTATTTTATGCGCAGAATTTGTTGTTAGTTAAATTAAAGCGTTATGGTTACTGTCTAGTTACACTATGTTGGTCAAATTAATGGTGACGCAGTTAAGTTATAAACTGACCACATTCTAAATACTAGCAACTTTCTGGCTTGTCTTGTAGCTCCGTCTGAAAGCTTCATCCAGTTTGAATTTGTGGAAATTGCTAAAATATCAATACCTGTACAAAGCATGTGTGGTGGCAGAGGAAAGTAATAAGACTGCGAGCAAGGACTGAGCTGAGCTTAGCTCCAGCCTTCATATTAAACTTATATTACTTTTTGCTTCATACCACAATATTAATCCTTCTGAAATTAATTTGTAACGGAATATTTAGAAACTGAATAAAACATTAGGTACGGGGTACCTCGGAACTTTTTCTCGCCTTGTCGGATTTGCTCCCTTATTCTCTCCACTTCGGCTTCTCTTCACTCGTCCTTGGAATATATGGAAATTACCTAATCTATATCGTAGGACGTCTTTAGACTCGCTTTGCTCGTCCTCTGATCGCGATATATTTTTATTTTTTATAGGAAAAGTATTGTGTTTGCAAAAAAAATCCGAATCCGTAATGAAACCGGAATTATCTGTTTTAGGTGTTTTAAAGGCCTCCTGAGTGGTTTTGGCAAAGATGACTGACTATCTGTATGTGTGCGTGTGTGTGTGTCTGTTATCATCGTAAATTCCAGTGTATTTATGCAAGAGAGTAACTTGCAACAAAACTCAGTCTATAGGTGTTGTGGTGCCATCCAGAAAATATTTTTGATGACGTCATTAACCCGCAATAATGACTAGGCAAAAGTTTTGAAAATCGTAAAACACGAAAATATGTGGCGATGAGATTGAGATTTAGTGTGCAGGTAGCCAACTTTCATCTCATTATCAGCCATTAGTTCAAATTTTGTACAAAAATCAGTCTATAGGTGTTGTGGTGCCATCCAGAAAATATTTTTGATGACGTCATTAACCCGCAATAATGACTAGGCAAAAGTTTTGAAAATCGTAAAAACGAAAATATGTGGCGATGAGATTGAGATTTAGTGTGCAGGTAGCCATGTTTCATCTCATTATCAGCCATTAGTTCAAATTTTGTACAAAAATCAGTCTATCGCTGTATTTGTGCTATTCGGAAAATAATTTGTTTATGACGTCATTAACCTGCAATAATGACTCAGTAAAAAGTTCGAAAAATCATAAAACGCGGAAAAATGATGCGATCTGATTGAGATTTGGCACGCATGTGGTTACGTATAAGACTAACGTATGTGCCAAGTTGCATCTCATTATCAGCATTAGTTTAATTTTTATCAAATGACTTGTGTACGTTTTTAAAAAATAGTAAAAAATTAGAAAACGATGGAATTGAGTTGAAGTTTAGTGCAAGTGTATACCTTTACTTAATAAATAAGCACACTATGTTTCGTTTCAATACGACAAGTATATCCATGATTTTTGTTGGATCATAAAAATTAAGCAGCATTAAGCGTGGTCAGTGCTATGTGGGTGACCTCTAAGAATGAAATGGATGCATATACTATGAGAGACCATGGTCTCCCAAAAACACTACTCGAGACTTTCTATACTTAAGTTCATTTGGCTATTTTTTACTACCAAACAAAATATAGTGTCTTATGTTGCTCTCTGAAACAGTAAATTTATTTCATATGATACTACTGAGTTTTGCGAAACATGAATAGTTGACACATTACAGTAAATCTATTCAAGTTTTGTTTGTGGAATGCCGCATTTTTCTTTTAAGAGGGCAGTATGAGTATTTAGTATGTGGTGGAGAGAACTGACGATGTGATGACGTGTTACAGGGCAGCAGCAGAGTGGAGAGACAGAGCTGGCCACCAAGATGTTACAAATACAGTCTAAAAGATTCTACCTGGACGTCAAACAGAACAGACGAGGAAGGTTCATCAAAGTGGCTGAGGTACTCCTTATCAGATCTTACAATCCAACACAATATATTTATTTTGATTCGAAGGAAAAATAAAGGATCAGCTCTTGTTAATACATGTTGCGGGATATGAATTAACCGTTTTGTCTTTACTATCTAAAGTTTATTTGGAATAACAACTGTTCAATTCCAGTTCAATGTTGCCAATATGTTTAGCCCTATAAAAAAGTCGTAATGGCTTTGCAAGCTGATACAACTATCGTTTGGAAGCTCATGTGTTGCCCAACTACCTAGTGTTTTGCAGTTTGGAACTGGTCTTTAGTTATGCGAATCAAACTGCAAGTATTGGTTATAGGTTTTTATTAAATTATGGAATTCAAGAATATTGAAATTAAAGAGGTTTTATTAACCGGAAGTTGAAGAAGCAAATGTAGAATCAGCTAACATTCATACTTGCTGTTAGGTACGAATGGTAGGGCAACACTCGAGCTCTTAACTCTCAGTGAAGCTTTTATATCAGTGAAAAATTCTAGTCTCAATGAGCACGACGAGCCCTCTGAAGATAAGGAAGACTTATCTTCTTTATAGGGAATGTGTACTGGGACAACACCATGACCCTAAGAAGTCAGGTGTGCAAGTCAGTTATCAGACGTTATGATGCTTTGTGTCTTTTATTATGTGTGCCGGTGTCATGGTTTTCTCGTTTTTGTTTTTTGTCAAGTGCTGGTTTGAGTACCAAAAAAGTAATGTCCAAATTGAAAGTAAGTCGTTTGTCAATAATTGTCTTGTCAGTAATTCGGTTTGAATCCTTTTGATTGTTTGTGTAGCTGTGTTATTAATTTTGATATGTCTGTGGGTTAGAAGGTGATTGGCGAAGTTAAAATTTGATTTATCTTTTATGAAGGAGCACAAGTGCTTTATATCCTAGTGTTTTGTGTAAGATGTGTTCTGACCTGTATAATTTTTTGGCAATCTTTGCTAGTTATCTTGTAAACTTCATTTTGGTTATATGAATTTCAGTTTTTTGGTTATTGGAGTTATGTGCAAATTTTTTCAATTCGGATATTACTTTTTCGGTACTTAAACCAGCACTTGGCTAAAAACAAAACCCGGAAGACCATGATACGGGTAAAAACATGAAACATAACAGGAAAAAGACACAAAACATCATATCGTCAGATGACTGACTCGCACACCTGACTTCTCAAGATGACAGTCTTGACTCAGTTCACATCCCCTCTATGAACCCTCTCCTGCTCCCTTCCTTATCTTCAGAGGGCTCATCGTCCTCATTGAGACTAGAAGTTTTTCACTGATGTAAAAGCAACACTGAGAGTTAAGCACTGGAGTGTTGCCACGCCTGCTGATGATAGCTTTAACCCGAAACTGTTGCAGGGATATTTATATCTAACTAGCATGATATAACTATGTAGCTGATTCTTCAAGTTCAAGAATATTGCTTTAGATAATGTAAGACTTGTCTGTGTAAGAAAATTATGTTATAGCTTTGGCTTAACTAACAATTTCAGCTTCCTTAGAAACAATTTAATAAATTTGAACAAAACAGCCTTTTTGTTTGTTGTCAGACAAAGCCTATTGTTTTTATATTATTTGTTGTTGTTACATGGTATTGTGCCATGTATTTTACGAATTTACATCATGTAAGCAATTTTGGAAACTTTTTGGCAGTTTTTGATTTCAAGGCTGCCACACAGAGCTCTGGCTTGAAATGCCTGGTGTTTAAAGATTGGGGTCTTAATTTCTCATTATAATTTACCAAAAGGCTTACATTAGCCTAACTATATTTTTATATCCTTCTTCTTTTAGACCACTAATTTTCCATAGGCACATAATAAGAATACTTGTTTGTATGCTGTTTAATTTTTAAAACTTTTGGTAATATGCTATGATATTATTTATACTTGAGTGAGTTATGTGCTTGAGTGAGGTATGTGCTGGTGTTGAGCCTAGCATTGCTAGGATTTCTCGAAAACAGTAGACCAACTAATGGTTAGTATCTACTTTCTAAAGACTTTTGTTTTTTACTAATTTTACCACAAAGAGAAGTGTTTTGTAAATCCTTCCTCTTACCTTCAGAATCAGAGGTAAGAATGGCCCTCTTACCTCTGATTCTGGTTTTCCTTTATGTGTCTCTGTTACCCTCAAGTATTGATGTTGACTGGGTGTTGCCTTAGTGATGTAAATAATTTGTGTGTTGGTTTAGATTGGAGCTGATGGGAGGAGGAGTCAAATATTCTTAGCTTTATCCACTGCAGCCGAATTTAGAGACCATCTTTCTACTTTTAGTGATTTCTATGCTTCCCTCGGTGAGTTCTTTCTCTGTACCAACCCTTTATCGATATGTTTTATGACCATGCGGAACTTCACTGTTTTTTGTGCTGTCTTGTAAAAACATTTTAATGTAGAAGTGAAATATTCCAAAAATACAAATTGCCAACCTTACATCATTTAATCAATTAAAGTGAGATAAATGAGGAAAATGCATACATTTTAATCTATGATTTTTTTTATTTTGTTTGGTTAATCAAAATAAGAAAAAATGTATTTCAATGAAAAAAAAAATATTAATTGTACAAATTTTTATAGCCTATTAAAACAGTAAGATTTGCGGCAAAAAGCTATTATGTCACTTGGGTTGTTGAGTTGATTGCTTCATTTCAAATCTCAAAGTCAATGCTAAAAGTAACAAATGTTCAAAAACCCTTTTTTACTCATACCAGTTATTTTTAAGCCGGCAATTGCGTAGGCCTCTTGTATGAAGAGGAACTTTCTTCTCTTAGTTGGAGAGATATACAATATATCAACCTTTCCAAGAGATTCTTGGTAGAGGTGGTGTAGACTAAGGAATAGGGGCTGGCAAGAAGGGCCCAACAACGTGGCCTATTCGCCTGGCTTTGCCTCCCCACCCTATTACTACTACTTCTACTACTAAGCCGGCAATGCTCAATATTATCATATAAACCTGGATCTAAAATGTTTTAGGCAAACTGTTCAGGTATCAGTAGAAAAATAAAGTTTTACCTGATTGTTGTTTACCTTACGTTTGGTTCAAATCATGATATTATTGCTTAGAATTGGGGTAAATAGTTATTATTTTATTAGTCTGCACTATCTTTTGTAAAAAATCACGTGAATAATTGCTAGCTTTTATATTAGTTTTGTTCAAATTAAGTACGTACATTTATCATCTTACAGTTGGGAAGAGTGAATCCGATTTTGAGCAGTATTTGGTATTGAGATTACTAAAACAAAAGTTCTATTGATGTCTTTTTTTTATTAAAGTTTGTACAGATTAATTAAAGAATAACTATTTCCTCAAATTCAATGTAATAATTTTATAAATTAAACAAAAAGTAGGGTGAACAACAAGCACTTGAAAATTTATCACTCATAGTTTAATATGTGCACAAAATATTTTAAAACACAAAATTACCTCTAATATTTCGTTTTAATTATTTAAAATAGCGTAAATATAATTATAATATTATAATTAAAAAGTTAAAATGCATTGACAACACATAAATTATTGTTATCACTTGTGATAAGAGTGATTTCCCACCAGAACTTAATTTTTTTAAAAAACTGTGAATTTGTTTCGCAATAGAATGAAGCAGCTAGGAGTCTGAAAATAAAAGGTACGTTAAGAAATAAAATATAACCCTAAACAAATCCGCTGTGGTGTGATACAGTCTCGTCTTGAACAACAACAGTAAATTTTAAAAATGATTGGAGTACTCTTAAAAACTTTGTTAGTGCTATTATTCATAAAATGTAGTATACTTTTAAATAAAAATATATTTGGCAAACATGCAACTTCCTCATTATCTTGCTTTAGTCAATCCTGTGCTATATTTTACTTATTGATGCCCAGTTCCATATTTAAGTAAAAAAAATCATCGTAGCGCCCAGTGTATTTATGCTAGAGTTGAAATTTTGTACTAAAATCAGTCCACGCTGTAGTTGTGCTATTTGGAAAATAATTTTTTTTATGACGTCATTAACCTGCAATAATGACTCAGCGATAATTATAAAACGCAGAAAAATGATGCGATCACATTGAGATTTGGCACACATGTGACTATGTATAATACTAACATATGTGCCAAGTTTCATCTCATTATCAGCATAGTTCTATTTTTAATGAATGACTTGTGTATGTTTTATAAAAAATTGGACAAAGGTCCAATTGAGTTGGTACAAATGTGCCATTACCTAATAAATAAGTACACTCATTTCAATAGGACAAGTATATCCATGATTTTGTTGGATCATAAAAATTAAGCAGCATCGAGCGTAGTCAGTGTTGAATGCGTGACTGCTGAGAATGATACGGATGCATTTACTATCTGAAGATAAGCGGACTCGCTTTGCAGGCATGTTGCTGTATATATTTGGCGAACTGTATTTCTGAGGACGAGCGAAACGAGTCCGAAGCAGGGAAGATGAGTGCCGCGAATCCGATGTGACGAGGAAAAGTTCCGAGGTACCCCGTACCTGTGAAACATTTAAAAAAATGGGTGCAGGGTACCTTGCAACTTTTCCTCATCACACCAAATTCCCTACGCTCATCCTCAGAATATACAAATGGTTAAATTTATTCTGCAACTTATCTTGGGAGTTGTTTCACTTACTCACTGCTTCACTTCACTTGCTTCACTAACTTGTCTTGGTTATGCTTTATTATAATAAATAATACATCAGTGACGTCTGCCTCCGTGGCCGTGATCGTAAAGGCGTTCAATTTCAGCACCGGAGGTCCGGGGTTCGCAGCCCGGGCTATGCTCTAAGATTTTATGAATAGTATTTGTATTAAAAAATTATTTTGCCAACTTTAATTAATTCTTAGAGTGTAGTAGATGCAACCCACCTGAGGTTGTTCCCGCAGGGTGAATACCCTGGTGGGCCGAACCGCCCTAAAACTGTATTTTATTTTTTAATACATCAGTGAAGAGACTTTTTATTCTGATTTCAAATCGATGGTTTATTAGCCAGTGGCTTCTCCTATCGCTAAAACTCTGGTCCATCGCTTTAACATCCAAGTTGTTTTAGTATTGTGAGGAGGCTGGATGTTGACAAGTGATACTTATTGTAACCTGTAGTCGACTGTGTTACAGGTCCTCCGAACCCAGATAACATCCCAGAGGATGGTAAACTTAAATCTGAAATGATGATAAAAGACAATCGCCGCTATTACTTGGACCTTAAAGAGAACTCTAGGGGACGCTTTCTCAGGGTAAGTTGTAGCTTTGTTTTCTTTCTTGGATATGAAATAAAGGGATGACTAATTTTATGCCAGAGTCTGTTGCTTTAAACTTTTTTTTACTATAAAGAACAGTGGTTCATAACCGTTGGTCCATTTGGTGGTTTCAAGTAGTCTGAGAAAAAAAAAATGAATGAAAATAATAGTTATTTGTGCAACAAGGGATGAAAGTAAGTTATACAGCTCAAGTTAAAGTTTCGTCCTAAGGCAGCGCCGAAAAACTTCATTTGCTCGCGAGGCAGGTAGGCCGAGGGAGATAAACTAGTTAGCTCCCGAGGCTTGACGAGGGAGATAATACGAGAGCTGAAAACTTTCATCCCTTGTTACATATTAAATTTTATCTATGACTAGAGAACTAATACTAACAACTATTAATATATTCTTCAGCTCCTTAATTGTTATTGTGTTAGTTTAGTTTATTCTTACCATGTCAATTACTCTGATGAAGAGAGAATAAAGCCACTATCTTCACATTATTTTATTGTAAGCTGTCAATAGAATAATGTGTAATACTATATTTGTAATTTAAACATTAGCGTGTGTATATTGTATATTCTACCCGTAGTACCAACGTAACACCGAAAAAAATCCTCAAAATTTTCTAAAATTCCTAAAAATTTTACTAAAAAATTCTGTCAAGTTGGCAACACTTTCACTTTTCCTCCCTAGGGAGTAAAAGTACATTTACAGTGTGAGATAACAAGACTGTATGTTGAACTTACAATACAAGGAGTAGACAAAGGAATTTTTTGGAATCATAGGGAAACCCTCTACTTGTTAGTAACCCCATGTTGAATTTTTATAATGTTTAATCCATATTTTATCTTAAATATTTTTTATTATTTATTTGTTTAAAAAATCATTTACAATATAATCATTCAAAATGGCTCCAAAATATTTGTTACATCTATTTACAGTGTTAATTGTTTATAATTAATATCTTCTTACCCACATAAGAATTAATTTTCATATTGATTTTATAATTTATTCTTTAAGTAATTTATAATTACTCTTTGAGGGGACTCAATATATTGTGCAAAATATATTAGTATTGAATAATATCCCTTGGGAAAGAGGTTTCTGCTTCAAATTTTTTACTAAACAGTGAAACCGTTTTTTTTATCTGTATTTTCACTAACAGTAGAAATTAACAGACATTAAAATGCCTGTTAATTTCATACTTTCATGTTGTCCTATATGTGGAATGATGGAACAGTTGCCAGAGGTAGCATTGCATTTTGCTTGTTACATTTCCTTGGTGTCTCTCGCACAATTATATTATGTCAACTATTCGTGTTTTGCAAAACTCGGTAGTATCAAAATGATATATTTTCCTATTTTATTTATCTACTAATATGAGTATAATGTGAGATGGATTTTGAGGGGGATGGCCGAGATCATCCATAAGATCCCTCATAGGGCAGTACTTACAGATAAACCTGCTGATCACGGCAGCCTCTGATTTTGACATTGTGGAGCCTCATCTTTTCTAATTCATATATGTAAATCAGGAAGGTATATTTTTAATTCTGTGTCAAGCTTCTGTATGAGTGGCCGATACATTTTGCTCGTCTGAAGCCATTGGGTTTACATAGCAATTGAATTTGATGTTTCTTTTTAATAATTTTATTTGCGGTTTGTTTACTTGCTATGGATGTTTTGTAGGTATCTCAGACGATATCACGAGGAGGTCCCAGGTCTCAGATAGCAATACCGGCTCAAGGTATGATTGAATTTAGGGACGCCTTGACAGACCTGCTGGAGGAATTTGGAACAGACGATGGTGGTTTCAAAGGGGACCTCCCTGAGGGAAGGCATTTACGTGTAGATAATAAGAATTTCTACTTTGATATTGGACAGAATAACCGAGGCATTTACATGCGCATCTCAGAAGTGAGTAGTGTCTTACCTTGAGGGGGGGGGGGTAAGAGGAAATATGTTGGTTATAGATAGGTATGATCAATGGTACTTATCTAGTAGACGCAGAGTACAGACGTGTTGAGAAAGAAGACTGGTACAAGTAATTTACAGGCAGTGTACAGCAGCTCTTCTGTAATTTCTCCTCTGCAGCATTTTCACATTTTATTTAGGATTTTTTAAAATAATAAACTTTAAGTTCTTTGATAATAAATCTCAAATTTATGTTTAAGAATTAGAAAATTCTCATTAGAAATTGACACTCTGTGTTTTTTTTACAGGACTTTAATTTGTTTTATTATAGGTTAGTTTAATTAAAAGAGCTCTTTTGATTCCTAGGTACCTTAGCCAGAGTTGGTAGAGTGGCGACTGATTTATATGTTAGTAGCAGTTTAAACTCAAATGTTACAATAAATATAAGGCGTGGAAAACCGTAAAATCTTGCATTGCATACTAAATATCCATTAAAATTAAGTCATTCAATTTACTGTTGTAATTATAGTAGCTTGCAAATAATAAACATGCACCTGTATTTTATGATAAATTAAAAATGTAGATGGCTTTGCTCTATAAACATAGCTGAGGTTTCAAACATAGCCCAGGTTTCAATTATTTAAGGTGTATTACCAGAGACATCTAGTTTGAATCAGTATAAATTACTGTTCCTCCATCTCTTAGACTGAGCTACATGTGGTGCTGTTGTTATATAGAGAATAATTACTAATATAATTGTTTGTTATTGGCAGGTCAAGACCAATTTCCGCACAGCGATAACAGTTCCCGAAAAATCTTGGAACCGTTTCCGAGACATATTCACTGATTTCTGTGATAAGATGAAGGAGGGGGATAAAGGATCGGATGGGGCAGGCCCTGGGGGCGGAGCAGGCAGTGCTAGTTCTCAGTGAGGCTTCTACCTCTCCTTCATGACTCCCTCCAAACTATTCCAGTCTTTCGCAAACACGCTAGCGACGCATCCCGCACGTCTAATCTCATTTGTTATGAAATGAAATTAGGTGTCGTATCGGGAAGACTTTTTTTAAATCACCAGGACTCCATGTTGAAATAGTGACCTGTTGGATGCAATGACTCAGCTCTTCTACAACCTCCAAGGCTAGACTGCATCCTACCTGGGGCCACAACTTACTTACCTTGTTCTCTAAGTCTATTTTTACTTTAATTTTGAACGAAGATGATTTCTTATGGTAACTCGAATACAAATACTTGTAGAAGATAAACTGTTTCTACAGCCTTTGCATTTCTATCTCAAACGAACAGTAAAAATAAATTTAGACTGAAATAAGGTTTCTGAAAGGGTCACGTTCATCATCCTGGACTCTAAAAATCATAAATAGTGAATTTAATGACCATTTGCTAAAGAAAATATAAAAACCCAACATTTGGAATCATAACACAAAAGAAGAAAAAAACAAAACAAAATAAATGTAGTGTAAACTAATGAACTTTGTTAAAAACATGTTTTAGTTGCGTCAACCAGACGCTCTACCCCTCTTTGTACTATGAGTTATTTTAATTATTTTTACCATATTGATAAGATGAGTTGTAATATAATATGATTGAAGTTGGTGACCTCTAATGACTTGGTGTGTTGTTAGTGATGAGGTTTGGCACATATTTAGGTGGCATTTGTAACGATTTTTAATTGTTTGTTTGATATTTAGGATTAACTTGAATCAGGTAGAGTTTTTGTATTTTGGTTACTTTTTCTTTATTATGCCTAGAATAATACTCGTATAGAAGAAGCTGTCTTGGATATCAAAGAAGTTAACGGAGTACAAGAATTTACATTTAGTTGACAAGCACTACTTTTTATAAATGTTTTACTGAAAGCGTTAAAATACTATTTAAATTGCTGTGATAATTATGATGCGCTAAGTATTTAATGAATGATCGATCATTAGTTAAAAAACATATAATAATAATCCAGCAACCGAAAGTATTGCCAACTTTGTTATGAGAAAATTGTATATATTTAGTTTGGCTGCATTACTTAAGACCACCAGTGTTATCAGCTCCTTCTATATATAATATTATTTTAAGTATTTAGGTTTCAAATGCTGATTTTATTGTTTCAATGACTTTAAGTGACTTAACAGCAAAGGTTGGTTTTAGTTGTGTGTTACTTATGATTAATAGAAAATTTAGTCATTTTATGTTTATTTCAAGTATACATGAGGGGGACACTCATGCCCCAGGTCTGGTGGTTAAGATTGCCAGGTCTAAAACTTTGCTTAAGATAATGGAAAAAACAATTTGTGCAATTACTTTATAACATAATGGTTAGTTTATGCAAAGTATGTGAATTTCTTTGAAAAAATATTGGAATTTTGTAAATTTTTTACCATTTAACAAATGTCTTAACTTTAATTATTTTTGTAGTCTTTAAAACATTTTTTCAAGATGACATTTTATCATCTTTAAAAAATGTTCTATTTATGTTTTGTACACGACTTATTGCATGCAATTTTCTAATATTTTGAGCGAACTCAATCGTATGATGGGCTCTACTGTGGATAGGCAGATTTATTTATATAGGGTGATTTATGTCAAGAAAATATAATTTTTGAAAGGGAATATTTTTAAAAGTGTCAACGATTTGTGTCGATATCAGTCATTAGAGGTTGCCTACGATAAACGCTTTGGCATAATGTTAGAGGTGTTGGGTCTGCTGCCACACTTTACGACACATACCGACCCATTTGGAGGGAAAATTAAATTATAACTAAATAATATTTAGATGTCTAAAACAAATTATGAAAATCAATCTTGTTTAAAAGATTAAAAAAAAGTATTTTTAAAATATAAATGTACTAAAAAAATGTAATAAACTATTTGTTTTTTATTTTTATTATTATTTTAGGGCTCTACGTAATATATGATTGTTATGTTGGTCACACTGACCACCGTCAATAATGAATAATTAATTTTGTTATCAATTCTAAATTCTATTTATTGTTATTAAGAAATTTGAATAAAAATATTCTTTTTTTAAATAAAATAAACTCTTTATTCAAGTAAAACTGTAATAAATTAACTATATTTAAAAATTTATATATTTTATTGTAGGATTTGTTTTTTAATTTCTTTAAGTGATGAGAAAATTTTATTGTATCTGTAATTTAATTACCTTCTATTTAATATTAAAATGTAATTTTTTTTTTTGTTTGCGGCATTGTAATAATTTGTTTTATATGATTTTTAAGATGTGAGGATGAGTGTGAACAGCTTACTTGTAACAAAAAATTAAGATAAAATTGTGACTTTAGGGAGGTATAAGGAGGAGCATTTAGCAAGGATTAAGTTTTAAGTTTTGGTTTTATTGATTTGATTATCTAAATATTGAATACATAAAAACGATGAAACTTAATCAAAGCCAAGCCTTGACTTAATTAAGACCAAGTCTCGACTTGATCAAAGTCAAAACTCAACTTGATCAAGACCAATACTCTACTTCTTGTTAAAATGATTTTCTTGACTATTGAGGTTGTTCCTGCCTTACCTGTATTATATTGTATCAAACAGTTAAGGAAATGACTGGATTTAGACTCCGGGGCCAACACATTGAATTTAAAAATTTCAATTTATTGAATTTTAATTATTGAATTCAATTTATTGAATTTTTATTTGGAAAATTGTTACATTATTAAACATTACTAGCTGGAAAGATTCAGCCTGTTAAACATTCTTGGTTATTCAGAACCTTACCAAACAAAACTCCTTTATTATTTATAAATTATAACAAAACTGTGTTTGGAACAAAGTATTGAATTTATTCTGGTTTCAGGGAGATTCAAAGACCACAAGTTAAGCAAGATTAGTGGGTGGTAAAAAGAGCTGGCAATCCTTGCCGACCTCTGTTCTCTTCTATTCTTTTTTATTTCACAATTAACTTTTCATTGAAAAACCTTGCTAAAATTTGGTTGACATCAATATCATATATAAAAAATAAATAAATTCAAAAGATATTTTCTGACTAGTTATTAATTGCACAGGTGTGCCAATAGTTAGCATCTCAGTGCAATTTTAAATACTCTTGTCTATTATTTTTTTAATTTATTTTCTATTTACTATGGATGGTTATCCCTGATGACTACTGAATGTTAGTTGAAAGCTTTATATATTATAAATAATAAAGGACGTGGGTGAAGTTATGTTGTTTTTATTATTTATCTTTACAAGTTGAGTAAAACTTTTAATTTATATCGGGTAGTTAATTTCAGTTGGTAGACTTGTTACCATGGATTATGTGCTTTGTCGAGGTGTACATATCACTTGCTCAGCTCGTCTGTTATTCACATTTTTCTTTCTTTGATCCGTCTATAATTATACTTTACAAATCTGTATCATAATTGTAATAAATTATAAGAATGCAAATAAAATAATGAAAAAAAAAACATTTTTAATTAATAATTAAATATTAAAAACAGAAATAGATGATACATTGGATGTGTGATAGTGTTTGTCAGAATAAAATAGATGTCATTTTTTAAAAATAATTTCTTTGTGATAAACTAAATCTAGTTGGTGTGAGAACCCTGCCCTGCCCCTGTAATAACAACCTATCTGTGTATAATAAACATTCTAATAAAATTACCAATTATTATTACTATTAATGAATAGTTTAAAATAAATATTAATATTAAATAGATGGTATGTTATTTTACTTTAGTTTTTTGGTTAAAAGAAATGTGTGACATCACTGTCTCTCTTGCTCTGTATTGATGTCAAACTGTATATTAATCTAAAAAAAAATTAAAATGCATTTATTTATTGTTTTTTTATGTATGTATAAATTAGAGGGCAGTGAAGTTAAATAAATGATTACTCAATGAAGACTTATAAATGCAAAAATAATGTTGCGTATTAAATTTAATGGACCCCACGTAAGAAGGGGGGCTTGAAATCATATAAATCTACAGATCTAATAGATGCATCTGTAGGACATTTCTTTCAAATTTTCCATAGCATCTTATGATCAGACTTACCTAACTAGTCAGATCGTAAGTCGTGGTGAACCGGCCTTTGGTTAAAGCATGTTAGTGGTTAGATTTATTCATTTAGCTACTTAAGGCAGATATCTAGGTTGTTTAGCCTCACTATGTTTAATGCTGACTCAGCAAATACTTCATTTCAAGCAAAGTTTCATTTCCTCCTTTAATCCAACCAAGCCATCAAATTAATTTATTATTTTGAAAGTTCAATGTCTGGTTAAATTTAACCCTCTTAAAAAGCTTAACATTTGAAAAAATATTGGTTTTTTTAAGACATAATCAATGTGTTGGAGGTTTTAGATGTAAAATTTCAAGGGGGACTCTGATGTTCTTGAAATATGTAAAATTACTCTTGGCAGAGTGATGACATAGTTCATAAATTCTTAAAATATCTAAAATTACTCTTGGCAGAGTGATGACATAGTTCATAAACTAACTGATAGAGTGCAGAACGTGATGTACTACTACTACTAGTCCTCTCTGTCTTTTATTTTTAGTACTAATATTTTTTTATTACTATTTGATCACTCTAACAGTTTACATGCAATTTCGACTTCAATGTCTCTTTTATATACATAATTTTTTTTACTTAAAAAATACATCTTTTAAATTATTATTATTATTACATATGGATTAATTATTTAATAAACAAATTTATATAATAAAAAAAAATAGAATAAATACAAAACATAAAAAAAATATAGAAGAAAAAAATTAATTACCTTTATGAATTTTTTTTTTTCATAATGAATATTGTGAGGTTTATTTTAATTATTATTAACTGGGTTTGGGTGTTGATTTGGTTTAGGCTGAGGATAATTGTAACGTCAGAACTCTTGAGATAATAATGTTGGTTTTATTACATGATTGTTCTGCTTGGCTTCTACGTTGGAATGAGTCAATCACAGACATTCCATAATAATTATTTAGACCACCTGATGTTTGAAATTAATTGGCCATACTGCTTAAGTTTTAAGTAAGAAGTATTCTTTGTGTTAATAACATGAGAATGAGTCTTACTCAATCTCAAACCATATTCTTAAATAATTTTTTTTATAATGTTGAAGATAAAGAAGAGATTATCTGGTCCTCTAAACATTAACAATCTTTTGTATTGTTTATTTATAACAAATCAAACATAGTTTTAAAGTTTTATTTAAAACTATTCATTTTATTTTTAATTAACTGTTTTTTATTCACATTATTAATTAAACAATCACAATAAATAAATAAAAAATTATTTATTTATCAATTATTTTTCTTATCATAAATTGACAAAATATCACTTAATCCTCCTTATCGTTTTCTTTAATAATGATTTTTTTCATTCAAATATAACAGTAATAATATAATATTGAAATTGAATAAATAGTTTAATTAAAAACACTTTTAAAATTATTTTGTTTAAATGTTAATTTATCCTTGTATCGATCGAGCCTTGGGAGGTTTCAATACTGTGCGTGCTGTGGGGATTTTTCCTCATTACAACCACTTAGATATATATATATATATATATATATATATATATATATATATATATATATATATATATATATATATATTATATATATATATATATATATATATGTGTTGTGTGTTGTGTTTGTGTTAATTATTAATAATTGAAATAATGTTTTTCAGAAAGTATAAATTTAAAAAAAGAGATAAACAGATGAAAATGGTGAACCTCATTTTGTACTTTGATAAAATAAAGTTTTTATTATAAATATTATTATAGAAAAGTAAAAATATGATTTTTTTCATTCAACTCTCTTTTCTCCTCATCTAATTCCTGTATCATCCCCACACTGCACCTGGTAGAATGTTATGAATGTACTAGATCGATAAATAACTTTTTAAGGAAGTTAATAATTCAAAATCAATTTTTTAAATAATAGTATCAATACATAAATGCATGCATGCTAAGTGGTGGTGTATACGTAATTATTATGCATTTACAACTTAACATATTTAAGGTTTTCCTAAAATCGATGTAAAGATAAATTTGTCTTTTTGGATTTAAAATTAAAACAGTTTTATTGATGGCTTAATTGTGATACTGTGAGGTGTTTTTTGTTGACCTCCCTGTTAATGTCTTTAGCATAAGCAGCGAGTTCAACATCACTTGGGAGGACATCATTACGTTTTTAAAACTTGTGAGAACCCTGTCTGAGGTCATTCTTACTTGTCAAATTCTATTAAACTTAAGTAAATTTTTACCATGCTGTCGACTAGTCATGACAAAAAAATAACTATTTCTTTTAAATTGCTTGCAGCACGATGCATAGTACAGCATGTTTTCTGTAATTCAACTTAGCATGCTATTATTTCTGAATTAAATTTTCATAAATGTTTTTCCTTTTTTTTTAATTTCCATTTAAAACGAATTTAACATTTGTTGATTTTTCCTATTATTTTGAATAGAATGCTATTTGATCAGAAGTAATCATATAACTGCATAAAATCTATAATGTGTTATTCTAGAGCATTACTTATGTATGACTGAGACTTATGTTAGTTTGAGACTCACCTAAACTTAAGTAATGTTCTATTATACAGCCTTAAAATTGGAATCATAGAATATAACTTAAGTCAGAGTGAGACTTATTTGTGTGGTTTCAACATTGGTATTGTTCTACAATACAGTCCTACAAGTGGTATTCTAGTACATTACTTAAGTCTGAGTGAGACTTATTTATATGTTTGTGACATAGATATATGTCTCACTTAGACTTTAGTAATGTTCTTGTATACCATCTAAGAAAAGAGCTTTAAGTTTTTTTATTTAATTGTCAATAAAAATAGATAACAAGAAGTGTAATTAAGAACTTAATAATCATTGTCATATGATTTGTTTCAACCATACAGTATAAGTTTCACCCCACTGTCTCATAAGAGATACACAGGGGAACCACTTATTCTAACTCTAGTAAGTAGCCCTCTGCTTTAGAGGCCTTAGTTACTATCCCTCCTTCCCTCCTATAATATCTTGATAATTATTATTTAAAATAGGTAAAGTGTTTATTTTTTTTAAATAAGTGTCAATAAATATTATGTTGTTACAACTAAGTGTATTAAAGTTGATTAATATGATTTGTGGAAAGTCAGGTCTTTGCCGAGGTTTATAGAGTGGATTCATATTATTTGTTGATTATTTTTGAAGGTTTATTTTTATTTAGGTTTGGAATATTAATTGTATTGTGGGTTTAGCAGAAATAAATGCTTATTTGTTGTTAAGTTTGTCTCCCCTTTGAAAAAGGGTTTATTGTTAAATAACATATTGCTGCCGTTCATCTCTCGATTTGTTGAGAATTTTATTTTCCTTC
This sequence comes from Microvelia longipes, assembly GCA_018340805.1. Lineage (NCBI taxonomy): Eukaryota > Metazoa > Arthropoda > Insecta > Hemiptera > Veliidae > Microvelia > Microvelia longipes. The sequence continues at coordinate 1,498,100 of JACMZG010001908.1, forward strand.
CTTGGAATTTATAGAATGGAAAGAGTTTGATTTAAATAGACTTATCTTAAAGTTCTATTTTGCTTTTTAAGGAATAATATGTATATTTTTCTTTAAAATTCACTAGTGGTCAAATTTTGATTAGTCGTCCATGGTCATAGAGATATATTACTAGAGGGGGCATACCCTATCTCAATACATTAATAGGCTTGAAACACCTTTTTGGGCTCTCAGCAGATCTGTGTAACCTTATTACCACCTACTCCAAGAATTCAAGCTCTTTTTATTTTTTGTAAATTCCTTCGTAAAAGGAAGCTTTATCTTCCCAGCTACTATTCTTGAGGGAAGTTTTATTTTATTTTTAATTACAAAGTAATTACTTTCTTTTTATATATTTTCTTAATTGTACAATTGATGTTAAATAATTTAAAAACAAATTATACTTTTTTGTTTTCTAATTTTGTGTTTTTATTTTGATTACCGATTTTGTCACTCTTTTCTGTGTTGTGAGTACAGTTTGAGTTATGGAAATGGTCTCCTAATGGAAGTTATTAATGAAATGGACTCCTGTCAAAGTTAAGTTTCCTTAATTTTTATTTTAATTGACACATCTGTCAAAACTAGCTATAAGTAGGTTGTGACAGCTGACTGTACTGACTTGGACAAAACATGATATTACAATTTATACAAATGCAAATGTTAACACTAGTTTTTGTCTTCTTGTTCAGCTCCTACTTGGAAAAGAGTGACAATATGTTATTTTCCTTCTTTTTATTCATCATCCATTTCCTTTCAGTAGATTTATTATTTCTCTTTTATTTAAAATTTTTACATCATATGAATATGTATTATATCCGAAGTAATACCAAGTGGTTTAAGGCAGAGCATTTATAAAGAAAAAAAAAATATATATATATATATATATTAACAGAAATTTATTATGATAAATTTCTGTCTTTGAATTATTTGTTGTTTAAATACTTTTTTGTTGTTTTTTATTAACTGGTAAATTTTAAAAATTATAATGTAATGAACACCTTTCTTTATTTTGTTTGACTATAATAATTTTAACTATTTTACTCTATAAAATTGTATTAAAAAGTTTTATGATAAATATGAAGTCAATGGGGTGTGTATTTATTATCGTAAGGAAAATGAATGGCTCTATTCTATATTTTGTATTATTTTAAATATTGTCAGAGGAAACTTGAAAAATGTTATAAACACTTTTCAAAGTTAATTATGAAAAATAATAACATACTTTTTTCTTTTTAACATTCATAGCTTATCTTTTTAACATTCATAGTTTATGTTTTTTACTTACACGCTTCCAGCATGTAAGCAGAGGTTCAATTCTTAAGTATTTACAAAAGTGCTTGTCATCTCCAATGACAAGTTTCGAGTTTTAACATATTAATCCATAATTAAAACATTTTAACCAATTTTATTTTATTGATTTGGAGCAAATTATATTAGCAATTCCTATAATCTTTTGTATTAATTAACAAAATTGATTATTATATTAATTTATTTCACCAAAGATTTATTCTGTAAAAATTTGTTTTTTTTTAAATTTTATTTTTTCCAAATATTATTGATTGTACCGTTATTTATTTATTGATTCAGGAATAGTGTCCTTTTGGATTCAAAAAGTTTTTGTGTAACATTTAAACCACTCTGGTCGAAATCATACCTAAAACAAATATATATTTTTGTTTTAATTTACCATAGCAGTAGCCCTGTTAATTTTATTCTTGGTGTAATTTTCTACTTTCTTAGGATTTAAACTTGTATGAAAATAACCTTGTATGAAAATAGCTTGTGTTGTTACACACAAACGTAATTTTTCTTTGACCTTTTGTTTCTGTACCATTAAAAGATTAAATTTTTGGAATCAGTGTGTTGATTCTAAAGTCAATATCCTCTCCATATGCTGACAACCTCATTGACATATTTTCTTTTTAAATCCACTACTATTAAAGATTTATTTTTAAAGTTAATATAAAGAAGTAATTTGAAATGAAAAAAACTCATTTAAAACTTTTAATTATTAAATAAAAATTGGGAAAAGTAAAAATATTTTTGTGAGACTTAAATTATTTATTTTATGTAAATCTTTAAGAATTGTGTGGAAGTGGTGTTTAATAACACTTGGTATTTTTTTTACCTTCATGTTTTTTCAAAATTGTTTAGTTCGGCTGATTTGTTTATTTAAAATAACTGAATAATTTGACATTCTTTTTCAAGTTTCCCCTGACTGGACTAGTTACCAGGCTTGCGTATATTAGAAATGTTGTTAAAAATTTATTAATATTATAGATAAACTATATTATATAATGAAAGATTTAAATGTTATAAAAATAAAAGATTTGGCGGCTGTTTAGTGGCTGGCCCACTTTGAAAATTTTATTAAAATTAAGTCTAGTGAGCTTAATGTAAATGGTTAGAAATGTGACTGTGACGTGAATTGATCTTTTGTTTTATGAACTACAGGCAGTTGTAACGTTTATGAAAGTTGGTTTTGAAATGTTTAATGTAGCGGTTTAAAGCACACTGATGCAACAGATGACTGCTAATAACCATCTGTAGATATGTGGATTATCTTAACTCAATTAAAGCCAAACTGAGAACTTTAAAATCAGTGGATATTGTCAGCACTGTATATGCAGTTGTCAGCACTGTGTATGCAGCTATGTGCATACTTGTAATTCTGAATCCTCCCAGTTCAGGACAGTTTGTTGTCACTGTCTGGTCATGTGTATTTTTGACGGGACAGTCTGTTGTCATTGTGTGGTCATGTGTAGTTTTGACAGGATAGTCTGTTGTCACTGTTTGGTCATGCATAGTTTTGACTGGACAGTCCAGTTTCACTGTCTGGTCATGTATTTTGACAAATGACTCATTTAAAATTAAATTAATTAAGTTGATAAGTTTCTGTTTGAATAAGAACAACACTGGCTGCATATAGCATCAGCAGTGCACTATTCTCTGCTGTTAATATCAAAGTAATTTATGCTGCATTGTGCTGAATTAATATACAAACCACACATGATGACTTGCTATTTCTTACTCCTTGCCTGCGGTGTATTATATTTTATTTTAAAAATTATTTGTTCTGTTATTAATATGAAAAAATGGTTAACAAAATTAGTTATTTCGACCAAAATTAAAAAAAAAAACAGTTTTTTCTTTTAATAATTAAAAAATATTAGTCGTAAGAATATATTAGGATTGAACAAGAAGCAAAAGAAATTTAAAAAAAAATACTATTAAAATAAACCGATTGAATGTAAAATAAATGTGTATGTTATCTATCTGTATTTTAGTCTTTTAATTCAACTCAAAAGTGGTAATAATCACATAAAGCAATGGATTTTAGCTCTGATTTTTAATGCCACGGTGGATTTTAGAGGCGATACCTCTAGAATTTACTCTAGAAATGCAATATGGATGTAAATTATTCTTTATATATAAATAATGAATTTTATTTTTTTTAAAAAAACAAAAATCTCTTTGTTGCTTAAGGGTGATATTCATCACTTGTTACATACCATGATTCTATCACTACGTAAACTATGAACAACCTTATAAAGAACTAGATCTTCTAAGGTAACCATTAATGGAGTTTATTGTAAAGGAATCAAAGATAAAACAGTATTTGCAAAAAAATGTTATCATTTGCCCATGTTTTTTTTTAAAATATCACAAGTTATTTTTTAGTATTAAAAGTTTATTATTTTCTCTTTAAGTTATTAAAGAGAACACACCCTCACACTCAGGCTTCGCCTTGTGGCTTACATAAGTACTGTTGTGTAAATTTGTTATTTCTTGTCTATTGTAACAAAAAAAATACACAAAGTAATTTTGAGCTAACAAGTACTCATTATTAGTGCCTGACATACAAGAATAATAAAACAAATAAAACTACTTAAAAATCAGATTTAGTTTTTGTTTAATAATTCTTCTCTGTTTTCATGACACTATGAAAACAAATTGGTTTTAATGTCTTGTCAGATTGAAACTGATTTCTGTGTTTTGTAAATAAACCAACATTTTTTTGGGAAGAGACTGTTTTATCTTTTGTTCAGATTTTACTTAAAAAATCCGTTAAAACTGTAGATAAAACTGGTTTTAATATAAGTGCAATCTATGAAAGACGGAACATTTCATGGCCGGAAATTTCCAAAATAAATTTCTATAAATGTTAATATTTACTATTAATACTAATATTTTGTTATTTTTATTTTATTGGTTAATTTTACATATTTTATATATTTTACATATTTTGTATGGAGCATAAATAAAAATATTGTTACATTATAACAAAAGTGAGTTAAAAACGGGCCAATAGTGTTCTCAGCAGAGGAATAAAATATATTCCTAATATATTTAACATATAAATATATAACCTATCATTCGAAATGGTGTCACAATATAAAGACTAAATTACCTCTAGTCTCTTAAACTTGATGGTCCTGATTACAAACAAAAATTTGAAATATCCAGAGCTGCTCAAGTCTAAAATTAGGTGTTTGTTTCATTTTCTGACTCCCCCCCACCAAAAAAGGACCTTCTTTATATACATAGATAACTGGTTTTTATGAACACATTAAACAACAATTGTCACAAATATTATGAGACATAGTATTATTGTGCAAAATGTTTCCAGTCCTTTTTAATATCAGCGTTGTTATATTATAAATGATATAATAATTTATGTTATGTTGTAAAAGAAATCTACAGTTTCCCTATTAAGGTTGTTCTTCTCTTACAGACCTCATTTGATGTAACTATTCAGATGTAAGTATTCATTTTAGCTGTGAATTATTTAACCTTGGTGTATTTTATACGAGTTTTAATTTACACTTTTGGACTGTATTTTTATAAGAAATTGGCAAACGTAATCATCGATGGTTTACAGCCTGTATTATTAATACAAAGTTGAGTGGTTACTTGTACAAAGCAGACTGTTGTCAATATAAATAATGAATGTTTACAATTTTTCCCTTTCTCCTCTTTGTTTTGTAAAGATTTGTCAACATTATTTATGTTATTCTACTTATAACATGGTGTTAATATGAAACGTATAGTTCTAAATTATTAAAAGAAATTGTTCTTATTTCTCAATTTAAATGAGTATATTTTTAGAGTTAAACAATTCCTCAATTAGATTTTATTCAAAGTTTGTTACAATTTTGCTTAACTGATTTGAAATGTAAATGAATGCCATCCTAATACAGTACACATTAGATAAGAGCAGGCTTGCAATATTGATATTTGTCAGATTTATGAGGGTGACAAGTTTGTAAAACTTACAAATAGTTAAAGTAAGGCCAAGGTGGGGCCTGTTTCTGAAAATTGGTTGAAGATCTTTTAAAATCTCAAAAATATTTTTTAATTGCAAAACTAGGCCCTTGATACTTACTTAAGTTTATTAGACATTTTTTAGCTTACCATATAAGAAGTTAAAATGTGGGTATTTTAATGTTTAAAGTACCCAAATTAAAATATGGGCATATTTACTTCCCCTCCCCCCCAGTTTTTTGGCAAAGGATGAAGTAAAAAGAGATATATTTGGCAAAGATATATTTATGTAAAAAGAGTGTATGAGGAATAAAGAAGATTAAAGAAAGCAAAAAAACCAAGGTCTCATTATTTAATACCTGTATAGGGTTGCAATCATCAATTGTGGATGGTTACAAGGTTTATTATGGGTGGTCCCTCTAACATGGATCTAGAGAGATCACTAGTGTTATTAAAATTTAAATTATAGTTGGAGGTCCCAAAACTCCTCCCACACGAATGTTGCTTGTGGAGGATTTACTCTCTTTCTATACCCTGGTATAATCTTCCTAACATTATGACTCTTTTAACTAGAATACTTTTAGAAGCCACATACTGACCTAAGTATAGCACGCCCTTATTGAGTGCCTGGAGGTTACCTTACTCAGGGGAATGAGGTAGACCAATCAGAAAGTTTGAGTACCAACACTTCCTAAAATAGTTGTCCTGCCATCTCACTAACCAATCCAAGAACTAATTACAAGGTCCCTCTAGGTAGGTATATATTTTTTGGTCTAAGGATATATTGAAATCTGTCCAATTAATCGTCACTATTACATCTACCACTATAACATAATTATCTATTTGTGTGTTTATTTCGGGGCTTTGTTTAACAACAATAATAATACAAAATAAAACATGGTAAATGACTCAAAGGTTTAAAAAATAAGGGATTGAAGAAAAGAGTTTAAGCCTGATACATAATAATGGAGAGCCTCTCCACTAATATATTTTTTGTGGAGATGCTTTTGATTATTTTATTTATAATCAAAGTTAATGCTTTGTTAATATCGAGAAATAAGCTAGTTATAAATAAGATTTTCTTCAACCCAGAGTTGAATGTAAGCTGAATCAACACATGTTTTACATGATAATTAATATTGTCTTTTTTTATTTTATTTTATGTTCATTTAATATTTTTTATTTATTTTTAACTTTTTTTTAATAATAAAAAAATGTTTGATAAAGTTCTTAGAATAATAGTAGTATAGAAGGAGCACAAGACAATGACTGCTTTTAACATATTTTAATTAAAAATTTTAATACATTTAAAATTACGAAAATGATTAAAAAATTACAATGAACCAATATTAACGTTAGTATTTAATGCCTAACAAAATATTAATTAATAATTTAACTTCAAATTCCAACTACCGAAAGTTTTACAAAACTTTGTTAAAAGAAAATTGTTAGGGTGGTAGCCTTTGTTAAGACCTCCTAAAATCTGGCTTCCATGTTATCAGAAATTCTCCTTCTATGTTTTGTATTATTCTAAGATGAGTTGAATTAATAGAAAAGTTGGTTTGTATGTTAAGCAATCACACTGCCAATCTGATCTGTTTGTTTTATACTTTCTATTCATTTTAATTTCGTTTCATTATTTACTATTATTTTGTATGTTTATAATAATGGGTGAACTTATAAATAATACATTTATGTAAATTAAAAATACAAAAAAATAATAATAATACTGGAATTGTTTTTATAATTTCAGCTAATTTAGTTTTGTAGAAAAAATTGTTTGTGACAAATATCATCTTTGTTTTGTAAAAATATTTATCTGAGATTATAGAAACAAAAATAAAATATTAAATGTTGAAACACTACACAGTGGTAATGTCGAAGCATTATTCTCCATATTGTGAGATGACGCTTTATATTTAATTAATTGTAATTATTTAATTATTTAAATTAACAAAACAAATTGGAAACACACAATAAAAACTTTTATGTTTTAAAAAAATTAACTAATAAACTCTTAAAAAAACAATTTTTAGTGTGTTTTTTAGATAATTATAATGAAATGTTATTCTGAAGAAAAACAATACTGAGAAGTTTTCTCATTTACTTTATGTTTTTCCTTTATGCTTGGGGCGGAGATATTGGTTCTCAACACTTTTATTCTACTTGTGGACGCATACCTGCACTCTGTAACTTTACATCTTTTCCCAAGAGGAGCACATTTACACATAGAGGTTGTGTTTAGGAGTTATTTGAGAGATGAAATGTATAGAAACAACCATCTGATTATCTTCTAATTCTATCTCAAGTTCAATACTGTTTTAAGATAACAGCAGCTGTTTCTATAGATCATTAGGATAATTCCATATACATATTATTACTAGAGAGGCCCTAATGGTTGAGTTTATTAAACATCGATAAAATAACCTGAACACCTACAATTATTATTATAATAAAATAAACAGTAATATTAACCTAACTTATAGGTATAAGGCAAAGGTAACATATCGTTAAAAATACAAAACAAAAACAAATTGTCAAAAGCCGACACATAATGATTTTTTTTAACCTTAACACACTCTTGGAGAAGGTTGCAATGAGGTTACACAGAGCCTCAAAAGGTGTTTCTCGAATGACAAGTATATCTATGATTTTTGATGGGTCTTTAAAGTTATGGAGCATTGAGCGTGGTCAGCGCTGTATGGGCGACCGCTGAGAATGAAACGGATGCATTTACTATCTGAGGGACGAGCGCAGCGAGTCTGAAGACATGCTGCAGTATAAATTTTGCGAGTTGTATATTCTGAGAACGAGCGAGCGTACCGAATCCGATTTGATGAGGAAAAGTTCTGAGGTACCCCATACCCGATTTTTTTAGTATAAATAAATAGTAAAAGATATAATTGTTCCTTTGAGTCGTGATTTTTTTTATCTGGAAGGTGGGTCCTTAGGGCAAAACTGATCATTAGACCACTCAGGTCTGTAGAGCAATCAGCCTTTTAAGTCAGTTGGCTGCTCTACAAAACTATTTTTAAAATCGAATAATTTCTGGCGGTAAAGATTTAAACATATGTGATCTTCTAGTCTTAATTTAGAAAACTTAACTATTAATTAGAAGGAAACACTGAATGAGCGGGAATAATAAATTTTTCGAAGTTAAAATTGCTGTCTTGGTTGGTCGTGATTTGGTGCAACTCTTCTTTTAAATTTTATTCAATCTTTTATTAATACTCATTTTATTTTCTGGTTAGCTAAATAAATAAATGTTCATCTTCTTTAGAGTTGAAGAGTTTATATTTTGAAGTTCCTTGGACTTTATGAAGATGTTATCAGGAGCTGAGTCATGGTGGGTATTTCTTTCTATTCTACATTTTTGCGAGTTTTTTATTTATTGCAATCAATGTAAATTAGTTGAATAATTATCAATGCAATACGGAACCCTCCGCAGTTATTCCTTTTTATCATTCACTTGGATTCTGTATTTTCTATAATTTTTTACCCAGTATTGAAGTTACATCATTCTTTCTTCTAAAGCCCCCTCCCCATAAGGGGGGGGGGGGCTATTCTCATGGACAGAGTTCAAGCCCTGTGGGATTAAACTGTTCTCTTACAATGATTACAGAATCCATAGAGCATGTTATAATTTAACAATTCTTTTTCTTTAACTCAGTCTCAAAATTACATGGCAGGGCTGAGACACTCTTTGTAAATAGCCTGAAAAACCTTTTAAACATTGAACTTATAGTCCAGGAACCAGACCTGGAAAATGTGACTCATTTTATTCTAGTTTGAATCAAAATTTTCTGAAAATAAACCTTCAATTATGAAGGAAAAGCCTAGTCTGCCTATCCAGAGTGGAGCCTTTCATATGAATGCGCTTCGCTCATAATATTAGAAAATTGAAGAAAATAGTTTTCTTGCAATAAGTGGTTCCTTGTGTGTCGTGTGCAAAACATGAAGAGAACATTCTGTAAAGATGATAGTATTTCCTATAAAACGCGTGTCTAATCATCAAAATCGGATGACTACAGCTAAAGTTATGGTTCTTTCAAAAATACCAAAAAAATTGTTAATTTATGCTGTCAGCCAATTTCTTTGAAAAAATATTTTCTTGGTCATTTTGTAGCCATTCGACAAATGTCATAACTTTAGTTGTTGTTATCCAATTTCGAAGGAAATTTTATCAGCTTTAAAAATGTTCTCTTCATGTTTTGCTCACAACCCACAGGGAATCACTTATTACAAGAAAACTGGAATTTGTGCCATTTTCCAATATTTTAAGCAAGTGCATTCATATGAAAGGCTCCACTCTGGATAGGCAGACTATGCTTTTCCTTCATATTTTAAGGTGTATTTTCAGAAAATTTTGGTTTGAAGTAGTACAAAATGAGTCACATTTTTTAGACCTGGCATATGGTGCAAGGTTATACTTTTTAACCAAGGGTCTTTAATAATTTGGTTAATGCTATAAGCAGTGGTGAGCCTAGAGGGTGTCCTGGGCGATGGCCCCAGGCACTGACTCGTGAAAATTTGCAAAAGTATAAAATTGCTCGTGAAAAATTGCAAAAGTATACAAATTTGTGATACTCATATTAATTTTTAGTTTGATTTAATGTTTTGATAAAAAATGAAGATAAGGTTTTTTGCTATCATTTATGAATTTATCTGTTAGATGTACCTTTGAGGCATAAAACTGTTGAAAATTTATGTGTACAGTCTACCGTTTAGTTTAAAAATCCCCAAGGTCATAAGCATTTTGGAGGTTGACCAATCAGAGAAGCCGCTGCCAACCCCTTACTTGAAAAAAGAAAAAAATCTCTACCACCATAACCGCTGTAGGGAAATAACCTTCTTCTCTATAGTCGTTCACTTTGTTTGTAGTTCTTCTTGTGTTTACATCGTTTTGAAAACAACTTTCAAATTAATTATAAAGATATCATAAAATAAAACTACTCGAAAGAAATGTAAAAAAACATCGCTGAGAAAATATGGGTAAAATAATCTGATTTGTTTACATTGTTTTTTCCAGCTCCCTTCTTGCAGGGATTTTTTTTCTTTAGAATCGATGGTGCCTAAACTAACTTGTCAAGATTTTTAAAGTATTTGATAGACTGTAGATGTAAAGGGGTGGCAAATTAAACATTAGCCCTTGGTGCAAAACCCCCCTCTTTCCACCACTGGCGATAAAGGATTTTTATTTATACTATAGACCATGGTTATTCAACTTGGATGAATCGCAAGTTATATAACAAGGATGAGATGAGTTCAACATGTGTTAATACTTTATGGCAAATAAAACATTTTCATAACCAATCTTTACATTTTAACTATGAAGGCTTAGTTTTATGGTAACTGTATTCTAGGTTGTAAATAATGATCCTCTCAGTGAGGAAGGCATCTTCATCAGATGTAAGGAGGGGCTGCAGCATATCATAGAAGCTGATTTATTTCACAACCTTCCCTACGAATCTTATTTCAATTTTGTAGAGCGCTGCGACCTCATTCATAATGTCTTATTCTGCATAAAGTAATATATAACCCAAGTAGGGAAACAAACGCAATTTCTGTCAGACCTGGCATGTAGTTCACATTTTGTCCACCAGGGAGTTGCCTCAAATTTTCCTTTGGGGGCTGTCTTTTTGTTTCACCCTAGCAAATGTTAAACAAACTATTTACGGTACTCATCATTTATGTTTTTATTGTATTTATCTGTACATTGTAGTATAAAATGTTAATAATTTGTGTAAGAAATGCGTTTTGTCATTGACAATAGAGGTTTAAGTGTGAATCTTTATATACTAGGTTTGTTTAAATTACTTAAAACGAGCGGCTAAGTAAACTTTTTTTTTCGGGTGCACTACTTAACTTAGTACATTTTCGCTAGTGATATGTGTTTTTCCCCTTCAAATATTAATTGCAATTAGTAATTTAACTACTTTAACCAAACATTTTTTAATATATTAAAAGCAATCATAATTTTTAGTTATATTGAAGGCATTACATTGTCGTCTGTAGGTTCTTCAAAATTTTAATAAAAACATCTAGTTTACCTTTACTTTAGTTTCCCTTTTTCTTTAACTAATTTTGTAACAATTATTTCACAGAATTTAATACAAAATCATTAAACTATCACATTCATATTAAAGTAAGAAAACACGATAAAAAGTAAAACTTGCCTAATGTTATCAGGGTTGCCAATAAAACTAAGTAAAAAAACGTAAATCCCAAGAGGCGCATGCACAATTATGCGCAATTCTAGCTATTTTTTATTTTTGAGCCAGCTATCAGAAACAGATTGTTTGGACAACTATTTTAGGTTAAAATTATTTTTTTGTGAATGCGAAGAGAGACACTTTGGTAAACATATCAGGTTTTTTTTGGTTTTATCCATTTAATACAAATATTTTTTTGAAGAAAACCTAGGTTTCCAATGAGTTTTCCTTATTATAAAGTAAATTATGTGACTCAACTTTAAATTGTATTTTATTGGTACACTATATTTTCCCACTTCTTTAGCAAATTAATTATTAAATACATCTATACACATGTTAAGGCAATATGCTAAAATAAAACACAATAAAACAATTCAAAAAAAGTTTTTATTTTACATTTTCAAGTAACAATATTGAGCTGTACTACAAAATAGTATAAAAATAATTCGTTTATATTTCTAAATATATTAGAAAGAGGTAACAACCTTCACCTTGTCAGACTTTGCATCGACAGTGCTAATATGCTGAATCACTAGTAAAAAAATAATATTATAAGCTGTGTGTTGGGCTTTGCAAGTTTAAGGCACCTTTATGTTTTATCAATAGGGGACTGTAAAAGTATACTTGGAGACAGTGGCGTAGCCAGGATTTAATTTCGGGAGGGGCTGAATGTTGAAAATTGTATATATATATATATATATATATATATATATATATATATATATATATATATATATATATAATATATTATATATATATAACTATATAATATATATTATATATATATATATATATATATATATATATATATATATAATATATATATATATATATATATATATATATATATATATATATATATATATTTGTATATTGTTCAATGTTTTCATATTATTTTATATCTTTCGATTTCATTGTATATTTTTTTATATATTATGATATATATTATAAGTTTACTGTTAAAAAGATATGTTATGTAATTTATTATTTTTATATATTTTTATAGGTTTTATTATTTTCACATATTTATTGCGGGTTTAGGTTATGTAAAAATTTCGGGGGGGGCTGAAGCCCCCTCAGCCCCCCCCCTCCTGGCTACGCCACTGCTTGGAGACAACGAAAGAACAGAGAAAAACAATGGACTAAGGTGTTTATTGCTTCCATATCACTCCAAGCCAAAAAACCCCTTTAATTTCTAATATAAAACCTGTTTTAAGTTCCAAAACTTGTATGAAAATGTATGAGGGTCTAAATTTATGACTTTAAAAACTGATTTAATTCCTAAAGAAATAGTAAAGAATTTACTTGTTCTTTAGTTGTTAGTTAATTTTTTAAACATTTAAAAGCACCCAGTGTAAAAGCACGACACTAATACAATATAAATCTTATATAAAACCTAAACTACAATTGAAGTAACAAAGAAACAAAAATATTAAGATAAATGCAAATATTTTTGATTATTTAAGTTTTATTTTAAACAAATGCTCTTTGAAGATTATTTAGTTTTGATGGATAGAATGCGTTAGTCTGTTTAGAGATGGGGTTTGGAAGTCATAGCGTGCTTGCGGAGGAGTTCAGATAGCTGTTTGCCGAGTTCCCCGTCCGCCTGGGAAAAGTTTTTGACGGCTCTCTCCTGCAACATATCAGTGAGTAATGTAATCAGATGAAAATAAATTAAAGTATACAATAAGCTTAGAGGGGGATCGAAGAGAAATATAATACGTTGTTTTGGTTTAAGCTTATTTAAGAGATGATATGACTGAGTTTTAGTCAAAGCCACATGATTTTACCTTCAGAAACCACCTCTAATAAGAACTAAACAAATTGCAAAACTATTATAATTGATAAGATTTAATGATAAATCCAATTCTTTAAAAAAAACAGGATATATAAAAACTAAAAAGAAGTTAAATAAATAAATAAAAATCTTTATTTGCATAAATACTAATACAAGTACAATGGCAAATCGTCAAAAGTACAAAAATAAGATTAAATAAGGTAAAACACAGTCATTAATCATAAGTCTCCGACTTGATTACAAACAACAATTAGTAAAATTTCTGGGAGTCACTATTGACGGTAAATTAAATTGGAGAGACCATGTCACAACAATGGCTAAAAGTAGTTATTACTATTATCAGCTTAAATAGTAATTTACTATTTTCAGTATCTAAGATTAAGATTTCTTTTACATCATACTAAAATCAGTTGACAGAGTGGGAAAATACTGTTGAGGAAGCATTAAGCCTGATTTGAAATTGAGGGTGTGGTTTAACATCCAGGACTCTGTCAACTGATTTTAGCTGAGTGTCTTACTATACACATTACTATAGAAATTTTCTCTCATGTGTATCTCGAATGCTAAAAAAAGTCAAATGTCAGTTAATAAGAACTGAAAGCCCCAAGCCTCTGCATTCCAAATGGTTATTATCACCTTTCCATCTTCCTTAATGCCTTGTATATATGACTCCAGAAACAGGGACAATTTCATCATACCTGCACACAGGCTGTCTAAATTCAAGACTGGATCCAATATACTGGACATTAAATTCTTTAATTTATTAGATAAAGAAACAAAAGAAGTGGCGATCAAGCCATTTTGTGTCAGAATAAAGGTAATAATCTTAGAATAATATTATATATAGAAGGAGCACTACTGATAACACGAAAGCCGGTTCACTGGTGCAACTAAGTAATGCTGCCACCCTTACAATATACAATTTTCTAAAAAAAGTTGGCTATACTTCCGGTTGCTGAATTACTATGATCTATTATTAATTAATGATTGATTATTCATAAAATACTAATATAAATATCGGTGCATTACAATATTTTATGCATTTTAAATTGTAGTTTAACGTATTTATTAAAATTATGTATAAAAAGTAGTCCTCGTCAACTAAATGTAGATTCTTGTATTCCGCCATCCTTTTGCCATCTAAGACCAGTTTTATTAAATGCTCAGCAGGTGTCTTAAGTTATTATATTTGTTCTTTACAATCTTTCTTCATTAATAGATATTTATGACACATATTTAAAATAATGTTTTGTTGTGAGGTTGGCAGCATTACTTAGTTGCACCAGTCAACTGGCTTTCGTGTTATCAGTGGAATTACATTTTGTTTACAGTCCTGTGCTCCTTCTATATTTAGTATTATTCTAAGGTAATAATAATACACACACACAGACAGCGTGATTAAAACCACTTAGAACGTCATAAAAATCCCTAAAACATATGATTATGATAAAAACTCGGTTTTGGATTTTCCCTTATACTTACAATAATAGGTGAGGAAAACTAAAAATTAGAAAATGATAAATATCAAAAATAATATAAATTTCTAAATTGGGTACTGGGTAACTTGGAACTTTTCCTTGCCACAACAGATTCGCTACTTCAGACTCGCTTTTCTCATCCTCAGAATATAATAATCACCAAATGTACATTATTGTTATTTCCAGTAGTCACCCATCAAGGCAATGACCTCACTCCATGTTGATGATCCAACGAAAACTATAGATATATTTGCCGTATTGACACCAAACTTACTTTATTACATAACAGTATATATTTGTACCAACTTTCAACTCAATTGGATTATTTTCTGACTTTTTTAAGAATGTATACAAGTTATTTGATAAAAATGAAACTAATGCTGATAATGAGATGAAACTTGGCACATCTTTTGGTCTTATTTATGACAACATGCGTGCCCAATCTCAAACGGAGTTTACAGCGTTTTATGAATTTTTGCTGAGTCATTACTGTGGGTTAAATCATAAAAAATATTTTCAAGAAGGCACAACTAGAGATTGATTTGACCTAAATTTCAACTCTCTGGGAGATACGAGATACGATAACAGACACACACACACACACACATACAGACAGACTTTTTCAAAACTACTTAGAAAGTATTCAAAACACCTGAAACGGATAATTCTTGTGAAGTCCTGTTTTAAGATTTTTTTGCAAACACAATACTTTTCCTACATACCTACGGTATCAATGAGGAAAAGTAATCAATGGTCACTTAATAAGTGTTGACACCAGGTCATGTCATCAGGTCACCAGACACCAGGTCATGTCATCACATCCTATAATTTAAACTTAACGTAGATATGGTTTCTAACCTGAATGAAAGGAGCAGCATCCTTGAGACTGCCTGCGATGTTCTCCACTAGTCTCTTTCTCTCGTCTGCTTTGAGGGTCTTGTTATAGAAAAGATTGGCCTGGGAGAAATTGTCTTCGTCCCCGGACTCGAAGCGGTCCATGTTGCCGGCGTAGTGTGTCTTGCTGGTGGCTGCCTTGTTGTCGCATTGTGGTCCGTTGAAAGAGTTGGGGAAGTAGTTAGGAGCTCCGGCTTGATTGTCCCCGAAACACATGGGCCCGTCTCTCTGCGAGTTACTCACTCTCGTTCTAAACAACATCCGCTTATCAGTATAAAACAACCAATACTTTATAGTACTTATTTATTGTATATTTATCAAAAGAAAAAAATGAGAGCTTAGCTTAGCCAAAACTAATTGACAACTCAAAGTATTCCTTCTGAAAACAGGAGTGGGTAATATATTTTTTTAATTTTACTGCTTTGGCACAAATTAATCAACTGGGTTCTAGTTGACAAAATAATTTCCCTAAAAAAATCAATGGGTAAAGAGTTTTAAAATCATCTCCTAAAGTAGGCTTCACACATCAATATGTACACTGGAACAATTGGTAGGTCACTCTAGTACACATATCTCTAATTGGTGGTCACTCTAAGTAACACCATATCTCTAATTGGTGGGTCACTCTAGTACACATATCTCTAATTGGTGGGTCACTCTAAGTACACCATATCTCTAATTGGTGGGTCACTCTAAGTACCATATCTCTAAGAAGGATGAAGTCCCCAGGGCACAAAAAAAGAAACCCATATTTTATTACTTGTCAAACTATTCAAAATTTAAGAGGCTGTATTTTGGTCTAGTTCAATCTGAATAATGACTATTACTTATATAATAGGAGGGGGGTGAATTTTCAGAAGCACATAAGCTAGCACTTCAGAGATATTATAGAGCAATATCCATGTGTAAAGTTGTTAATCAATAAAGGATAAGAGTTAAGTAAGGAGTAAAGGTCAGCATACTTGTAGGGACAGTTGACTGGTAGCTGAAGGTAGTTAGGTCCGAGACGATGTCTATGTGTGTCTGAGTAAGAGAACAACCTGGCCTGCAACATCTTATCGGGACTAGGTTCGACTCCTGGTATGAGATGAGCCGGTGAGAAGGCAGCTTGTTCTACCTCCGTGAAATAGTTAGCTGGGTTTCTGTCCAACACCATCTTACCCACGGGTATAAGTGGGAATTCACCATGGGGCCACACCTGACAACAAATACGTAACATTAGATAACTGTCCATAACACTTAATTTTTATTGAATACTATTTTCAAATCCAAAAGTGTACATTAAAGATTTAACCTTTTTAGAATACTATTCAAGAAATCTGGTATACTAAAGAACAAAAATTTAAAATACTATCAACTATCCACATATCTACTATTTAATAAAAATAGTATAAATTAAGATTCAAAATTTCTGACAAAAGAAAAAAAATGAGCAGCAAAGCATATAAAATCATTGCACATTACTTTTATAATATTAGATTAAGCTACTGGAACTGTTTCCAATAACTGACAGTGTGAGTGCTCTGGTAGTATGTATCTATAAAATACATTGACACTTCAATGGAGACAATTGTCAAGTCACCTTATTAACTCCAGGTTCATACCTACCTCACATATTCAGTATTGGATTGGACGGTCACCCATCTAAATTCTGACCTTGCCCTATGCAGCTTAAATTACATGATATAATGAGAACAGATCTTAGCACGCTGCTAAGAAGTGCTTACCTTAGTAAGATCGAATGGGTTGATCTTGTACTTGCTAGCCTGATCTGGAGTCATAACCTGCAGGTACCAGGTCCAAGATGGGTATTGTTTCCTAGAGATTGCGTTGTATAGGTCCCTGATAGAGTAGTCAGGATCTGAGCCGGAGAGTTGAGCCGCTTTCTCAACAGGAAGGTTCTTTATGCCCTGGTCCGTCTATTAAACACAATGTAATAATTAAATAGAAATAATATTACAGGAAACTTTTGATAGTTTAGTGTTGTTCTCTATTGAAGCTGTTATAACAGAAGTGTGGGCCATACTTCAATATATAATAACAAAGTATTGTAGCAATGTATTACCTTGTAATGGAATTTACAGTAATATTGCTCTCCTTGTGCATTGACCAACTTGAAGGTGTGGGAGCCGTAACCATTCATGTGTCTGTATCCGTCTGGGATTCCTCTGTCTGAGAAGAGGAACATAACCTGGTGTGTCGTCTCAGGTCTAAGAGAGATGAAGTCCCAGAACATATCGGCATCCTGAAACAGTCGTGGTAATAAAACATAAATCTAAATGCTAACTTCAAGAGACATGATTCTAGTGCCGTGAAATTTCCTTTAGAATGCGTGTTTCCTTGCTTAACAACCCATTTTTCGCTTAAGGTTCCAGTTTATGCTTTATAACCTATGCAGTTACTCAATTATCCATCACTACTCGTAACTCATTTTGTCTGTTTTATTCAAAGGAAATGCGCAAAAACCTTTAAAGATAAACCTTGTCGGAAGATTCGACTCCCGCCATTATGCTTATCCCATTTGCGAATTTTTACCTAAGAAAAATCGCTAAAAGGCGCCTGATAAGCAAGAGCTTATATATTTTTCGAAAATAAAATTTTTAATGCTTACTGTACAAGCATATGTGCTCTTATGCAGTGTGTATCAAGATTTCGGAACTAGTTTTACTAAGACCTTCGATGAAAATTCAATACTATCATAAAATGAAGAGGCTAGTTAAAGTCACAACGAATTTTCCCAAGTGTGTAAAAGAGACATTTGGGAAAGGCAACAATGTGGCAAGAGCATTTGTCAGCTATCTTTTCAACATTGCATGCAGTATTGAAAAAAAATAGAGGAAGGAGCATTTGAGTATACTCAATGTAAGCTAAGTATATATACTTAGCTTACAAGTAACATCAGAATTATAATTTCATAATATCCAGGATGAAACTATTTTGTACAAGAATGGTTGGTTTTTCGAAGGATGTAGCCCACCCCCTCGAGATTGATATAATAACGATTGTGTGAACATTTGCATCCCGGGGACTTAGATAGATATTACCTTAAGATGTGTCTGAGGGTTTCTCTTTTGGGTATGGATAAAGCTTGGGAAGAGAAGAGGATCCCTGATGAAGAAAATGGGAGTGTTGTTACCCACAACATCCCAGTTGCCATCTTCTGCGTAAAACTTGACTGCGAACCCACGAGGATCCCTGCAATAAAGTACGTAGTTAAGTTGTCTTAATAAATTAAAACAACTCGAATTTGTAAAAGAAACTCAAGTTGCAGTGCTTAGTTTTCATACCTGCCTTACAATCAATCTTTACTCGAAAACACTAAGAAGATGCTACTAGGCTGAAACACCATACGAGAAACAGCATTTCCAAAGGAGAAAGTAACACCTTACATTATCTGTTTTGTATAATAGATAAAAACCTTTCTATTAAATGAGTTAGAGTTCCACCTTATCAGCAGGAATTAACCCACATTGTTAGGTGTGCAAATTATAATATCATTTAAATCTAGACAAAGAGCTTCCAAGACCATTTTCTAGAGGTCAATTGGCTCGTGCTAAATAGAATGTTAGTAGTTCTAATACTAACATATACTATTCAATAAAACCAAATCATCCCAACAGGACCAGTAAGATGAGGTTTAGGAGACTCGGGCACAACTTTGTGTTGTGACCAATTATGTACCAGTCCTGTAAACATTTCTCTCTAGTCTAGAGAGTCAGCCCAATCATGCTTTAACCCGCCACCTGGTCAACTCTGGCTGGCTAAGTATTCCATCATAGGTCGCTAGTTCAAAAGTCAACTGAATGGGGTACGTCATTGGTAGTGGGGACTCGATGGCACATTTAATATATAAAAGGATAAATGACATCGGTCTATAGGTGGGCTACTTGTCACGCCAAAGAGTTGTTCGACATTCGGAACAACTTCTTTTTTTTAACATAGTGATGAGGCCCTACACGGTTAAAACCAATACTAATGTCACAATGAAGGATTACTTGGTAAGCATTGCTGACCAAAGAACATATCTCTCGCTCTAAACCAGCTGTTTTACTTGGTAGGGTGGCATTATTAGAGTTCTATTGTTTTACGGCAATGCAAGGGGGCTTATGGATAAATTACTAAGTATTGGTTTACTTTCTAGGATTTAATCAAAGGTTTTCTCTCTCTTACAATTAGAACTTTACTGTAAGCAACCCAATATACCTGACTGTATCAGCGGATCCACTTTCTCCTCCAACAGTAGAGAATCTTACAGCCACTGGAGTCCTCTTGCCGACTTTGGAGAAAACCGATAATTTGGTATACTTGGTCACATCGTGGGTTACTTCAAAATAACCGAAAGCACCTGGAACAAGACAAGGTGGATAATGTTTAGTTTAGTCCAAATACCCTCACATGCCTTCCTTCAATTCAGCGAGTCCTTATTTATTGCACATTCTTTGCTGAAATTGAAATTTCGTTAAATCTTGGTCAAATAAACCTTTTGATAAACTTTTGATAGCTATTTATTTATAACTCATTCAATGCTTCTGGACATTGATGGCAAAGTCAACCCTATCAATCGCGAGTTAGAAATAAATAGATTATAGTAACCAAGAAACATACCATTCATGAAGGCTTTTTCGCTTGAAGGGAAAACCGCACGAAAATATAAATATTTATATTTGACCAGAATTATAATTGCTCAGTGCCGGTATTAGGCTCGAATCAACAGCCATTATGTAAACGGTTTTATTGGACACATTGCTCACATGTCAATTTGTGCTCGCGCCTTATTGATATATTACTGGGGGGTACGTACCCAATCTCAATACATTCGAATTGGGATTGGGACCCGCATAAGAGGTCTAAATGCCTTGGAGATAATCTCCGCCGGAAAAAAATACATTCGGATTGTCTTCTAATTATCCTCAAGCTCACTTGTAGTAGTAGTAGTAATAGGGTGGGGAGGCAAAGCCAGACAAATAGGCCAAGTTGTTGGGCCCTTCTTGCCAGCCCCCAATTCCTTAGCCTACACCACCTCTACCAAGAATCTCTTGGAAAGGATGATATTGGAGAATATTCCTCCAACTAATAGAAGAAAGCTTTTCTTCATACAAAAGGCCAATGCCAGATATGCGGGTACGAAGAGAACGCTCACCTGCATGTGAAATTACATCACGCGGTGGATTACATGTCTTAGTTATCCGGAATTAATTTGCGGAGCTCCTCCCTAACGAAATTGGTGAGAACTAGAAGAATTTATTAATTAATTCCACTAACTTCTTCCTAGCAATGGATCTGTGGTGATAAAAATGTTAAAACCTTCCAAGGCTTCAAGCCTGTTAACGCTTCAAGCCCCGCCTTCACAGGGCTTGTCTTCTTTTACCACCTCTCAGACCCATCTGAGTCCAAACAACTGGTAAATTCTCAAGTAAATTAAAAGACATGCCGATTGAGGGGTTTGAAATATCTTTTGAGGACTCTCAGGACATTGCATAATTCAAGAGTGAGTTATAATAAATCAATTTCGGCTTTTTACACATTTCTTGTGATTTGGCGAAGTATGATGTTGTTCAGATGACGGAACTAGAGGGGGACGGGGGAGGGGAGTTGATTAAATGCTAAATTTTTTAAATGGTAGCAAAAAATGTTGGTCCAAAATTTGGACTAATTCAGTTTTAGCTGGTTTTCATGTGTAAAATGAGCTTAAGAGATTGGGGTCATGGAGAGGGGAGCTGTATAAGATTAAATTTAAAACCTATGCTTTAAAGTAGATTCTGATAAACAAAGAAGAAAATGCGAGAATATCAAGTTATATTTTTTAATTTATGCTGCAAAATTAGCTATTGACAAAGAAAGTCATTAAGGCGAGCGAAGCGATCCTTAGAATATTTTGTTATATTCTATCTTGGCTCTAAAATTAGGTAATAAAAACACTCACATGAAAGAGAACACTGAAATATTACATTTTATTATTAATCTATGTTTTTAAAATAGTTACTAACAAACAAACACATAAAGGCGAGCGAAGTGTGTCCGATAGCATAATGTTAACATTTAATGTATGCTTTACAGTGGGTCGTGATAAACGAACAAATAAAGGGGAGCGAGGCGATCCCAAGAATATCAGGTTATGTTTTTCTTAGCTATGTGGCAAAATTAGGCAAAGAAAAATATAATGCTATGCTAATATAATGAAATCTATGCATTAATATAAGGTACTGTAAACCTAACTTATAAAAGCGAGCGAAACGAGGTGTGTTTTACTAAAACGCACACACGTAAACGTAAGCGAGATTCAAAATATATAATGCATTTCTTCTATGATGTAAAATAAGTTACTGTCAAACAAAAATAAAATATTAGATAAGCATGAAATATTATTTTTTATTTTTGATATAGGCTAAACAATTTTTAATGACAAACAATCACATATGGAGGCGAGCGGAGCGAGTCGTGGAATTTGTTTTTTAATCTATGTTTTAAAGTCAGGTATTGACTAACTTGTATTAGCTTCGTTTAACTTTTAAGGATTATAAATAAATATCATTTAATAATAATAATAATAATAATAATAAAATGCTTTATTTAACATAA
Source organism: Microvelia longipes (assembly GCA_018340805.1). Taxonomy (NCBI): domain Eukaryota; kingdom Metazoa; phylum Arthropoda; class Insecta; order Hemiptera; family Veliidae; genus Microvelia; species Microvelia longipes. Next base: position 1,520,344 of record JACMZG010001908.1, read on the forward strand.
TTAAATGTGATACATTATAATAAAAAATTATACTTAAAGCTATTCCATGGATGTATATCATCCGTTAGGAGGGGATTACACTGGTTTTATTTTATTTTGTTTATTTCATATATATATATATATATATATATATATATATATATATATATATATATTATATATATATATATATATATATATATATATATATATATATATATATTATATATAATATATATATATATATATATATATATATAATATATATCATTTGATACTACCGAGTTTTGCAAAACATGAATAGTTGACACAATATAATTGTGCGAGAGACATACACACCCATACATACATAAATTAGATTTCAACATTATTCATGTATTAAAGTTCTCTATAAGGAAATTTCTATATTTAAGGGCTGACTTCAAAAAGGAAACGAGGGGCTCCCAATTACTAGTTCTATTATTTAATAAATCTATGTATTGTTGCTCTGTCAACACAGAGTGATTCAAATGCTTTATTCTAAATTCTCTGAGTACCGGACAGATTGCAATAAAATGATAATTATCCTCCCTTTACCTGAGGTTGCACATTGTGCATATCCATTGTTCTTCACTTCTGCCTCTTCTGAAATTAAGGGCATTTTGGAAATCGAGACAAACATTTGTGTTTTTATTGTTATATAAGATATAGTTTAAATAAATATCATTTTAGTCATTATCTGAGAAACCCCTTATAATGATTGCAAAGTAACCACTTTGATTGATTTTTTTGTACTAAATGTTATCATACGCCTAAGAGATGTTGGACCTGCACAGTTATTACAAGAAAATGCACATCCTTTAGCAGATTTAGACATCAGCATGGTCCCTTTGTTTTGGTTTTACAGTTGCCGAAACGTAGACAATTTATTTATGGAAAAAGTGGGCGTCACATTTCTGGAAGAGGACAACAAGAAAATATCTTTAATATTCGTAATATTATTTACATAGAGTTCTTGTTCTACATTGAGCAGACAGGTCTGAGGAATAATTGTTTAAACTAAACATGCCCTCTTTGACCAAAATATAAACTATTAGTCAGTGTATTAAAATAATGAAATACACAATATAACAGATAAGTAAATATCAACATCTCCCACCTAGGTGGCAAAGGTTTGAGCGTCAGTCAGTGCGAAGGGTCGAGCCCACACAGATCACATTTGACAGAATTGAACGAGACGTTAACTTTGAGTTTAAATTTGGACCGAAATGGAGAGACGAGTCGAGGAAACCGATCTCTCCATCAACGAGTACAACAGCCAGTACATTGGGTAAACATTTCACTTTATAGATCAAACTTTTCATATTCAGGCTTTTACGCTGAAGTGGGGTTAAATTTTACAATAAATAGCAATATTGTATTAAATACATCCATTATTTCTAATCGATTAAAAAATTTAAGATTACATATAAATAAATTAAATATTCAATATGAAACATTTGCTCAGAACTCGTGTCACACTGGCGCGACAGTTATAAATTTAAAGTATGTATGAACTTATATTCCAAACGAAATGATAAAAATTTAAGACTTAACTTTTTTTATGAATTTCAAAAGAAAAATAAGCTCTTTAAAGAAAAATTTGAGAGCGGAGATTCAGACTCATTAGCCGGTTCGAATTTTCTTTGCAATTGTTTCATTCCTGCTCAACAGTCTATTTCTAGCCTAAGTTTTCAGTTTATGCTTCTTAACTACGTAATAGCATTTCTAATCGTTACCTAAATATTCCAGATTATTTGAATAAAATGCAAACAGGTATTCGGTATTCTATTAGTTTTACGAATTATCATTATTCCAAAGTCGACGACACTGCGCAGCGTTACTCGTACTCCTTTAAAGCTCAGTTTACACTAACTTTTTGTGTTTATATTAAGTGATGTTTTAGCGTATGTGTTAACTAAACCTATTTATTCGTGACCTCCGAAACAGAGATTCCGAACACCGTCATATATAGACTAGATGCCTTCATCTAGTCTATACGCAATAATTGGTTATTATATATAATATATAATATATATATATATATATATATTATATATATATAATATATATATATATATATATATATATTATTATATTATATATATATTATATATATATATATATATATTATATATATTATATATTATATATATATAATATACAATTTATCAGTTCAAACCTACAAAAAATTTAGAATGCTTGCTTTTTGTTAAAGTTTTCGGTTCACTTTTTATAGTCAGAACAAAAACACTTTCATTATATTCTTTAAAAACCACCTCTACGAAACATTTTTTACACTTATGCAAAAAGCTTTATGATAATTATGATATTTTAAAAATTCATTTGTGTGTTCCCTGTTATAGCAATAATAAGTTAGTGCTATGCACCTTGTACCCAAAAAGTACATTTTTTCAAAAAGTGACTATTGGTACAACTAGAGGTTTAATTTTAATAATTCATAAAAATGTCTTAGAAATTGAAAAGTGTGATAAAAAGTATGAAATTATAATTTAATTTAATGGTGTTTAATATAAATGCTGTTTAAGTCCCTGTTTAATATAATAATAGCTATATTTTAGTAGAATCTAAAATATTATTAGAATTAAATATATTAATACCTCATTTATTTTCATAATAATTTACTTTTATTTCTATCATTGTTTGGGGACTAAAATACGGCGAGGAGAAAAAAATACTGGCGCGGTGATCCGCATGTCGGGCGAATTTCCTTTGGATGCGAGCACTCAAACCAGAATACCTGGGTTCAAATCCTGTAGGGACAATAATTTTTTACGTTTTTTTTTACCTAATATAAGTTTACAACTAGAAAATAATTCTGGCGCGGTGGTCCGCATGTCGGCGAATTTCCTTTGGATGCGTGTTCCGTGACTTTTACATTATATAAGTTTACAACTACTAAATAAATAATTCCGGCACGGTGGTCCGCTGTCGGCGAATTTTATTTAGAATGCGTGTTTCCGTGCTAAACAACCCATATTATCTTGCTTATGCAAGAACCATGCCCATTGCGTGGTTCCGGTTCATGCTGTCAAGCACTGCTCGTAACTCATTTTTGTCTGTATTTTCCAAAGGAAATGCGCATATAATTATCTAGTTGGTTGTACAAACTATGCCTCTAAAATTAAAAGTACGCATATTATTTTGCACTAGTTTAAAGCTTAGTTACTTATCTTTAAGCTTAGCAGTTTATCTTAAAGGTTTAGCGCATTTCCTTTGGAAAATACAGACAAAATGAGTTACGAGCAGTGCTTGACAGCATGAACCGGAACACGCAATGGGCATGGTTCTTGCATAAGCAAGATAATATGGGTTGAGCACGGAAACACGCATTCTAAATGAAATTCGCCCGACAGCGGACCACCGCGCCGGAATTATTTTATTAGTAGTTGTAAACTTATATAATGTAAAAGGCACGGAAACACGCATCCAAAGGAAATTCGCCCGACATGCGGACCACCGCGCCAGAATTATTTTCTAGTTGTAAACTTATATTAGGTAAAAAAAAAAACGGTAAAAAATTATTGTCCCTACTAGGATTTGAACCCAGGTACTCAGGTTTGAGTGCTCGCATCCAAAGGAATTCGCCCGACATGCGGATCACCGCGCCAGTATTATTTTCTAGTTGTAAACTTTTATAAAGTAAAAAAAAAACGATAAAAAATTATCGACCCTTCCAGGATGTGAACCCAGGTACTCTGGTTTGAGTGGACGTATTGACTCCGCACCACTGGCATTCAACTCAGAGGCCCAAAAAACATGAAAACGACACCCTACTCGAAATTTAATTTTCTACGACCGTAATTTTGGTTTTCTATTATTTTTTTGTGGTTTTTTCGACTTTTGGTCACTTAGAGTGGTCGTATCGACTTCGGACCGGTTCATTCGATCAGCGCCCAAAATTACATAGAAACGACACCCTACTCGAAATTTATTTTTTATCGACCTAAATTTTGGTTTTTTGGTAATTTACAATGGTTTTTTCGATTTTTAGGTCACTTAGAGGTGTCGTATCGACTTCGGACCGGTTTTATTCGATTCAGCGTCTCAAAAAACATAACTATTGACCTTTTTCGCGGCAAAAAATATTAACCCTGAATTTGCGATTTTTGAAAAATTTTTCTGACTCAGCAAACCGGGTTAATGACGTCACAAAAAACCTGGTTTTCATAGGGTTCGTGTCCTCCCCAAGGTTGATTTTTGTACCAAGTTTGGTTAAAAATAATTAATCCGTTCGAAAGATAGAGTGTTTACAAGAAAGTGTCTAGAAATACAATATATATATATATATATATATATATATATATATATATATATATATATATATATATATATATATAATATATATATATATATATATATATATATATAGTCTCGCGAAAATTTTTTTTCGTCATTAGGACCTCTGAAACGGATTTGTGTCGTGGTCCGAGGTTCGAATCCGCCATGACGCCTATCCCATTAGTCGAATTTCCAAAGGAAATTCGCTAAAAAGAAAGGTGTCTCTCCACTTAGTATATATTTATTGACAGAGCCGACTTTCAAACTTAACAGTTCATCATCAGTGCCTGTGAAAGCGAAGTAAAGAAGCTAGAGACAGACGAAATAGATTTGTCCAGAGGCTGATGTCTGACTCAGCCTCTGGACAAATCTATTTCGTCTGTCTCTAGCTTCTTTACTTCGCTTTCACTGGCATGATGATGAACTGTTTAAGTTTGAAAGTCGGCTCTGTCAATAAATATATACTAAGTGGAGTGACATCTTTCTTCTTTTTTTCTCCTATTTGGAAACTCCACAACTCATCTTACTATCAATAAAATACGGCGAGTTACGGGGGGGGGGACTAAAATTTATAATTTAATTTTTAATATTATTATTTCAAAAATTATTTTACTATAGCAAAAAAAATACGTTTATATTAAAGAATATTTTTTTCAGAAACTGAATTTTAATCCACTTTCCTTTTAGCATCCAAAAAATTGTTATTATAAGTAGTGGTACAAAATGCTACATTTTTCAATTTAATTTAAAAATCAAATTTAAAATCATTAAATTTATTTTAATTTTTTATAAAAATGAAAATTTTCAGCTATGTTACATATGAGCAACCAAATGTGTAGGTAGTCAAAAAAATAAGAGAGAAGTAGGTTAATAATCGAGTTAAGAAGAAAAGCTATACTTATACTTAATCAATACTTTTGATAGATTTGAAAGTATGAATGTTCAAGATAAAATTCTATATTTTGTAACAAGTTTCCAAAAAGTACCATTTTCTTAAAATTGCCAAGAGAAGAGTAGGTTAAATATTATACAAAAAAGTAGTTATATGGATAAAAAAATTGCCTAGATTTGATCCAAAAAATATTCATATTTTAATTTCAAATATTTTTCACCATATTTAAGAATTAAGTTTAATGGACTGTGGGAAATCTTAATTAGAAAAAGTAATAATGAAGACAGCAGTCTAAGTTTTTGTAATTGGTTTATAGTTTTGTTTACTTGTTACTAGATTCACTGAGGATGGCAAGCATCGCTTATGCAAATGCTCTGATATGAAATAAATTAATCTAACAAAACTCGAACTCCTGTCTTCATTATTACTTTTCCTATTTTTTTACCAAGTACCCAGAAAGTTCCCATTTCCTAAGAAAAAACAGTTTCCTACTCAAATAATTTTGAGTAGTGTGTGGTTATCAGTGTTTTTGGGGGTGCAAATCGCTTTTGATCACTTTGAGAGGTCGTATCAAATCCAAACAAGGTTATAAATTAGTACGTTAACACACACTTCTAGATCCGCGGATCGTATTGGATACAATCTCTCAATACGGTAATATTAGCTGTATGAACCATGCGGATCCGATCGCATACGCTAGAACTAGGGAGATGGAATCTAAATGGATCCCCCGATACGCTATATGTACCTTTAGAGACGATCGTATTAACGGCCTCCTATCGTCGATTTTATTTCACTTTAATATTACGTTTCATCAACATCACTTTTGGAATACTATTTTTTAGTGTAACTTTATTATATATGCAAAGAAATTACATTTGATTAAATATTTTTTGTTTTAAACTTTCTTTTAAACAAAAGTGAACCTTCACTATAAAAGACGCCATGTTTTGGCAGGATCAGTTATCACGTAATCTCACTCGATCGACTAAAGAAAGACGTTGTAAGAACCGTGAAGTTAGTTGAACGTATTGCATACGTATCCAATACGATCGCCTGTTAAATACGCTGTGTGTACGTAGTTGTCCAGTTGTGTGTCGTTTTCAATTTTCGCTACGCTTGACCTCAGAATAGGGTATTATGACCCTAAGTCGAGGCTGTTATGACTTCGGACTCGCTTCGCCTGTCCTTAAAATGTCAAGATTACCCTAATGTTAAGGTGGTATTGCTTGGGTTTGTTAAAACATCGAGAAGTCTCACATTAGATATCCATTCACTCATATAATAAGAAATTAAGCGTCTACGTAAAGAAAAATACCACCATACTTGGCAGTTTTTCTTAATTTCAAGCCTTTTAAGTAATAATAGCTGTGTATTTTATTATTGTACATGTTTTATAATTTGAATTTTTGGCGGTAAATCTAAGAATTGTTGAAAGATATAAACTTTTCCATATGATTTTAAGTATCGCACCCATAAATATATATTATCGTCAATAACTAACTAATAGTTGCATAGCTATCGTATTTTCACTACTGGTTTTTTATTTTTTACGCTATCTGACTAAACGTCATACGTCAAAGAACAGTTAATTTCAAAATGGCGACCTATATCAAAATGAAACTTAGTGGGTCTATTTACCACTTCTATACTTCTTTCACACGCAGGGTATGGCAGGGGGTTGACCCCCCCCCAACCCCCAGGCAGTTATCGTGTGGGAACAGGTTTGATCTTGTAACTCTAAATTATAGGTTTATAAAGGTGGGGTTAAACCCTGCGTTAATTCCTGTTGTGTTGGGGGTGAACCCCAAGAGGTTGCAGCCACTGGGTTGAACCCCAAGGAGTTGCACACGGGTTAACCCAAGGAGGTTGCACACGAAGTTGAACCCCCTGGCATTATTAATGTAATTAAGTAAACAGTAACTTATTTAGTATAACGTTATAAGTCATAATATTTATAATAATAATAATTATTGATAATATTACAATAAAATTATCGATTATTATAAAATTGATGTTATTATAAATAATAATAATATAATGCTCTAATAAATAAATAAATATAAAACGAAACACTAAACATTGTGAGAAACGCCAACAGTTGATTTATTTTAACCATAAACTTTTTATTAGGAGGTTACAATGAGATCACACAGAGCCCCTGAGTTAGATGTTTCAATCCTATACATAGAGATATATTATTAGAGGGGCCCTATAGGTTAAATTTTGAAACATGGAAAAAGTAACCTGACCACATCGCTTATAAATATAATCGAATAATCATTAAAAACTTTCTGTAACATATTTTCAGTAGAGCGTTAAAAATCAAAATACTAGTAGTGTGGGAAGCCGAAAACAATTGATTTATTATAACCTTAACTCATTCTTGAAGGAGGTTCAATGAGGTTACACAGAGCCACTGAGAGCCCAAATAGATGTTTCAGGCCTCTCAATGTATTTAGATAGGCTATGGTCCCTCTAGTATATATCTCTAAGCCTCTATATTTATTAAGATAGGCTATGAACCCTCTAGGAAATATCTCTAAGCCTCTATATTTATTGAGATAGGCTATCTCTAGTAATATATATCTCTATGGACTAGAGTATCAATCACTAGAGTAACAATCACTAGAGTATACAATCACTAAAGTATACAATCACAAGAGTATACCATCACAAGAGTACAATCACTAGGTAACAATCACTAGAGTAGACAATCAAGAGTATCAATCATTAGAGTATACAATCACTAGAGTATACAATCACTAATGTATACAATCCCTAGAGTATCAATCAAAAGTGTATACAATCACTAAACTATACAATCACTAGAATATACAATCACTAAAGTATACAATCACTAACTATTCAATCACTAGAGATACAACACTAAATTATACAATCACTAGAGTATCAATTACAAGAGTATCCATCATTAGAGATTCAATCACTAGATTATACAATCACTAAACTATTCAATCACTAGAGTACAACCACAACTAGAGTATACAATCACTAAAAGTTATACCAATCACTAAAGTAACAATCACTAGAGTATACAATCACTAATGTATACAATCCCTGGAGTATCAATCACTAGAGTATACAATCAGAAGAGTTCAATCACTAGAGATTCAATCACTAGATATACAATCAAACTATATAATCACTAACAATCACTAGAGTAATCAATCAAATTAGAGATTCATCACTAGATTATACAATCACTAAAGTATACTATCACTAAAGTATACAATCACTAACGTATATAATCACTAAATTATACAATCACTAGAGTATCAATCACTAGAGTATCAATCATTAGAGATTCAATCACTAGAGTTACAATCACTAAGTATACAATCACCAAAGATATCAATCACTAACTTTATAATCACTAAAGTATAACAATCACTAAGTATCAATCACAGAGTATTTTAGAGATCAATACTAATAAACAATCACTAGAGTATTCATCACTAGAGTACCAACCACTAGAGTATACAATCACTAAAGTATACAATCACTAAAGTATACAACACTAAAGATACATTACTAAAGTATACAATCACTAGAGATTACTCACTAAGTATACAATCACCTAATTAATTTAACTTTCAAGAAATGTTTTTTACAATAAATTTGCTATGTATTGTTTTTGGGACTTTAAGTCCCAAAATTTAAAGCAACTATTTGTGTTTTGCAAAACTCGGTAATATCAAATGATAAACATGTTTGTTTACCATTCGATGTCACCGAAAATAATCCTTTCTAAGCTGGGAAAATTTCTTTGTTGTTAAATCTGTTTTAACAATCAACAGATTGGTAATCAAGAAAGCAGATTTAACAACAAAGAAATTTGCCCAGCTCGGAAATAATTATTTTGAACTCTTAAGACAAAAAACACGGTAGCTTTTTCATTTTAGATAACAAAACATGCTCAAGTGCGTTCTTTAAATATTTCAAACAAGTTTTCAGGATAAATCTATAAACATTGTTATTTTAAATAAAAAGTCTTGCGAATACATAATCTTTTAATTTATTGATTTTGAAACATTTTGAAACGTAAAAGAAACTAAATTCATATTTTCCCGCCATTGCTTATTTTTAAATATTCCTAAAATAATTATACGTTTTTTCAAATTTATTTATTTTTTTTTGTAAACAAAGCCAACCTGTAGTAACCATGGAAACGATTTAATTCAACAAAATCATATGATTTTTATTGAAATCAGATGGCGTCTCATTTAGCATCTGGGTTCCGTATGATTCTTTGTTTACTAATATTTTTTTTAAACTATTTCGATAAATTATTTTAAACAGTGTTTTATTTAATTAATTTCTTATTTTAATTTTAATTATTTTGAGTTTTAAAAAAAATAAAAGTTAATTATTTTGAGGAGCAAGTGTAGAGTTTTTATAAACCAAGGTACGTGAGCGTCCATATTAGAATGACTGTCATATTTTATTCATGACGCTGATAGTGCGTTATTTTGTTTCGAAGTTTGTATAAACTTCAGAAGTAGCTAACTTTCTTTCCTAAATTTTAAGTAATTAGTTTCAAATTTATCTGTAGTTACGTTAAATGAAATCGGAAAACGTTATGTATGTAGGTACAGCGGACTGTTACTCAGTTCGTTGTTCGTAGGTATTCGTAGGTAAAACGTACCTACTTCATTCCGTGGATATTGTTTCCCCCTATAAATCCTATATCAGAGGTGATGTTAGGTCATCATACCGATAAGGGAAAATACAGGACAACATGTTGACCACGGGGAGGAGGTAGATTTATGACACACGGCTAATATCAGCTGACAGCGTGAGAAAATAATGCGAGGGAGCCAATAAGGTTAGTCCTGGATGTTAAACCACGCCCTCAATTTCAAACCAGGCCAACCTTATCGCTTTCTCAACACTATTTTCCCGAGCTGTCAACTGATTTTAGCCGTGTATTGTACTATAGTGCCATTGCATTCATGTTTTTGACAGATATGTTAACATTTAACTCGCCACGTGATGGGCGAGCAATAAAATGCAGTGTTTTTTCTTGCATATTAAGTAATTTTCTCCATGTTCGGGGTCTAATAGGCCCCTTTCCTTCATATTTATAGATGTAAGCAAGGTGTCATAATAAACAGAAAGCTTTATAATGCTTTTCGCATTTTACTTTTCCTCATACATACAGGAAATGTATTTTCTGTGAAATCCGAAACAGAGCTATCCCTGAATTATCAGTTTTATGTGTTTTTAAGACCTTTTGAGTGGTTTTTACCAAGTATCTGAGTGCGTGTCATCATCGTAGTGTGTTTATGTTAGATAGTAGAATTGGTAAAGAAAATAATATTTATTTCTAGTCGTGCTATCCTAATCCGAAAAATGTTTTATTTTTATGACGTCCTTTGTGACTCAGCAAAAATCAAAGGTATTCCTTTAATGCGAAAAACGGCTAGATTTGAAATTTGGCACGCGTGTAGCTCTATATAGAACCAAAACATGCTGAGTTTTATCTCATTATCAGCATTAGTTTTACCGATTGACATTTTTAATTAATACTTTTACAAAAAATGTACTTTTTAGTTGGGCTAAAATTTGACAACTAATCAAAGTTCCATTTCAACCCTTTAAATACAGAATTTTTCCAAAAAGTTTTAAAGTCATAATTAGAAGAAAATAGGGTACGGTATACCTCGGAACTTTTCCTCATCACATCGGGCTCGCTTCGCTCTTCCTCCCTACTTTGGATTTGCTTCGCTTGTCCTAAAAATATACAGTTCACCAAATTTAAACTGCAACAGGTCTTTGGACTCACTTCGCTCGTCATTAGATAGTAAATACAATCCGTTTCCTTCTCGCGGTCATCCATACAGCACTGACCACGCTCAATGCTGCCTAACTTTTATGATCTAACTAAAATCATAAATATACTTGTATTAAAACGAAAAATTAGTGCACTTATTTATTACGTAAATATATATACTTGTACTAAATTGCATTATTTTCCGATATTTAACAATTTTTAAAAAACGTACACAAGTCATTTAATATAAATTAAACCAAGGCTAATAATGAGATTAAACTTAACTCATTTGTTAGTCTTACACATGGCTGTTAGTCTACATGCCTGCCACATTTCAATCCGATCGCATCATTTTTCCGCGTTTTAAGATTTCGAAATTTTTGCTGTCATTATTTTGGGTTAATGGCGTCATAAAGGACATTTTCCGAATAGCACAACTACAACAATAGACTGATTTTCGTACAAAGATTAAACTCTCTTGCATAATAAACTATAGGAGCTTCGATAATAACAGACACACACACACACAAATACAGACAGACAACTTTGTAAAAACCGCTCAGGAGGTCTTAAAAACATCTGAAACAGATAATTCCGGTGACATCCCGGTTTCGGATTTTTTGCAAATACAATACTTTTCCTAAATGTATACGGAATAAATGAGGAAAAATAAAAATGTGGACGACATGCCACGAAACGTTTAGTTCACGCTACCTATATCAATTTTTATTTTTATTTTTGAACTAAATTTACACGAAACTAGTGTAATTTATTTAATTGGTGGTGATATATTTACCAACTGGTTTGGTAACCAAAGGTGATTCTAAAGATTCGTTTCTAGAAAAATGTCTATAAAGCCCACAAAGCACTCAAAATATTTACGGCATTGACAAATAGAAGATAAATATTTAAAATATCATATTTTGACATGGGGAAGGGGGGAAGGTGACATCAACTCGCCTTACGTCCAATAGTTTGATTTCAGTTTTCATTTTCTTTTAATTTATTTTAAGTTTTCTTTTAGAATTTCTTATTTTATATTATTTAATAATGGTGTAATGTAAAAATATTTATGAAATTTTGAGAGGGGTGATTATTTTGGAATCTAATAGAAAATTTGTTTGTTTTAACAAGGATGTCTAAGTATGCGGAAGAGTTGAGCGAAGAGGGAGCCAGAAGCGAGCAGGAGAGTGGACAGTGGGCAGGAGGTCAAGTCACTCCGGCCAGGGAGCGTATGGTACCCTCGACGCCGCTATTGGGTCAGGTGGCCGGTAACAGCATGGACTCTCCCGTCAGGCAGAACAGCGGAGATTCCTTTAACAATTGGAGTTGCCACAGCTTGTCGTTGTTCGAGGCTTCACCTCCTCCTCGGCCCAGCCACTCGGATTCTTTATCGGATCTTCTAAGTCTAAACATGCCCAGGGGTCACCTGCTAGGAAACGCCAGTCCTTTGGTCCCAACGTATTACAGAGGCTACGAAGTAGAAGACACAAACTCCAGCTACCCCGTGCAGAACGCGCGCCACGGAGGGGAACAGTTTCAGACTTATAGATATGAACCGGCTTCGACTCCGCCGAGGAAAGTGATGGAGCCGATGATGGCGAGCACTCCTCAGCAGATCTCGCCTATATGTCCTCCGTTCGGGTCTCCACCTTTCTGCAGTTCTAGAGTCGGGTCGGATTCGTCTGTAGGACAGTCGCAACCTCATTCTCCCGAATCTACCGATTGGACCAGTAGCGATTCTCAGTCCGAGCAACCTGTTGGAACGTACTATCCACGCACTGAACAAGAAATAGTGAACTTGTACGCTCTGGCTAACGTACCCGGTCGGGCATGTTCTCCTCAGGTACAGAGACAAGGCGGCGAAACGGATATCATGGCACGTATCCTGGAGCAGACCACCAGACTGCTGTGGGCGTCAGTGCGCGATCCACAACAGCAAAGCGAACCTCTGGATAGACGGCCGTGTAGTAAAGTTTATTCGTCTTCTTGCACTAACAGTCCTCAGCTCAACAGACAAAGCAACGTCACTGTCACGTGGACGGGTCACCTGCCTCCCCGCATACACAGGAACCCCACATATTCCTGTAAGGTATTTCTTGGAGGAGTACCCTGGGACGTTACCGAGACGACTCTGATTCAAGTGTTCAGCAAGTTCGGTCCTATTAAGATAGAATGGCCGGGTAAAGACCAGCAAGCTCTGCAGCCCAAAGGATTCGTTTACATTATCTTCGAGAACGAAAAGAAAGTGAAACAGCTGCTGGACAACTGCACTCATAATATGTCAAGAGGAGACAACTGGTATTACAAGATCTCGTCGAGGAAAATGAAATCAAAGGAAGTGCAAGTCATCCCCTGGGCTCTCAGCGACAGTAACTTCGCTCGAGCGTCGCAGAAACTCGACCCTTCCAAGACTGTTTTCGTCGGAGCACTCCACGGTATGATCAACGCCGAAGCTTTAGCTAAAATAATGAATGAACTGTTCGGAGGTGTAGTATACGCTGGACTGGATACGGACAGATTCAAGTACCCCATAGGCTCGGCAAGAATAACTTTCAACAGTCACAAGTCGTTCATGAAAGCTGTAGTGACTGCTTTTGTCGAAGTGAAGACTTCTAAGTTCAGCAAGAGAATCCAGATAGACCCATACTTGGAGGATTCGCCTTGCTCCATGTGCACAGTGCAGACGGGGCCCTACTTCTGCAGGGAGATGGACTGCTTCAGATACTATTGCAGGGGGTGTTGGTGGCTCCAGCACTCTACTGACAACAGAAGATTCCACAAGCCGCTGACCAGGAACTCTAAGAACTCAGTACAGCACCAAAGTACCTCATCAGCCTCACCGCCATCTCCTCCAGCACTCAACACGTCCTGTTATTCCAAGACACCACTTTCTTAGAACTAAATTTTACGTACTCAACATCCGCCACTATTTAATTTTTATATATTTTTTTAAAATGGGGGGGAATGGTGCAAATAGGGGGGAGGGGGGTGTTTCCAAAACGTTTTATACTTGAAGAAGATATTTATATTACCTTTTAATTCATCTTATTTCGGGGGGTTTGGGTATTTTTTTTTGAAAAAAATCAAATGAAATTTTTAAAATAATTTATGAGTGATTGTTCTTGAAATTTTCTGTTATATTAGGTTTTCATGTTGAATTAAATTGTTTCATTATTATTTGTTTAATTTATATTTCTTACTAGTTATATCTTATTACTTTAACTATGCGATTAGAATAGTTTGATAAACGAAAAAAAAATTTTTTAATATGTTCAACGTTATAAACTGTCTATTTTATTGGACCTTACTATAAAATTTTGAATTTTTATACTTTATTTTTTTGTGTGTGACAATATTTATAATTTTCTTTTTTTTAGATAGAGGAGATAAAATAAGGTGGAATGGTTCTGCATTTGTCTTTGTTATAAGAAATATAATGTTTAGAGTTATAGTTTAGGATGTGGGCTCCCAACCTGTAATAGTGTTGCACGCTGCCCTCACAGGGTGCAGCACTAGTACTCCTGGGATCCCCTTTGTCTTTTGCTGTGTAACTTGAATCTTACAGTAAATGCAATGGAACTCTCTTCCATTCAAACTTTAATAGAAAAAAATCAAAGAATAACAATACTAATTATAAAATGAGGATTTTAGATTTTCTATGTTTATTATAGAACCAATTACCAACCAAAATATAAAAATATTGGTTTATATTATATGATAAATATATAATATATTTTTATATTGGTTTATATTATATTTTAAAATAAAATATATTTTTATATTAGTTTATATTATATTATGCAAATAAAATATATTTTTTCTAAAGCTCAACTGCTGAAATAGAAATGAATATTTTAACTTAGCTACTCATAGAAATAATAAACATAAGTCTACTTCCTCACTATTTATAAGTAAATTAATTATTTTTAACTGATGTTTATGTAAGATTAAAACGAAAAGAAAATTAATCGAGTATTTTGCAATTTTAATATTTTTCTGTACGAAGGTAAAATATATCTTTATACCGAAGGAACAAGCGATTAAAGATAAGGAGGCAGTAAAACGGTTAGGTAGTACAGAGAAAACTGCACTGAAGTATTAATAGACATTAAAGGGGTTATACTAAGAAAAGGGTGCAACTCTTACGAAGGCTCATACATAAACCTGCTTCTAATCCCATATACTTGATTTTTTCCCATAAGTGTTCTTCCCTTTTTTTTTAAAAAAATGTAATTTTTAAATTTATACTTTGTTTATTTCCTACATCTTTTAATATAAGTTGAGTTACAACACTATACAGCATACTTTAAAATGAAACTATAATAAAAAATTAGTGAAAAAACTCTATTATGCCAATATTTTATAATTAATTATAATTTAATTAATTACATTTTCATTTGAATAAATCATATTTATTTTGCTAAAACATGCATTGATAAGTATATGCAGTAAATCGTTTGAAATAAATTAAAGCTTAGACAGGGTACCATCCTTGTTAAACTTTGTGTATATATTTGTTGTAAATATTATTCTTACAACAATAATAATAATATATATTACCTAAAGAACATATTAAGGTCAACGTTACCTTTCATACAAACACTACATGGTTTGACAAACACAAGGTGGTTTGATAAACACTTCATGGTTTGACAAACACTTCATGGTTTGACAAACACAAGGTGGTTTGACAAACACTTCATGGTTTGACAAACACAAGGTGGTTTGATTTGTTTTTGAAGTTTGGTTTTCAATGTGTAATAATAATAACAGTTGACATTAAGTATAAATATTTAATATATCTTTCAAGTATTTCAGAAAAACCTTTTGATTATTATTTTTACGTAATAATAGCATATCATTATCATTAATGGCACATCATTTGACGTTTATTATATAAAAATCAATAACTCATCTATAAGCTAAGTCATTACTGATAATGATTTCTTCATTTAATATCTCATGTTTTATTTTAAATTTAGTAAACTAAATCAGTTTTTAATCAAATAATTCCAATTTTCTTTTTATTTAAGTTGTTAAACAAAATGTTAACTGTAATAATATTCATTTGAACTTAGAATTTTAATGGTATTAATAATGCATTTGTGATTGCTTTTTTATTAGGATCAAAGAAAATGATAAGACTGAATGTTATTAATATGGATATAATTAAAGGTACAAAGGTAAAAAGACTATTAGATAATATGAGATTAAAAGACTAATATTTATTTTAGTAAATAAACATATAAAAGTTTATTTATAAGATAGAAATGTATTTTTTACATTGAAATTAAAGGGTACTTAAATGTGTAATCTGAATGTGCTCGTACATAAGTCACTCTCAGACTTGGATTATAAGATTACTTCTTATAGAGGTATATTGTAGAACATAACTTAAGTTTGAATGAGACTCATACCTAGTAAACACATATACCTAAGTCACTCTCAGACTTGCATAATTTTGTAGAATACTATTCTTAGGAGTAAATTTTCAAACAATACTTATGTTTGAGAGATACTTATACCTATACCAAAAGCACATAAATAAGTCTCACTCAGACTTAAGAATAATTAAACCGAACCTAGACTATAGGCTGTTCTCATACAAATGCAGCCCCTCCCACCTTATATTATTATTTTTATTTAATTTAATCTGTCATATTGTACTTTGTTTATTTTTGTAGGATTTATTAAATTTATTTTTTCTTACTATTATATTCTTTTTATTTTGTTTTAATAATTAATTTAAAGATATTTTTAAATATTACTTATTTAAATTTATAAGTTCCTTTTTTGTAGAAAATGTTTTAAGGTTAATTTTTTATTATGTAAAAGGAAATAGTTTTATATGATATTATTATTTATAACGTATATTAAATTTTGAGTAAGGAATAAGACAATGTAAATATACTTATAAAAGCATAAAGAATGCGGGGCCTTGGTTAAGTACTGGCTGTGGTTAATTTTATGAGTTCAAGTTAGATATATTTAGAGCAACAATCAGAGCGAGGAGAGGAATTTAAGTTTTAATATCAGAAGCAAGTAATTAACACAATATGCTAAAAGTAAAGTTAATAATATAATTCTAATTAAAAACTAAGGATAAATTATTTTTGACGTAAATTTGACTGAATTGTGTTAAATTTAATGTTTTACCTGCATAGGCTAAACATAAAATTTAAATAAATTAAATTTAAGTTAGATTTTATTATTACATCTTAAATTGAAAACTTCATTTTCATGATGAATACTAATGAAAAATCTTATAGTTAAAGGCAGGTGATGTATTAACATCAATGGAAACATGTATAAACATAAATTAAAACATTGGGCTAAGAAGCTTGTTGAAAGAGATGGGTTGCCAACATTACACCAGTTAGGAAGCGAATGCAACTTTTTTGCCACAAGTAACAAGAGAGTTTACATTTTGTTATGAGACTCGGTCCAAGCAAGTTCTACAGTTTATTAAATATTATTAAATGTTAAAACCTCTTGGAAAATAGAGTCTATTTTCATCTGAGTAAATCGCTCTAAAGTTTTACCACTTGAATTGCCCATACCAAAATGCTTCATATACATTTGTCTCTAATTTTTATTTAATTTTAAAAACAGTTTCATTTTAATTTTAAAATATGATAAAATTAACCACAAGCACTGCTTGTCCTTAGCCTTAGAGTGATACTAGTATAGAAAGAGCAAAGGAATTCATTGTTGATAACATGCAAAGCCGGTGGTCTTAAAAAGAGGTATCACTCTAACAACAAATATATTTTTTTTTATAAATGTGTCATGTAAATGAATAAAGTTTTTAAAAATTATTAAATAATTAAAATCAGCTTGACATGAAATAAAACAAAGAAAGCATAATAAAGACTTTTGAAAGCCAAAAGGTTAACGGAGTTTGAAAAAACTACTTTTAGTTGACAAAAACCAATAATTACACAATTTTATAAAAAATGGAACTAATATTAACAGAATTTAATGACTAATTGAGTAATAATTAATAATTTAAATTAATTTTCCAACTACTTGAAGTTTTAGCAACTTTTTTTTAAAGAAAATTAAATGTTGTTAGGGTGGCAGCCTTTGTTAAGAAAACCAGACAAATAATAAGAAACTGTTCTTATTATCAGCAATGCTCATTCTATGCTTTATATTATTTCAAGTCCTTAGCCTTGAAAAATTATTTTCATAAACGTACAAAAAAAAGTTTAAAAAAATTAAATGTTAATAAAAAAATTGTTTATATTGTAATTTTATTTAATTTATTTATTAAATATTTTGATTAATTTGTTGTAAAGGTTTTCCTTTTAAGTTTTTTCATATTTATTATACATTTTTTATAATAAGTTTACTTACAAAAAAAGTTCAGTTTTAATTATGTTTTTAATATTTTTACAATTTTCTAGTCTTTTTGATAAAACTAGTTATTTAAATATTATAATTGGGTAAATGGGATAAAAAAAAATTTATAAATTGGGTTGTTGTTAAAATAAAAAAAAATATAAAATATTATTTTTTATAATAAAAATTTAATAAAAATTATAAAACAAATAAAAATATTTTAGTTGTTGATTCTAATAGTTTATGAGATTGGAAAAGAAGGAAGGTCAGTGTTGGATTGAGAGGAACAAATGAACTTTTGCTAAATAAAATTATTCGTATACCACTATTCATACAGGACAGTGAGTGCATTTATTTATCTTAAGATGGTAGATATTGTGTAATTTATTCACTATATTTTTGGAAGCTTGGTTGGTCCTTCTTATAAATTTAAAAGATGCTCCTCCAAAATATTCGATAAATACCTTCTATCATAAAATTTGGGGGAGGAGGGGGGCTTTAAACCCAATAAAAAGAACAATTGGTTTTATGTTTAATAAAACCAAGTTTTTAGGGCTTATGTTTCATAAGCCTTTAAAAATTCTGCTGAAAACTACTTCAATTGAGGGCGAAATTCTTTCCAGGGTAGGCGACGCCCTCCCTGGCAACGGGCCTGCTCCCAAGGAAGGAAATGTTACTTTTTACTAACAATTTTCCCCAAATTTTTTCTCCCTTAGGAGTAAAAAAAGTTCCTTAAAATTAGGGTTAGAGACCCCAAATTTTAAGATAGCAGGTATTTCTCCAATTTTAGGAAGCGATGTTTCCTAAATTTATTTGGGAATCAAACCATTTTATTTTTCTTTTTCTGAGTTGGCACTCCTATCAAAATAAGAAAATACAAATAATTAAATTACATGAACAGATGAAGATAAAATCTTGTATGAACGTGGGAATAAAATTTTATTTTTCACTCCCAATAATTCCCTCCTTTAGAATTGCCTCAGGAGATAATTACCATAACAACCTCAGCTTTGCTTCAGGAGTTAAATGCATTGTTTCCCTTGATCTTTTGCTTCAAAAAACAGAAGCACTCTTTATTCACTTGGTGCCAAAATAACTAATATTTTGGAATCAGGTGGGCAAGCTTTCCCATCCACTATAGCTCTCTACTTCATTCGAATAACCTCACGAGTGTCATTTGCTTTATTAGTCCAAGAGCCGGACAAAAAAATGTGACTCATTCCATACTACTTCAAACCAAATATTTCTCAAAATATACCTTAAATTATGAAGAAAAAACATAGTCTGCCTATCCAGAGTGGAGCCCTTCATATATTTGCACATGCCTGAAATTTTATAAAATCGCTCCAATTACAGTTTTCTTGAAACAAGTGGTTCCCTGTGGGTCGTGTGCAAAACCTGAGTAGAACATTTGCTAAAGATGATAAAATCAGATAATTACAACCAAAGTTATGGCTCTTTTAAAAACACTAAAAAAATGGTTGATTGTGCAAAGTCAGCGACTTTCTTTGCAAAAAATGTTGACTTTTTGTACATTTTTTGGCTATTTAATGAATAGACAAAAATTGTAAAAAACACTTTAGTTGTACTTATCCAATTTCGACATAAATACACTCGTTTTATGGAAAATTTTATCAGCTTTTAAAGATGTTCTCTTCTTAATTTTCTAGGGACCTACAGGGAACCACTTATTGTTCAAAAATTGGAATTTGTGCGATTTTTTAATATTTTGAGCGAGAGCATTCATATGAAGGGCTCCACTCTGGATAGGCAGACTATGCTTTTTCTAAATAATTTAAGGTATATTTTCAGAAAAATTTGGTTTGAAGTTGTCGGAATGAGTCACATTTTTTAGGCCTAGCTCTTGGACTAGATAAAAAATTTGATAAAAGCAAATCTGGAAATAGTTTAGTTGTTTTAATTGTAACCATTTTTAGTATGTGAGGGATTCCTTATTACTGCTACAACTAATAGGATCAGAGTTTGTTTTACTATGACATGAACTTAGTTCTGACATGAGCTTAGTTCTGACATGAGCTTAGCTCTATTCTTTGTTTTGTGACGTGTCATGTTTCTTTTAAGTTTGTTATTTTCTTCTAAATCCCTTTTCAAACAAACTGTTTTCCACTTTTTTTAGAAAATTTTGGTTAGTTTTGTTGAATTTTTTTCTTACTTTTTATCATTTATACCGTATATAGGAAAATAGTATATAAAATAGTATATAGGAAAAGTATTGTGTTTGCAAAAATCCAAAAACCGGATGAAAGAGGAATTATCTGTTTCAGGTGTTTTAAAAGCCTCCTGAATGGTTTTTGCAAAGTTATCTGTCTGTATGTGTGTGTGTGTTATCATCGTAGCTCCCAGTGTATTCATGCTAGAGAGTTGAAACTTGGTTCAAAAATCAGTCTACCTCTCTAGTTGTGCTATTCAGAAAATCAAGTGATTAACACGCAATAATGACTCAGCAAAATTTTTTGAAAAACCATATAACGCGGAAAAATTATGAGATTTAGCACGAATGTGGCTATGTATAAGACTAATATATGCGCCAAGTTTAATTTCAGTATCAGCATTTGCTCAATTTTTATCGAATTACTTGTGTACGTTTCTTAAAAAAATTGTAAATAATCAGAAAATGATTCAATCTAGTTAAAATTTTTACAAGTGTAAACCTTTACTTAATAAGTACACTAAGTTTCGTATCAATACGACAAGTATATCCATGATTATTGTTGGAACATAAAAATTAACCTGTATTGAGCGTGGTCAGTGATGTATGGATGACCCCTGAGAATGATACGAATGCATTTACTATCTGAGGACGAGCGAAGCAAGTCCGAAGACACGTTACAGTATAAATTTTGCGGTATAAAATTGTATATTTTGAGGACGAGCGAAGTAGGGAGGATGGGCGTAGCGAATCCTGATGTGATGAGGAAAAGTTCCGAGGTACCCTGTAACCGATTTTTTTTTTGGGAAAAAAATGTAACAGAGATTTTTCTTTTGGTGAATTATGAAAGAGAAAATTATTTTATACTTAAATAACTGAGATACTAACAGGGTTGGGATGTATTAAGCAAGACAAACTGGCAATATTTGGCTCTTTTTGCCAACCCCATGTCAAACAAGCAATATTGCAGTCATATAAAGCTTGGTTTATGGTTATAAACAAAAGTTTAAGCACATTTCCTTTGAGTGTGTGACATAGACAAACTTAAGAGAGAGATTTGGGGGGGGGGGGGTAGTCTCTCTTAGAAATCAACCCAAAAAAAATGGAATCGTGTCGCTCATACGCAACAAGATGTTTTTACTTGTAGTCAGGAAGTATGTATGTTGAAATCTGGTCCCATATTTTTCCTTGCATATTTTTTAGTCAGTGGCCAAAATAATTATTATTTTGCTTTTTATGATTGCCAAATTTTTTCCATCCCTGCATTTTGGAATCTTCAAAGGGTGCAAACTATTAGTGATAGCGAAAACTGTTCTTTTATAAAATATTTTACCTAAAGAAATAAAATCGCCTATAATAAAATTTATTATAATTATTTTGCCCCCCCCCCCCCGTCTGTAGAGGGCCAACTAATAATGAGAGAATAAAGTTCTAAAAACAAAAAGGTAATTATTTTGTTCATAGACTAAAAATATGCAAGAAAAACTATGGAGTCCAATTTTAAATTTCAAATAAACTTTATTGAGGCTTACTGCCGCGATATGAACGAATTTTCATGTGTATTTTAAAAAAACCTGATTTGTTTAAAGTATGTTATATATGTCAATCAATAAAACCGGAACTGATAGTATAATATAATAAAACTTTGCAATTTTGTTAACCATACATAGTAGTAAATGTGTAAAAAATTTCAGCCCAATCTAAACAAAATTTTTTGAAATGTTTGTGGCTTCATTTTATTATTGTGGTTTAATGACGTCACATATTTCATAACCAATAGGGGTCGAGTATATATATAATATATATATATATAGGATATAAATAAATCAGCCTCAAGATATAATAATTGAAAGAATCTTCAATTATTATATATATATATATAATATATATATATATATATATATATATATATATATATATATATATATATATATATATATATATATATATATATATATATATATATATATATATATATATATATATATATATATATATATATATATATATATATATATATATATATATATATATATATACATTTATCTCCAGACGGGTATATAATACGAAATTTAATGACTACATTTAAGAGGGTAAGAATCACTTTTCACTCCCAAGGGAGTAAAAAGTACCAGTTGCCAACTTAACTTAATAATCGCAAACTGAATAATATATAATTATTTTTATTTAATTATTTAAAAACTAAGATACCTATAAATAAGAAGATATACAAGAATAAGATGTATGAAAAAAAGAATATAAGATTAACAATAATTTTAAGTAGAACTAGTGTAATGCTAATAATAATATAAGAATAACTAATTTAAAAAATAAAAACTAGTTCTTTATTTAAAAGTAAAAAAAATTAAGTTGGCGATCCTGATTTTTTTTTAAATCACTTAAAGATTTGCACACTCATTGTTTTTTTCTACAAAATATCATTAAATCAAAGTTTTTTAGTTTAAAGCCTTAGCTATTGAAGCGAACTTGGTAAATGAAAACTTGTTAACAAAGAAATCGAAAAAGTTATATGACAAAGCATGTAACAATTTTAAAAGTTGGTGTCATGATCATAATATACAACAAGTAAGTGAAAATGCATTGCTTTTTTATTTTAATAATGAATGAAAAACAAAACAAGTGTCTGTGGTCGCTGTATTCAATGATCAAATCATCTTTGCTTGTGAGAGAAAATGTTAATATCAAAAGCTATGCATCACTAATAGCATTATTAAAAAAAACGAAGGTTATGTTGCAAAGAAAGCGAATGTTTTTACTAAGAACCAAGTTGAAGACTTTTTGCATAATTCACCAAACGACGAGTTTCTTATGATAAAGGTAAGATAATTTCAGTTAAAAAATCTTGAAAAAAGAAATTAAAAAAACATTCTTACTTTATTTTCAATGTCGACGTCTGGAGATAAAATCTTGTATGCACCTTGGGAGTAAAATGCCATTATTCCCTCGCAATAATTTCCTAATAATAGTAAATAGCTATAACTCCCTCGGCTTTGCCTTAGGAGTTAAACAAAAAATCCCTCGGCTTCGCCTCAGGATTTAAATTCGTTGGTTCCCTCGGCTTTCGCCTCAGAAACCAACATAATGCTCAGGGATACATAACTAATAACTAATACATACGAATACGAAACCTATTGTTTATGAAATATGGGTAACGTCATTAAACAACAATACTGTCCCCATAAACATTTCAAAAAATCACATATCTTTAAAAAGTGTTTAGTTCGTGCTCATCCTCAAGTGATTTTTCCGTTCAGAGCCTCGCGCCTCATCTTCAGAAAATTTTTCATTTAGAGCTTTTGCGGGAATAACCTCAGGTGGTTATGGCAACCGTAACGCTCTTAATATAATCTAAAGTTGGCGTTAAAAGTTTGAGCAATAACAAGACGCTTTAATAACCTCGGAGAAGGCTAAATTTAAATTACACTTCATATACAACTACAAGTTTTAGTTAAAACTTGTTCACTTCTTTATAGTTAAGACGCTTACATTAAAACCATTATACTATTCTAATGAAAAACAATAAAATAAATTCAAATAGTCTTAATGACAACTTTTATTACTTCAAATGACAATATAATCAGAACTAATGGCATAGTTATGCAACTCCTACGCTCAGTTAAAAAAATCTCTGCAATGGCTCCAATATGATGCAATTTAAGACTTACTCCTTGTACCGTCTTATTGCATTCATTTCAGGAGGCTCTTCCAGCAAATATATATATATATATATATA
The DNA here is from genome assembly GCA_018340805.1 of Microvelia longipes. Taxonomy (NCBI): domain Eukaryota; kingdom Metazoa; phylum Arthropoda; class Insecta; order Hemiptera; family Veliidae; genus Microvelia; species Microvelia longipes. The sequence continues at coordinate 1,544,603 of JACMZG010001908.1, forward strand.
TATATATATATATATATATATATATATATATATATATATATAGTTTAAAAAATTGTTTAAAATAAAATATATAAATTCCTTTAAAAATTAGATTATTTGACTTTTAATTTAAATATATAATTGGTAAAAAAATTAAAGTTAATTGCAATTAGCTATATTGAAGGAGAGATAAGTGGTTGTTATATAACGTAAAATAATAATAAAGATAGAGAGGTGGGTAAGATAAACCAGTGATAACAGATCTGTTCGGTTCAACAGTCATACATATTATTTTATTTAATTTATTTAAAAAAATACCCTTCCACATAACGAACGCATTTTTTGAAATAACAAATTGGCAAAGACTGGAATAAGACAAGATTTGAATAATAGAATTTTAGATTTGTTTGATTAGATCTCAGAGCAGAGGGCAGTGACCATTAGGTCAGATATCTTGAGTTGCATAATAATCTCTAAACTCCAGCTATCAGCAACTATTTGAATTTAAAAAAACTGTAGCTGAGTATAGAATATAGCTAACGTCAGGGTTAGAATACAATACAATGAAAGGCAGGTACGGGGTAGCTAAAAACTTTTATCTACTCCTTGTATTGTAAGTTCAATACAAGGAGTATACTACTTACAGTCTTGTTATCTCACACTGTAAATGTACTTTTACTCCCTAGGGAGGAAATATCCCATTAGCGAATTTTTTCCCAAAGGAAATTCGCTAAAATGAAAGTAATGCCAACTTGACAGAATTCTTTAGTAAAATTTTTAGGATTTTTTTCGGTGTTATGTTGGTACTACGGGTAGAATATACAATATACACACGCTAATGTTTAAATTACAAATATAGTATTACACATTATTCTATTGACAGCTTACGATAAAATAATGTGAAGATAGTGGCTTTATTCTCTCTTCATCAGAGTAATTGACATGGTAAGAATAAACTAAACTAACACAATAACAATTAAGGAGCTGAAGAATATATTAATAGTTGTTAGTATTAGTTCTCTAGTCGTAGATAAAATGTAATATGCAACAAGGGATGAAAGTTTTCAGCTCTCGTATTATCTCCCTCGTCAAGCCTCGGGAGCCAAAATGTTACTTAACTTCCTCGGCAAGCCTCGGGAGCTAACTAGTTTATCTCCCTCGGCCTACCGGCCTCGTGAGCTAATGAAGTTTCCTCCTTCGGTGCTGCCTTAGGACGAAACTTTAACTTGAGCTGTTAAACTTACTTTCATCCCTTGTTGCATAAATAACTATTTCTTACAACATCGGATTTGCGACGCTCATCCTCACTGCTTTGAACACGCTTCGCTTTACCTTAGGACATAGAAATCACCTAATGTATACACCATAAACAAATCTTTTTAATCTCACCGCATTTGCTAAGATTAGGACCCGCTTTGCTCGCCTTTAGAACAAGGAAGTCGCCTAATTTATATAGCAGTACGTTTTCGGACTCTCTTCGCTGCTCTTTAGTAAAAACATCCATTTCATTCCTAGCGGGTACCCATCCAGGCACTTACCTCGCTCGATGCTGATACTTGGTAACATGACAGGTCGGTAGGTTGCATAATTATTCACAATAAGATAAATAACAACCTGTTGGTATTAGCGTATCGTTTTAATGCACAACTTAACCCAATTGTAAATTAAACTACACATCGATACACAATGCATATTCAAATAAAAAGTATGAGCAACAAGTGACCCTGATCGACCCTAGAGTTCAGTTTTTCTCCCTCTAAAAAAAATCAATTCCTCTAAATAAATATTATGCTTACAGAAGTAAGCTACTACTTTAAAGACATTAGCTGAACATGAATAGGCATTAATTAACATAGAGCTTAAGAGACATAAATGGTCAATACTCGTATATATTATTTTATTTACATATTTTTCCCACTTTAATAATTGTAAAAAATCGGGTACGGGTACTTCGGACTCGCTTCGCTCGTCTTCAGACAGTTAATACATTTGTTTCATTACCAGTGGTCACCCCGGCACTAACCATGCTCAATGCTGCTTAACTTTTAAGATCCAAAAAAATTACAGATATATTTTTCGTATTGAAACGAAACTTGTGATCTATTCTATAACGAAACATAATAGACAAGGTGTACTTATCTATTACGTAATGGTAATTTATATATATATATATATATATATATATATATATATATATATATATATATATATAATATATATATATATATATATATATATATATATATATATATATATATATATATATTATATATATTATATATATATATATATATATATATAATATATATACTTGTACTGAACTTCCACTCACCTTTCGATTTTTACAATTTTTTAAAAAGCGTACTCGTCATTTAATAAAAATTGAACTATTGTTGATAAAGAGATTAAACCTATTGGCTCATAGGTTAGACTTATACATGGCTGGCTACATGCGTGCTAAACCTCAATTCGATCACAACATTTTTCCAATTTTTGTGATTTGTCCAAATCGCGAGTTATTGACGACCGGATAGCACAACTACAGCACAAACAGATTTTTGTACAAAGTTTCAACTCTCTAGTATAAATACACTGAGAGTTATGATGATAAAGGACACATACAAACACACACACATGCAGACAAACAACTTCGTAAAAACTACTCAGGAGGTCTTAAAAACACCTGACATCCGGTTTCGTTTTTTTATTTTGGAAACACAATACTTTACCTTTATTTTAAAAAGGTATTTACCTATAAATAAACTATTTATTTATGTAATAAGTTGTCATACTTTACACTTTAATAAAATAAAATTGCTTTTTTTTCTATTCACATATGATAAAAGAAAATAAATAAATATCTACAGAAATAAAACATGTAAACCAGAGGTCATCATGTTTCAAGGATGCATTCATGTAAACTAACCTGCACCCTTGGCGTGAACGACTCTCTCAGGTATGCGCTCCCTGTCAAAATGTGCTAACTCATCAACAAGAGTGAAATCCTGCAGGACTATTGGTCCCCTGGGTCCTACAGTCATGGACGCTGTCTTAGTGTCTATTGGACAGCCGCTGCTTGCTGTCAATGTGTTACAGGTCTGAAACAAACAACAAATACCGGTCAGTGATGTACTAAACATTTGATTCAACTATCACTTTGATGTGACTTAGATAAGGAGAGAAAGGAAAACAAAACCCGGGTCTGTGACTTAGACCTTTCAGCCATGAAAACGCAAATACGTGCCCTAATATTTAAGTAAAATGATTTTTCCTTTCTTGATCAGTAGTGATTGCGGTCTGATAGAGAGCAATAAGGAGCAAGGGAGCACTGCCTGGACCTTGAGGGTTTTAACTCTACTTTTTAGCTCTTTGCCTTTTTTATCCTTTTTTCCAAGGAAATCGCTAATTAAGTTGGATCTATTATTACTTTGAAAATGCAGAGTTAAAACTCTTCAAGTCCAGGCAATACTCATGTTTAAGGACATGCTTAAAACATGTTTAAACGCGTGGTCATTAACAGCTCGAAGCCATTAATAATCTATATAAATAAAATTCAAATGTCGCTACCGATGTTCCCTCTAAACTCGAGAACGACTAGACGAATTTTCACGAAAGTTTTTACAAAATTAATCCACAGAGATGGAAAGGTTTGAGCCGAGTCTTAAGATGATTAGGGGCATCTAAAATAGTCTACTGGGGCATCGAAATATTTAAAAAATCATAGCCTTTTTGGAGAGCATAAAATCATGCATGTCTAGAGCTATTATTTTAGAGCAGTACATTTACAATATTTTGATGCTAAAAATTTTGATTTTAGAGCTATAATAAGCTTTTTAGGGCAGTAAATAACTTTGAATAAAGTAATGAATATAACTGACAATGCCCTCGGAATAAGTCTATAAAATGATGTCTATAAGTAACTTACGAACAGGAAATAATAATTGTACGAGTCTCAAAATCTTTAGGTGTAGTTAAAATAACTTTAAAGAACTTCAGATTTTTTTTGTAAATTTTATCATTTTACTGACTTTGAAACACGGATTTCCAGTGATTTTGTCAAAACTTGGTATAAAGACTAATTTGTAGATGCACTGATTTACAGGCTATGTAGTGCTATAAGCAGACAAATGGGAATAGTTGTGCACAGGGGCATAAGTAATTAGTTTACTACATTTTGATTACATTTAGTATAAAGACTATTTAGAGGGTGGACTGATTTACTGACTATGTAGTACTATAAGCAGATAAAAGAAAATTGTGGTGCACAGGGGCATAAGTAATTAGTTTACTTGATTTTGATTAGATTTAGTACAGTATATTTAGAGGGTGGACTGATTTACTGGCTATGTAGTACTATAAGCAGATAAAAGAAAATTGCGGTGGACAGGGGCATACATTATCAGTTTACTTGATTTTGATTAAATTTCGTATAGAGACTATTTAGAGTGTGCACTGATTAACAGGTTATCCAGTGCTATGCAACTAATTTGCAGGTTCTATGCAGATATAAGGGAGTATTGTTCCAAAGGGGCATAAACTATTAGTTTACTAGATTTTGATTAGATTTAATATAGAGACTATTTAGAGGGTGGACTGATTTACTGGCTATGTAGTACTATAAGTGGATAAAAGAAACTTATGGTGCACAGGGGCATAAGTTATTAGTTTATTTGATTTTTATTAGATTTAGTATATAGTATATTTAGAGGGTGGACTGATTTACTGGCACTGTAGTACTATAAGCAGATAAAAGAAATTGTATAAAAAATTATTTACTTCTTTAACGCCCGTGCGAAGCACGGGTATCCCTGCTAGTATATAAATAAAAATTTAAATAATTTTAAAATTATCTTGGTTTTTTCTAACATATAAATAAATTTTCTGTGCGACGGACACTATAAGTACCTCGCAAGGTCACCTGGGAACGCCGTGTTTCATAAGTATGTCACCCGACGTTGCAATTAATGCAGCAATTTTAGAGAATATTATAAAGTAGTGTGATTTAAAGTGTTTCTAACATTCTGTATGTGAAAGACGATAATATTAATAATAATACTTAACCTTTTAGGTAGTCTAAGGGATGCGTCGTCATTTAGACTAGTCACACTTATGTAAGCTGGTTTGATTATTTCCAAAAGGGTTTTAGAAATAAACAATGTTGATTTGATTTTTTGAAGTTTCATTTCATTTTCAAAAAACGTTTGAAAATTATCGTGTCCCATATATATCTATATACATTGTAACAAATATATATACATATATATATATATATATATATATATATATATATATATATATATATATATGTATGTATGTCAGTACGAGATTTTTGTTCCTAGACGTTTCTATGGTACATGATAACTTTCGAACTCATTCTCGGATTGAAATGAAACTTATATGTATTTACCTCAATAACATGTATATATTCTTGACCAGTAAGTCTCCCTTTCAAACATAAAAAAAATCACACTCAACCCCCCCCCCTCCATGACCCTAACCTCATAAGCTCATTTTTTCTTTGAAAATTCGCTAAAATGTATCAAACAGATAGTTCTGATGACATCCAGGTTTCGAGTAGTCAGCACAATACTTTCCCTGTATACCCAGGGTAGTAGGGAAGGAAAAGTAAAAACATTTTTGAAATTTCCTCTGACTTACGTAAAACAAATAAACATTATCAAATGAAATGAGATGGCAGTTGTTATCATTAGCGTGATAACGCTATCAATTATTATCAGATGTAGTTTATTAATCTGAAAAACAAATGAGATGTCAGTGTTGGGTCCTTTCTGACGTCAATGCGGCAATATTAATGCTAAGTTTTGTTAATTAACTAATTAACTTTATAAATACAAGTTAAGTATAGAGTAAACAAAGCATAATGTACTGACACAGCAAGACGTCACCAAATTATTTTAAAGAACTGTCATATTGATAATTACACTCATGAAATTGTTTCAGCGAATTTTAACCAAATATTGATTCTCATGAAATAGTTTTAGCGAGTTTTCACGAGAAAAGGACACTTGTGAGACTTTTAAAGCGAGTTTTTACCAGAAAATGACGCTTGAGAAGTTTTGTAGCAAATCTTTAAGCGAAGTTGTTCTACCTCGAAGGATAATGGGGAGGTTATTTATTTTCAATACATGTCTACGCGGTTAGTACAAACTATTATGACCAAGTCATCTTAGAGTAAATTTGCCTTTGAGGAACAAAACCAAAATTGAATGTTTAGGGACATACTTATGATATATTTTAGGGTTTTTTGTAAGTGGGTCAGAAAGATATTGAATATTCCTAAAAAAATATTTATTTTTAACAATTCCTGAAACGTATGCTTTGTAGTTAGAAACGTCTGAAACGGATTTAAAGTTTAACTCTCACCATGACGCCTATCCCATTGCTGGTTGAAATATATTAAGTAAAGTCGAATATAAGAAGTAAAGTCTTTGTTTCTTCTTGTAGAATTAACGCCTAGTTATGTTAGTAGTGGTTTGAAAATAGAATTCTACAAAATTACTGGTGCCAATAAAAAGTAGATTATTTTTTCCAATTTCAACAATTCCTCTATTTATTGATAAAAAATGCAAAAAAAAACAAAATACACAGAAAAGTATAAACAATTACAAATGTATAAAAAGTTGTTAGCAAATTAGGAATTATTTAGGTCATCAAAATATATAAGAAAAGTGTGGGATCCAATTTGAAATTTTAAAGTTAAGGGTCGAAGGCGATATTAGGACGCAGCGCCCAAAAGTCCATGCAAAAAAAACTTCAAAATAATACATAGTGGAGGTGCCCCGAGTTTAAAATATTTATCGACTACGGTTCAAAATTGAGAGAGGGAACTTTTAGACCACCCTCTGTACATACAAAGTAAATGTTAGTTTTTACAATAATCATGATTGATGGTTATGATGTTCGTTTTTACATAATATTATGTAAAAAGATCAGAAATCATCCATTAGAATCCAGCCTGGCCATTAAATAGTTTTTCGTTAAAGACAAACGCATAATTACTTTGAACTCCAACAGATAAATGTCAATACGATGAAGTAAAAGATTTAGTGGTAAATCTATTACCTTGTGAATCAACGAACATTACAGCAGGAAAATATCAGTCATTTATTTATTTAATGTATCACTAGAGAGGCTTTGCATCAGGAACTCACGTAAATGTAAAATGTACTAAGTTAATAGGCGGAGCTTGGTACTTCTCCAGATGAAGATACCTCAGTTTTTCGACAAAGTAAATATAGATTTTATAGAAAATTTTTAGTGTCACCAAATAAAATTGTCTTAGGGTACTTAATTCACTCTCTTCAAAGATCCGGACCAACTAAAGTCACAGGTCATTTTTCTTTCCGTAAATCTCTAAAAATCAGTGTAGATCTCCCTTATAGACAAAAGAATCCGCATATCTTACGTTCGTTGAACTGAAGACGATATCAGGACTTATTCTGTAAGCCCATATTGTGCTTTAACAAAAGACTTAAGTAAGAATAAAGCTAGATTAAAAATCTTAATAGCCGATTATAATGATGTAATGCTGTCAGTAAGTTTGGTATATTGGCTAAGGTTCAGGGAGAAAGTTACTAAGTCGGAGAGGCAAAGAGCCGTGGGCTGCCACCTCTCACTATCTGCACTTTACTCGAAATATCAAAACTGGTTTTATACAATACAGAACAACAGAATGTTGGAGCAAACGTTGACTTAACTTGGTTCCTTTCACTCAAAATTAGTCCACTCAGATGAGATGTTAAAGCAAGAGTGGTAACAGATAGAAAAATAAGTTTATTTGTTCTGTTTGCGAGATGAAAAACTTAAATTAAGATTTTTTGAGAGAATAAGTAAAAAATAAAAATATGGCTCCGGTTACCACAAAATAAATATTGTATACTTTTGCCAATAAAGAACTTGTTTAAAAAAAGTAAAAAATACAAAGTAAGTGATTTAAGTGCTCCAGCAGTTACAGCTTCATTTTATCTTGAAATTAAGAATAATTCAGTTACACTATGAAATCTAGATGCGATAGCTACCCTTGAAAGTATTTTCTTTTCGTAGGATAAAGCTTTGAATGGCTAGCAATTTGATAAATCGTAAAAAACTAAAGGCTCTCTTTTGCGCGAGTCTTTGTGATTTTTCTCAGACACCCCCTTCCTTTTTTTTTTACATATAAACCAAGACTTCGTACACAATAAACCAGACGGGTTGTTTGCTGACGGATAATCAGCAAACTGTTACATTTTTGAGTGAGGTTAGGTTTGAGGATACACCCTATTTGCACTATGACCAGAGGTCAATTGTACACTAAACCGCCACATACTCACATAGATATTTTACTAGCGGGGAGATATCCTATCTCAATATATTGAGAGGCATGGAATATCTTTTCGAGGCTCTAACATCATTAAAACCTCCAATACGAGTGAGTTAAGGTTATAATAAATCAATCGTCGTCGACTTTTGCGTGTCTTTTGTTTTGCATTCTAAACATTCTATTACATAAGTTAGTGTAATTTTGTACTATTAACTTGTTTCAACTATTAATAATTAATAATAATAAATAATTAATTAATAATAATTTCACATTTTCACTGTTTCAAAATTGAACCAATAGGCCTCTCTAGTAATAATATCTCAATGCTCAATTCAGATTTGAAAGTACAATAAAACATTATGTATACATTACATTATCATTTTAAACTAAATACATCAATGCTCAAATAACTCAACGTAAATCTCACTTGAAAATTTATACAGATAATATTATTCTTCAATATAACTGCAGTGACACGCGATACGTTCATTTACATAACTATTGACGCCTTCAAAGAACGCACTTGGCAATGTATTACTGTTCTCATAACTCATTGTTCCTATATCAGATACAACAGGCTGTAAAGTTTGATCAAAACCAAAATCTACCGCTCATTAAATACATTACGAGCTGCATTACTATGCAGAGAGCATTAACAAGTTTAAGAAATAAGTTTAATGGACTGTAAGAAATTTTAATTAGGAAAACTAATAATGAAGACAGGAGTCCGAGTTTTATTAGATTAATTTATTTCATCAGAGCTTTCGCACAAGCAATGCTTGCCATCCTCAGTGAATAATAAGTAATATAGTTACACCACCACATATGTAAAACAACAGTTAAGAGCATCAAACCAAAAGTTAATATTTTTTTATCAATATTAACTTTTGGATTGATGCTCTTAACTGTTGTTTTACACTGAGGATGGCAAGCATTGCTTGTGGGAAAGCTCTGATGAAATAAATTAATCTAACAAAACTCGGACTACTGTCTTCATTATTACTTTTCCTAATTAAAAAGTTTCTAAGAATCCTAATACCAATAGACCATTTATAATTTGGAAAATAGATTTACATTCTATTACATAAGTTAGTGTAATTTTGTAATTGTGTACTATTAACTTGTTTCAACTATTAATAGTTAAAACTTTTCAAGTCACTTTCTCACTGTTTCAAAATTCAACCAATAATTTACGTCAACATCGCATTGTTGCGTTAACATAAATTGGAAACCACGCCCCTCAAAAAATATAATCTCTCTAATTTCTCGAAGGTTTCATGTGAGAAGTCTTCATTCGTTGAATTCCACAACCGTCGACGTTGTTTTTGTACTTGTCCCTTAAGCGTCTTTTCACTTTTTCGTGAATCAGAAATAATGGTTTTCGTTCTCGGGGGAAATATCCTGAAGGTATATTTAAAAACATGCCTTCAAAAAAAAAAGCCCCAATAAAAATGTATCTGTTTTAGCAATTTTTTTTATCATGAAAATAACACTTATGAGGTTTGTATTGTCTCACAGAGACAATCTGTGAGCGTTCCACAGCACCCCACTGGGTCATCACTCATAAAGGTATGCACCTATCGAATAGGATATGTGAATGAAACAGTTATTAAAGTATTAATAACAAGTCTAACGAGCAACCTTGCAAAAACTGGAGTAAGGTTACGCAAACTCGAGTTGTTTCTCAGACTCGAGACAGGTTACTTTCACTCATTCAGTCTAAATTAAGCTAACTCACTTCTGGCCTAATCACAGCATCCAACTGTTTTTGTAGTTTTAGCGCTAATCGCGTAATTCAGTTGAGCGGATGCAATTTTAAAGTTATTACAATTAAAGATAGAATTCTACTGTACAGGGTGCATCTGAAGCTCTAACCGTAGAATAAAGAATTCATATTGCTAAAATAATCCATTGAACTGTTAGGAAAAAATCCATTTCCTTGAACTGTTAGAACATAATCCATTTCCTTGAACTGTTAAAACATAATCCATTTCCTTGAACTGTTAGGAAATAATCCATTTTCTTGAACTGTTAGAACACAATCCATTTCCTTGAACTGTTAGAACACAATCCATTTCCTTGAACTGTTAGAACACAATCCATTTCCTTAAACTGTTAAACACAATCCATTTCCTGAACTTTAAACACAATCCATTTCCTTAAACTGTTAAAACCTTGAACTGTTAAAACACAATCCATTTCCTTGGACTGTTAGAACACAATCCATTTCCTTGAACAGTTAGAACATAATCAATTTCCTTGAACTGTTAATCCATTTGAACTGTTAGACATATCCATTCAAACTCCCTTTCCTTGAACTGTTAAAACATAATCCATTTCCTTGAACTGTTAGAACATAATCCATTTCATTGAACTGTTAGAAACAAAATCCATTTCCTTGAACTGTTAGAACATAATCCATTTCCTTGAACTGTTTAGAACACAATCCATTTCCTGAACTGTAGAAAATAATCCATTTTCCTTGAACTGTTAGAACACATCCATTTCCTTGAACTGTTAGGAAATAACCCATTTCCTTGAACTGTTAAACATAATCCATTCCTTGAGCTGTTAGAACATAATCCATTTCATTGAACTGTTAGAACACAATCCATTTCCTTGAACTGTTAAAACATAATCCATTTCCTTGAACTGTTAGAACATAATCCATTTCATTGAACTGTTAGAACATAATCCATTTCCTTGAACTGTTAGAACATAATCCATTTCCTTGAACTGTTAGAACACAATCCATTTCCTTGAACTGTTAGAAAATAATCCATTTCCTTGAACTGTTAGAACACAATCCATTTCCTTGAACTGTTAGGAAATAATCCATTTCCTTGAACTGTTAAAACATAATCCATTTCCTTGAGCTGTTAGAACATAATCCATTTCCTTGAACTGGTAGAACCTGTTAGAACATAATCCATTTCCTTGAACTGTTTAGAAAATAATCCATTTTCCTTGAACTGTTAAACATAATCCATTTCCTTGAGCTGTTAGAGAAATGAACTGTTAGAACACAATCCATTTCCTTGAACTGTTAGGAAAAATAATCCATTTCCTTGAACTGTTAGACACATCCATTTCCTTGAACTGTTAGAAATAATCCATTTCTTGAACTGTTAAAACATAATCCATTTCCTTGAGCTGTTAGAACATAATCCATTTCCTTGAACTGGTAGAACATATTCCATTTCCTAGTCCTTTTTCGCCTTATAGTTTACAATCTGATCGATGTCTACTTGTACATGAAATTTCCTGTAGATCAGAGGCGCATTTTTAGGCCCACATTGCAGGGGTGCTGGCAGCAGTTAGTGGCCCAAGAAGTCAAAGTAATAGAATTTAGCACGTGCTATATTTTTCTATAAAAACGAATGGAGGACATACCCATATTTTTTTATGAGTACAGGTATTGTATTTTTACCTATAAATTAGGTCCTAATTAAATTAAAGATAAAAATAGTCAACCTTAAGATCATTAAGTAGCGAGGCCCCCAGTCACACTTGGCAATATATTATATCCATAAATAGGGACATATTAGATCATAGTATAGTTTCCTTAACATCATTAAGTCACGGGCTCACAGTAACCCTCGAGAGGTTACGAGGCCTATTGATTGGTACAGCATTATTTGCTCTCAGTTTATGCTAATTTTTTTGACACTACAGTTACAAAGCTAGGTTAATAAGCATAAACCGGAAATTTAAGACATGGATTAATGCGCAAGAAAACACCCATTACAAAGAAACTTCGCCCGGCTTTCGGACCACTGCGCTAAAATTATTTTGAAGTGATAAACTTCATATGTGTTTAACATACTTAGAAGTGGCAAAATTAATAATTTTCTTTCATGAAATGTAGAGAATATGACGTAGTGATTTACGACAGCTGTATGAATAGATCGATGTGGCCTCTGACCCGAGATTTTCACACAGTACATCAGATATTTTAATTATCTATTTATACTAGAGGTCAACGGTAGCGGAGCGCCTTGGAATTCTCTAGAACAGATAATACATCTGAATCACATACATCCTTCTGTTCTTCGATTTACATTGTCTTTCTGCTCGACTAAAGAATGCAATTAGAAGAACATGGAAAAGAGGTGGGTGCAATAACGTGGTAAGTGTATTAGGGGTTAAAGATCGTTTATATACTTTCTCTCCCGCTTTTATTTTAGCGAATTTCAAAAAGGAAATTAGGTTATGAGATTGGGGTCAGGTTGGAGGGAAGGTGGTCTTTTTTGAAAGAGAGGAACTCGCTGATGTAAATATTTTATATATACATATACAATTATGTTATAGTTATATATTTTCATGATGTAAATAATATAATGTTTAAATTAAAAAGGTTGAATTTACCGCAAGTTGAAGAAGCAATTAAAGAATAAGCTACCGTCGATACTTGTTGTTGGATATTAATATCCCTGGACCGTTTTCGGCATAACGCCATCATCAGAAGGCGGGGCAACACTCGAGCTCTCAACTAATAAAGTTATATCAGTGGATACCTTCTAGTCTAAATGAGCACGACGAGCCCTCTGAAGATGGCTCGTCGTACTCATCGAGACTAGAAGTTATTCACTGATATAACTTAATTAGTTGAGAGCTCGAGTGTTGCCCCGCTTGCTGATGATGGCGTTATGCCGAAACCGGTCCAAGGATATTCATATCCAACAGCAAGTATCGACGGTAGCTGATTCTTCAATTTAATATAATGTTTCTTTATTTATAACAATAGAACAATACAAAAGTATCGCCGATACCAAGCTTCGAACCTAGGTCTCCAAGTTTAAGTACTTTGAATGGTTCTAACAAATCTGGACCAGTTTCAAATTATAGAGCCCCAAACACATCAGATACGCCATTCTACTCAAGATGTTTATTCGTTTTAAGATCGCCAATGCATTTTGGTTAATTAGAGAAGTCGCATCGACTTCAGACCAAATAATATAAAGGACCATAGAGATATTATTACTAGAGAGGCCATATTGGTTAAATTTTGAAACATCTATAAAGTAACCTGACTACCTTCACTAAAAATGTTATCAAATAAAAATACGGGCCTTCGGCCCGTAGCCGCTACGCGGCCTCGGCGCTTCGCGCCTCGTCCGCTTCGCGGCCACATTGTTGTTGTTTTGTATGATGTGTTGTTTCATTATTGTTCTTGTTACATGGCATTTTGCCATGTACCTAGCGAATTTTCACAGCCTCTCCACACAGCCCCGCTTCGCGGGCCTGAGAGGCTTTCTCACAAATTTGATTTTACTAATTAAGATTTTATTAATACTTTATTATTAATAGTATGCTATAATATTAAAACTAACAAGCATTATAAACAAAAATATATTCATGATTTTTGTTTTTAAATAAAAATACCGTTTCCGTCACTTAGGATCATAGATAAACAATATTAACATAGATGGCTCAATCAAAGATTTAAAAAAAATATTTGATGGGATGCAGGAGGCTCAAGTAGTACAGTCTAGTGGTGACAGCGTGAAACTGTCACATATTTTTATTTCTGACATTTTATTTATTTATTTTTATTCAACCAAACAACGAGCTGTTGAGGGTAATCAAGTCTTTCCATCCGCTTTTCAGCGCTAGAATGATGAGGAGTCGATGAATGAGTGATCCCAAGAAAGCTCTATAAGAAAAATTGGTTAAAAGTGAAAAAAAATTAATTTCTCACACTTACTTCACCCATTCTGTCGTCCCCCCTTGGATTTGAACATCTAATGTCAGAGTTTCAATTTTTGTTTGTTTTCTTTACTTATCCGTTTGCGCCAACCCGAGATGTTATACTCAGATAGCAAATTTAAATGTTAAGTCTAAAAAACTAAGAATGAATTATTTTATTTTTTTAAGAAAACGATGGTGCTGCTTCGCGTGATGAGGCCCCAAAGTTTTATAAAACAAAAATACATCGCGAATACTACAGCATACCATAGATCTTTGTTTACTTTTATTTTATTTTACTAAACGATTGGCAACTGTTTGTTTTTAAAAAAATTTACAGCACAATCTAGTAGAGATAGAGCAAATATATTTTTACTACTAGCGCTATTCAAGACTCTAGTGATGAGGCCCCCAACTTAAATCATAAACACAAACTTGTCAATTGAGTGTTCCTACTACACTCGGGAGTGAACCATCTATCTTAGGATTGTCTGATTGAGCTGAAACCGGTCGCAATCGTTTTAGAATGACTTCGACCATATAAAGACTACTTCGAGGTTCCTCCGCTTTACGGGCCTGCTTTGCTCGGCGTGGTTTAGTGGAAGCCATTTTTGTCCTGTCTCTCTGGGACAGCAGGCTTACCAGGATGGAGCAAGAGGTAGAGGTCCATCTTTTAACTATGTCCCCATCCTCTAAACTACTAAACCCAACAGATATCGTACAAGTCTTTGACTGGACGTATACATATATACAAGATTATATATATATGTATACTGTTTGCGCCATTTGTGATGGTTCGATTGAGCTGAAATTGGTCTTAATCGATTTAGCTAGCCGTCTACCTAAACACAAAATACCTTGTTTTAAGCCATTTCAAGTTTCAAAAAAAAATTTTTTTCATGACGTCATAACTTTGATTGATGACGTCATAATGTTTTTATAAACAATAGGCCTCGTAACCTCCTCAACATCTCGCGATTTGCAAAGTTTCGTTTCAATTTGAGAACGCCTTCGAGAGTTATCGTTCGCCATACGAAAGGGTAGAAACTCTTACATACTATATATATATATATATATATACATATATATATATATATACATATATATATAAACTTTTTTGGCTGAACTTCGGTATACGGTGCACCCTGTTATCAATACTATACATCGATATATTTTTAGTTTAGAGATATGACGTAGGAACAATCGATATATGCCTTTTCTTTTACGTTTATGAACATATTTTATCATTTTTTAAAATGTTTTTTTTTGTTGTTTGTGTTTTTTTATTTGTTGTAAAATGGTTTATAACTATTTTCATATTTTTTTAATGTTTTATAATGTTTTAACTATGTTTTCATAAGAATAATCGATGATACACCACATCTAATTTTATGTTACGAGTATTTTTTACGTATTTTGTGTTTTTATTTTTCAGGTTATTTATTATATTTTTGTTGTTAATGTTTCATTTATTTGTTGTATGGTTTGTTTAATGTTTTAATTATAATTAATAATTTAACGACGCTGCTTATCTTTTAAAGTGAGTTCTCGTTTACGTGTCGCGTAACTAAAAATATATCGATATAGTATTGATAACAGGGTGCACCGTATACCGAAGATTTACCACTTTTTTCGGACATATATTTTTGTTATCAGGAAGCCAATAGGAACCGATTCCACTCACTCCCACCCTCAACTTCCGTCATCCAAACAACCTCATAAGCGTCATTTTCATTATGAAAATTTGCTAAAAAAAATAAAATGCCCGTTTTAGGGCCTTTCGGCCCATCAGGGTATTCACCTCAGGTGGGTTGCATCTACTACACTCTAAGAATTAATTAAAGTTGGCGAAATCATTTTAATACAAATACTATTCATAAAATCTTAGAGCATAGCCCGGGCTGCGAACCCAGGACCTCCGGTGCCGAAATCGAACGCCTTTACGATCACGGAGGCAGACTAATCAAATATTCAGTACAAAATTACTGTAACTTATAAAGAAGAATGTTATAAAACATTCTTATACTTATAAAATACAAATCAAAACACAAACTATGTGTGGGAAGCCGAAAACAATAGATTTATTGTAACCTTAACTCACTCTTTAACCTTAACTCACACTCAGGAGGTTACAATGAGGTTACACAGAGCCCATTTGTAGGTAATATACAGCATAAATCTGACTGGGAGCCCTGAGACTTTATGATGTTAAGAGAGACTATACTATGATGTAATTTTGATAAATAAATAATAAGTGTTTCTACCCTTGCTTATGGGGAATGATAATTCTCAATGGCTTTCTCAAATCGAAACGAAACTCTGATAAATCATTGATAAACATTTATGACATTATAAACCAAAGTTATACACACACACACACACACACACACACACACACACACACACACACACACACACACAACACACACACCACACACACACACACACATATATATATATATATATATATATATATATATATATGTATATTGTTGTACATACGTCTAGGTAAATGTTATTTGTTGGGTACAGTAATACTAGAGGGTGGGGAAATAAATTAGAATAGGGGCCGTTGCCTCTTGTTTCACCCTAGTTAGCCTACTGCCCTAGACAGACAGCACAAAAATTGCTCTAACAAGCTAAGTAGGCTTGCAAAGCAAAAACCTGAATGAAAATTCAAGGCGATGTAAATTTGCTAGATATATGGCAAAATGCTATGTAACAAATAATAATAATAATAAAACAACAATGTGGCGAGGAGGCCCCACAGCCTCCTTAAATATATTGGCAGTGGACAATTAATAACTTCAATTATATCTGCGTATTGCCTTGCAAAATCAAGAGACTTCACCAAATCAAACTTATTATTCTTTATAATAATTTACATCCATTAAATTTACAAGAGATTTTTGTGATTCAGAAAAACGAATACAAACCACTTAAATTTAAAAATTAATTAAATTTTTTATCATATACAGAACTAAGCAATACAAATTATTTAACTTTGTCTAAGCATTTTGGATGGTTTAAAACTCTTCTATAACCTGGTAGATAATTATATATTTTTATTTCCATGAAACTTAGAGCTTGATACGATTTTTTACATTGTTTTTTGATACGGTACTTTGAAGTCACTACCTCTCCTAGTCTCATATAAATGATGATCTCCTTGTTTTTGCTTTGATTCTAAATTCCTCAAAACATCTTTTAAACATTCAACAATATGCAAGGTCTAGACTGTTAAGATCCATTTAATAAAGTTGAAAAGGGATTTAAAAGTTTATATTAGTTTAACATCTTCTAGAATATAGGTAGCACTTTTTTTTAAAATAAGGACTAGTCTTCATTACTTTTACCTTTCATTTAAAAATATAATCTAATATAATCTTTACAAAAATATATAAAATATAATCTTTACAATCCAACCGAGATAAATATTCAAGTTCAAGTAGAGTTGAATCAACAGGTGGTAACAATTTATCTCTATCAAAAATCACGTTTCTTGATTAATTATGTTTCATTATTTATCCCTGTTACATAATTACATAATCACTTCAAGTTAACAATTGGACTCTCTTGTGGAAACATAAAATTGTTAATCAATTGATGAATACCTAACTCGACCATTTAATTGTATTCCTAATTTCATATCTAACTAAATTCTTATCACAATAATACAAACATTTCATTGTTTACAAATTGATAAGAAATATAAATAAACAAATGTTTACCTTCTGTCCATCTTTGTAGTCCGAGAGCTGATTTGAAGCGGGACAACGAGACATTTTTAAATCAAAACTAAACAAAATTTCTTGAAACTTATTAACACCAGAACTTTATAGAACGGCGCCGGTTAGAGAACTGACGGATAAAATTATTGAGGATCGCAATAAGAACCAGTTTTCCCTTACCCCTTTTTACTATTTACGTTTTTGATAACAGCTGTGATAAGAACTTTTTGAGAAACAGTGTTGCCACACAATTAAAAAATTTAGGTACAGAACGTCGCTCTTACATATAGTAGCTTTTTAAAATTTAGAAACACAAAGAAAAATTGAATTGATGAAAATAAAAAATAAGAAGAATATGGTCATATGTTTGTGTTTAGAAAAATAATGTTAAAATTTGTGTTTTAAATTTTAATAGTTTGTTTAATTTAATAAAAGGCAAGAATTTATTTTTAAAAATGCCTTTAATTATAATGATAGGGTTGCCTTGTAGTGGTAAAAGTACGCGAGCTCGTGAAATAAAGCAGCTGTTGGAGTCGAACTACGGTAAAACCGTCAAGATAGTGAGTGAGAACGAGGTGCTGGCTAGTAAGAAGTTGAATAAGAACGAGTTTTACATGAATTCACACCGAGAGAAGGAAGTCAGAGGGATATTAAAATCCTGCGCCCTGAGAGACCTCACTACTGATAAAGTTGTTATTTTAGATGCTTGTAATTATATTAAAGGTGTGTTTTGTTTTAAACATGGTTGATTATTAGAATGATAACGATTGACTTTTACGCTTTGTAGGATGTATTTATAAAGACCCAACAAAGTTTACCTAGATGAATACTACATGTAGATGTTCTACATAGTGATAGCAATTAGAGAGATAAGTCACCTTGCAAGTAGGCCATGTCATTGGACTCTTCTTGCTACTTCAGACAGTGCTCCAACATTAATGACTGTCTGTGTGGTATGGTTGTGTTAAATGCATTTGAGTCCTGATATTAAGGGAAAAGACTTAAAGCCTGTTAGGGAAACAATTTTCCTTTAGATCTAATTGGAGAAGGCTAACAATTTGTTTTTCTAGCAGGGTTTTTGAACCTCTGATATCTTTAATCCTAATATCTGGACAACTCTTCTACATTTTCTTCAAGAACTAAAATCCACCTATTGGATTATAAATCTTGAATGCTATTTTGGGCATTGACCAATTAGAAAAGGCACTTCTAACCCCCTCTTATGAAAATAAATATGTACCTTCCCTATAAAAGTGGAAAAGAAATTAATAACTGGATATGTTCTTAGCGGAGATGACGACATTTGAGGGGAGGAAATTGATTCCGTTTAGCTTCCTGTGCAAACATATATATATATTCTTGTGTATATTTATAGTTCTATTTCAATCTTAATGGCTTTACATCATACCTTGATACCTGTTAGTTTTATTTATCTGTGTTCTTATCTTGAAGTTAATTTATTTTTTATTTCAGGTTATAGATATGAAATATACTGTGCTGTTAAAAATTCCAAAACGACTCAACTGAGTATAGAATGTGTTGTAAATCGGGATACAGGGTGGAGTTGGAATGAAGGTAGAGAGGAAGTGGAGCAGTACACACGGGAAGTTTACGATGCCCTGGCTCTGAGATACGAGACTCCCGACAGCAGAAACAGATGGGACAATCCTCTCGTTGGCTTACAGGACAGCGATAAAATAAACGTCCAGGATATATACGATGCACTGTTCACGAGAAAACCTCCTCCACCCAATCAGAGTACTCAATGTGTCAGTATCTTCCTTCCCTGTCCTTACCTATTAAGAGCTTACTCACCTACACATGGGTAATAGTCATGAGTTGCCTTTAATTTGCAGTTACCAACTGTTTAAAAAAGAAATGAATTTATAATTTTTGGACAATATAGTGGAACAATTAGTAGTAGTATTAGTGGTTGAAACATCAAAAAATGCCACAGACCAACTAGATGAAACCTATCCCTCTTATTTCTAAGCTTAGTGTCTTCTTAGTCCAAATAATTATCTATAGTTTTTAGTCCTTGTAATGTATAGATTTTTCATGGTGTATTTTTTTCCTGCTTGCTCTCAGCACAGGCTCACAGATACTAATTATTAACTTGTTAATCCAAGAGGTTTGCAATAAAATACGTCTCTCCACCAATTATTTTTTATATTAAAGAGCTAGCTATCGGCTCCATCCAGCCATCATCAGTCTAACAAAAGAAATACAAATCAAAAAATAAAATACACAATGATCAAACTTAAACTAAGGAGAAAAACTTAACTTTACGGGATATTAACTTGTTATTTATTTTATTATAATTTGAAACAAGTTTAAAAAAACACTTGCTCTATATATTCGTTTGCAAATAATCATTCATGTACTGTGAACCTTCTTAAAGACAACACCTATTGCTCTGCTTGAGACGTTAAAACTGGTGCAACTAACTTGATGTTTTATCTTTAAGGTGAGGCAGTAAAAAATTCTTTTTTTTAATTTGCTAGATGTATTATAGTATGGTTTTTGATGTGTTGCAGGCACCCCTGTCCTCATCTGATTTCTTACATCAGTTGGATCAAATCACTCAGCAAGTAGTTCAGGTAATTTCTATGAAAGGAACTATTCAAGTTTTGATCAGTTGACAGCAAACCCATTATAAGGGAATTCTATTGGTGCATGCTGCTAATAGAATTCCTTAGACCAATTCATAATAACATCAAAAATAGCAACAAACCAAATTTTTAGTAGAGAGTCATTAAGGAAATATGTGATTGTTTAGTTTGCTCTACGACAGGAAATCTTGTTATTTGGTGCTCATTTATTTTTTAACATCATTTGAGAGGGGTTCTTTTAGAAAAGAGGAGAGGGGGAGGCAGCCGAAAGAATAAAACCTTTTGTTATTTAAATTTAGTTTTAAAAAATTCCTAGGGAACCTTTTCAATTCCAAAGCTTTCTGATACAAATGATTTTACAAAAGCATGACTCTTAACTTAGATTGAGGTTTGTAAATTATGTTTTTTTTTGCAGGAGATGCTTGAGAGTCAGAAGATGGGTCACAGCGAAGTGAAGTTGGGTGATGCTTGTATATCTGTCCCAAGCGACCTGACCCCCGCCTCCCTTGCTAGATACAGGCGGCAGTTCTTGAACTACACCAAGCTCCACCCACCCTCCTCATCACAGGACACCCCCACTCATCTGTCTAACCTATTTGTTAACTTCCTAAATACAACTCTTAATTCTAAATAACAAATAATATCTTTTCTTTACCTGTTTATAGCATAAAGTTGATGGATAGCACAGCCTATCTCATAATCTGATGTCCTAAGAGGACTTGTTGTTAACTAACTTTCCCAGGGATACTCTTGTTGTCGCTTACTCTTGCTGATAAAGATCCTACATCATTTCCCTGTGCCATGGAGTTTAAGTCTTTGTTAAACCACGACAAACCTAACAGCTGATTCACGTTGGATGAAACTTGTTGATAAAATCTAGTTTTGTTAGAGGACAAATTCACCCAATGTTGGAGGAAATTTTATATAGTGGTCATTTTAAATGTTCAGAAAATTTACAATATATTTGATTTAATAATACAAAATTTGATGGAATGCCCACGTGTGTGTCATACGAGTCACCATTTAGCGATTATTTTACTCAATTTAAACAATATTGAACTATGAAATGATTTTTAAGGAATTAAGTGCTCAAATACATTCTGGCAGCTTTCTTCATGTTTTTTTTATCCAGAGATTAAATGTAGCTTTGGAAAGCCACCTGTTTTCATTATCAGAGACCTCAATGCACCTTGATGCACTTAAGGGTGCAACGTGCACATACCAAACACCATGCAATTCATTTTTAAATAAGTATAAGATTTTTGTAACCTCATGTATAGGCGATCTGTAGCCATCATTACCTTAAAATCTGCATACAAAATATACAGATTAGACATAAATCCATTTATGAAACATACATTATTTATGAAACAATCTTTGACATACACGGCTAATGTATGATAATTGTCTTTAATATTATATATATATATATATTATATATATATATATAATATTATATATATATATATATATATAATATATATATATATATATATATATATATATATATATATATATATATATATATATATATATATATAATATATATTATATATATATATATATACAGGGTGTTTCATATAAAGTGTCCACCAGAAAAGGAGGTGATAGCACACCTCAAAAGGAACAAAAAATGTCCTATAATATAAACCCTGATCTCCAACCGTTTTCCTACAAGGTCAAATTTAATATTGTAAAAAAATATTTGACCTTACATCATAAAATTGTTAATAGGATTTTACCTGTTCTAGCTAGAAATGCGAAATTGGTATCATTAGAAAGCTGAGTAAATTTCCTAAAGGACAAACTACTAACTATGTCAAATATTTTAGAACTACTGCCCAAAATTTTGCATGAAACATGATTTTTTGAAAAAAATGAATCTTATGGAATTTTTATGGTAGGGCATTAGAGGAAGTAAGAGATGAGCAAAAGTTCAGCCAAGAACGGAAACAACTTCTCTTATGATTGCCCTTTAAGAAAATTTAAATATTTGTATACATTCCATAGTGAACATTTTAAGCCATTCTTCCTAGAAGTTGGAAAAACTGATATTTTTTAGCATTTTTGCATATGTCTTCAATGTTAATTACATGGTACATGAAATAATTAAAAATCTCTAAAACAGGAAAAAAGAGTGGTTTTAGAGAAAAATGTGTAAGAATAAAATAGGTTTATTTTACCTTCTAGAGTCTAAAAATCGTATTATTAAATTACTTTCGAAAATAAAATATTTTGTTTAAATAACACATTATTTTCACTTTTATACGACAAAAATTATCAGTTTTTGCAACTTCTAGCAACAATAGCTTACATTTTTGACTATTGAATGTATGAATATATTTAGATTTTATTAAAGGGCAATCATAAGAGAAGTTGTTTCCGTTCTTGGCTGAACTTTTGCTCATCTCTTACTTCCTCTAATGCCCTACCATAAAAATTCCATAAGATTCATTTTTTTCAAAAAATCATGTTTCATGCAAAATTTTGGGCAGTAGTTCTAAAATATTTGACATAGTTAGTAGTTTGTCCTTTAGGAAATCTACTCAGCTTTCTAATGAGACCAATTTCGCATTTCTAGCTAGAACAGTTTAAACCCTATTAACAATTTTATGATGTAAGTTCAAATATTTTTTTTAAATATTAAATTTGACCTTGTGGGAAAACGGTTAGAGATCGGGGTTTATATTATAGGACATTTTTTGTTCCTTTTGAGGAGTACTATCACCTCCTTTTCTGGTGGACACTTTATATGAAACACCCTGTATATATAAAATCAGAAGTACTTTTTTCAAAATCTGGAGCTAAAATTAAAGATTTAAGATTGAGGGGCTGTTTAAGGCAAAAAGCTGTTAATATGGAATCAGTTTACATTGGGGGCATTGAGTTACAGAGCCTGATGTCAGCACTTTCCATACTTTAAGTTCTAAGCTTCACCGCTAGAATGCGCTGTCTGTCCTACTTTCTAATCGACCACATCATTTTTATAATTATTATCAAGAATTTTACAATTATTGTTTGTTTATAATTTGGTTCATATGAATTACATTATACGCGGTACTTTTCGTTAATTAATTGTTTTTGTAAGCATTATGATCTTCAAAATGAGTAATAAATTAATCTATGGAACGAATAAAATTAAACTATGGCGAGTGACAGCATAGAGATATTAGTACTAGAGGTGCCCAATCAGTTGAATTTTGAAACATCGAAAAATTAACTTGAACAACCGTCAATCATCTAAACAATCAAATAAACAGTTCAAAATTACAGTAAATTATAAAATAGGATGTGTATAATGTGCGGAACCCTGACAACAATTGATTTATTTTAACCTTGAAACAGCGTAAAGGAGATGGCTATGCGGTTTCAAAACCTCCTAATGTATTTAATTATAACAAAATGTATTGAGATGAATGGCAACTAACCAAAGAGTCTATAATTAATACTATATTATTAGTCTCTCTGTAATAAACCAATACGGTTATGCCATTCGGTTTTATGGTCTTAATGGAATAGCCTAAGGAACTTATATTAGAACTCTTGGATATGCCTTCTCTAGTAATATATCTCTATGGGTGACAGACCATAGATAGCAGCTGATAGATATGGCAAAATTCCTCATTGCGCCCTGCGCGTGCGGAGTAGTAAATATTTGCGGGTCGGAGGGGTTCCCTGTTATATTATTATTTTGATTATTTTAAGAGTTAAGGCCGTACTTAGTAGTTTTAGGTGTGTTAAGCATGTTATCCCTGTAAACATCATGGTGATCGCACAAATTAAAATATCAACAGATCCAGTGTTGAAAAATCCGCCCCATTACTTGCACGAGCTACCTCACGAAGATGAGGAGAGACTGGAAAACTTATTTAAGAACTTGGACCTAGATGGTAACGGCAAGATAGACATTCACGATCTGTCTGTCGCTCTCAAGGACTTCGGAGTTCACCAGAGATATGCAGAGGTAGGCAATCGGGTCGTCTCTATTCTGTTTACTTTTGTTTTCTACTCTCTGACACCTTTCTTAATTACTCCCACTGAACTGTTTGCTAGTTCCCGGTTTAGTCTAATCCGTTGAGTCAACTCAATAATGTTTAAAAGAATTGAGGGCAGCTGCTCAGTACCTTGTCTCAGTGGGTCAGGAAAGGTAAGGGTTATGGGTGCAAGCTAGAGTACTATAACGACCTAGTAGGAAATCACTTTGCTCTATACTAATTCATATATAAAGTTGTGTGTATATTTGATCTGCTTATGGCTGACTCACCGAATAGGACTGACGAGACTTCTTTGTGGACAGGACATTTTGTTTGCTTTTATGAAATTGGTGTACAAATTAAGGGGGTTGGCGTAGGGACTGTGTTCCGACACTCACCCTTTACACGACTCTGAGTAAATTCTGTAATTTTTAGTTCCTCCAAACATTTGGATCGCAGCGCCACATATCCCTCTATTATTTTAATTTTTACCAGCTATAACAACCTGTTCAAGCGTTTTTTAAATTGTTTTATTTAACCTTTAGTACACAAGTTTACTTTAAATAGATATTATCTAATTATCATCTTATTATGTTATTTTCTCTACTTTTTTTTGTTATAAAGACTTATAGAAATAAACTGTTTTTGAATTGCATTAAAATGAATCAGATGTTACGCTTTTGGCTTTTCCACAGATTCTATAATGGTGATTTTTTTTAAAGCTAAAGTCAATAATAAAGTTGTTCCGACTTTCTTTGTTTATAAGAATTGGATATGACGTCAAAAATTAACATTAATTACCTGGCGCAAGTATAATTACAATGCACATTATATGACCCACGTATCCTTTTTCGGCGATAAAGACCAGTTTTTGAAACGTGATAAAATATTGTCTGCTGTAACAAATCATATGAACAGTTACAACCAACAGGCCAGTTTAATCACATGACCAATTACAGGATAAAATAAACAGGTTATGTTGATCATATGGACAGTTACAATCAAAAGGTCATATGAACAGTTACAATCAACAGGCCAGTTAAATCACATGACCAATTACAGAATAAAATAAACAGGTCATGTTGATCATATGGACAGTTACAATCAACAGGTCATATGAACAGTTACAATCAACAGGCCAGTTAAATCACATGACCAATTACAGAATAAAATAAACAGGTCATGTTGATCATATGAACAATTACAATCAACAGGTCATATGGACAGTTACAATCAACAGGTCATATGATCAGTTACAATCAACAGGTCATATGATCAGTTACAATCAACAGGTCATATGAACAGTTACAATCAACAGGTCAGTTACAGGTAGGACAGTTACAATCAACAGGTCATATGATCAGTTACAATCAACAGGTCATATGAACAGTTGCAATCAACAGGTCATATGGACAGTTACAATCAACAGGTCATATGATCAGTTACAATCAACAGGTCATATGATCAGTTACAATCAACAGGTTGTTATGATTACATGTCCAGTAACACTGTTAAATCATGAAGGCTGCGAATTTTCCCTCCTCTTACAGAATAATGAATTATTTTTTAAATAAAAGTATTATTATTACTATATGAAATATTTGATTATATACACCTGGGTTTTATTAAAAGACGAAGAAACTGTTTCTATTATTATCCATTACATACATAAAGAGTGACATAGATACAGTGGTATCATCCATGAATTATAAAGGTGACTGTAGTGTTGATAGTTTACAGAAGATTAAATTTTATCTTTACTCAACAAAAAAAGTTGTTTTATATCCAAGGTGTTTTAAATAGTGTATAAATTATTAATGATCCTGCCTTGTTATAAAGTGATGCTTGAAAGAAACTTTGTGTCTCTCACCTCTCAAGTCTTTTCATATTCATAACTTCAGTCCGTTTTATACATTATAAATATTAAACTATTAGTTTAGCAACAAAATAGGAAACAAAATATATCCCTTTAAATAGAAAATAGAAGGCTTTGGGCCATACCTTGGCAGATTGAGATACATTATCTGATATAAGGTCATCCATATTTGCCACATCTGGTCCATTAAGATGATCTGATTGAGCTGAAACTGGTAACCTTTTGATTCAGGACCCCCAAACCTTAAAATATAACTAAGTTCAATGATGTTATTATTTTGGGTTAATTAACATTATAATTTTTTATTAATGTGCTTTGTCACCTTCTTCCGTTTTTATTTCGTTTTGATTGAGGTAGTCTGTGAGAGTATATATATATATATATATATATATATATATATATATATATATATATATATATATATATATATATATATATAATTTGCATAAACACAATGATAATATATATTATATATATATATATATTATATAACTTTGCATAATGAATATATATATATATATATATATATATATATATAATATATATATATTGTGTTTATGCAAAGTTTCCGAGCACTGCTCTGATTAGAATATAACTTGGCTCGTGGCTTAATCTTGTATATACTAAGCTTCCTGGACCTAATGTTTTAAAAAAAAAAATTATAACATCATCAATTTTCCAAAAATTATTTAGTATACTACATTATCTTTGCAATTTTCAGTATTTTAAAATTCTTTAAATTTGTTAATTCTTATTATGTTTTTAATGAAGGCTTATTCCTCAAAATTTAAAGTATTATTACACAAAAAAGTGAATGGTATTATCTCAAAAAATATTAATGTGCAGGAAGATTTTGGCGCCATTTTTAAAGTTTAACAATTTTGGCGGGTGTGTTGATTCTCGGGGACGATGCGAAGACTCAAAAAACAATATCTTTTTAAGGAGATGGACTGGTAAAAAAAATGTTTAGTTTGATATATTGAAGTTTGGGGTAGCACCAAGCCTTCCAACTCCCAACGTCTACAAATCCTACAGTCAAAAATCCTCAGAAAAATCACTAATGCTCCTTTTTATGTTTCTAACCTTACCCTACATAACGACCTCAACGTCCCATTTGTTAGAGACCTCTCCAAATCCCGCTACCAAAAGTTCCATGAATCCCTAGTAAACAATTCCAATCCATTAGTAAAACTCCTCTCATCTAAAACCCTTCCAGATAATCCTACCAGGCGCCTGAGACGACAGTGGCCCAGAGACCAGCTAAACCAGCCATAAATTAATTCCCCTCTATTTGAGTTTTGCAGCTTCCAACATCGGGGGAGACTAGGAAGCATCATATGCTTCTTTGTGAACCCTTGGTGTCGGGGGCTGCAGGATCTTAAAACTTATTACCTATCTAACTAATATATTTTATCCGAATTAACTCTTATCTAAATCTATCATATTATGTATCTATATCCAATATATCTCTTCCAATATAATTATCACTATAATATTCCATATACTAAATAATTCATCTATCAACTCCCGCCAGAGTGCAATCAGTGGATTGTTTCTCTTACCAGACTTCTCAAGCCATGAAACTATATTAACTCTAATACTTGTAACAATAATTGTTGTCGTATTACTCAATATAAAATGTCAAAAAAAAAAATAGTTTGATAAGTTTTTTCATTTGGTAGTTGCAAGGTAATATGAGGTGGTAAAAAGATGTCTCAAGTTTCTTGTGTAGCTTGCGAAAAGAGAACTTTATTTTAGTGGCATGATTTTCCTCCCAAAGTCCATGTTTTTTCTGCTAAACGCCTGAGATGTGGAAATCGTTTTTGTTGATTCGCTTGGAAAAATACCAATTAGGTTAAAAATTCTGTTCTGGTGTTTTTATTATTAAAGTTATTAAATTTATTAATTATTTTGTAGATTTACCATTGTGCCAATTACATTTATACTTAAATGATAATTATTTCATTATTAATTATATACTACTTGTTTCAATGACTTACTTTTGTACTTATTTTAATTTGATATATTACTTATAGTTTAGCCATAATTTGAGTTAATTGAACAACTTTGGTTCTTATTCAAGAAATAATGAGAGTAGGCTATTTGCAACGAGTCTGGGGGACACGGTAGTGGCCTCGACAAGTCTAGCGGGTCACTGGTGTACCATTCTTTAGAGGAAGCATCTTGAGGCTATTTTCACCCCCTCGTACCTTTTTATTAAGGACATTAACAAATATAATGTTTATATTAACTAAAAGATCTTGTTGAGCTGACCCATTCTACCAAATTTTCATATCTTTACCATTAACAGATGTTGAGGTATAATGGCTCAAATTTAGGCAGTTTTGACTCTCCTTCACTCACTCATCAAAATTCTAAGGCACTTCCAGCAATTTTAGACACTTGAAATTTGGTATATAGATAAATGTTGATGTGAAAATCAATGAAAAATTGTCCAAATCTAACATTTTCATCACTTCTACCTAATATGTTCTACTTAAGTTGTGAGGTAATCCTACCCTCAATTTTTCATATGAAGAACAATTTTGACAACTAGCGCTACCTAGTAGAGAACTTAAAACTACAGTCTATCGTTTAGTTTAAAAATCCCCAAGGTCATAAGTATTTTGGGGATTGACCAATCAGAGAAGCCACTGCCAACCTCTCACTTAAAAAGAGAAAAAAAATCCCTACCACAATAACCGCTGTAGGGAAAAAACCTTCTTCCCAGCAATCGTTTTTGTTTGTGGTTCTTCTTTTGATTAAATCGTTTTGAAAACTACTTTCAAATTAATCTTAAAAATTATATTTTAAAATAAAACTACACAAAATAAATGTAAAAAAACATCGCCTTCAATAACATAGTTTTTCCCGCTCCCTTCTTGCTGGGATTTTTTTTCTTAAGAATCAGTGGTGTCTAAACTGACCTGTCAAGATTTTTAAACTAAACGATAGACTGTAAGAATATCGTGAGTTTTATTATGACAGATCTCAAAAAGTATTTTTACACAATTTATATATTGTTTAATTAAAGAAAATGGAAATGTTTAGTTATAAATAAGTGTTGTAATGTGGTGTAACTAATTAATAATTTAATAAATGAAAAGAAATTATTTTTTTTCATTTCATTTTAATAATTTAATAATATTTCTTGGCATATTTTTGGAACGAATAGCTTACAAAGAGGAATGAAATCCTAACAAAAACACCACATGTGTGAATAGAAAGAGTCAAGTCTACATAGTGTAAAAAGTCTTAACAGGAAAAGACAATGTGGTTTCCACTGAAGCAAATATAAAACCTGGTATTTTTAATAATTGCTACTGTAGCAAAATTAACTGAGGTGTATTTTTCTTATGACATGTCTCTATAAGGCGCCGTCGAATATCCACGGCCTTCTAGATCCCTTTGGACATTGGATCACCAACAAACTTTTTTTTATCATTGACGCTTATGGGAAATTTTTGAGGTGCGTTAGTTTTTATCAAAATTTTCAGTAATTAGCCGGATTTGTGATAAATAAAGCCTATTTCCGTAATCTGCACGCTTTTTTGGTTAATGTCAAAGAGTATTTACATTCACTCAACGATTTATTTTTAATCTAACTTGGTACATACATAACTACTGTTAGACATCAATGTTATCGACCTGATTTTTGTTCAAATTTTGAATGTATTAATGAAAATTAGCACAAATTGTTATTATTTGCAGTCAACAACACCACAACAAAGAGGTAATTCGTATGTAAGCAGGTACGTATGTACGTATATACGTATTTACTTACGTTTGTATGTACATACGTACGTACATACATACATACATGTATACGTTTGTATATGTGTACATGTGTACATACATACATATGAATGTACGTACGTACATACATACATAAAATAAATTGTTGAGTGAATGTAAATACTCTTTGACATTAACCAAAAAAGCGTGCTAATTACGGAAATAGGCTTCATTTATCACAAATCTGACTAATTAATGAAAATTTTGAAAAAAACTAACACACCTCAAAAATTTCCCATAAGCGTCAATGATAAAAAAAAGTTTGTTGGTGATCCAATGTCCAGAGGGATCTAGAAGGCCGTGGATATTCGACCGCGCCTTATGGTACAGGACTTATATAAGTTATTAATTGTATTTAATGAGAAATAAACATATTTCTTCAAGTAAGGTCAGGTGGCTTCTCTATATCCTGAATTAAATATAAAGCTTAATGCTTTTTCTGCATCCTGAATATGACCTCTGCAAGCATTGAGTGTCCTTAGTGGAGTAATGTGTAGTTCATCCGACTGTTTGAGAAAACATTGATTAGTTGGTTCAGTCCCAACTAGATGCATCTTAACAAAAAGGAAACAACAGATGTTGTTTTAATTTGTGTTTGTTTCATTGTTTTTTATTAATGTTTATTTGACTTTGCAGAAATTCCTGGAGAGGGCTGATGTGAACAAAAGCAGTGATATATCCCTAGCGGAGTTCATACACTATGTGAAGGAACACGAGAAGAACCTCCGCCTAGGTTTCTCTCATATTGACAAGAACCAGGATGGTAACTAAACCTTTTACTTGTTCTATTCATAGAGTTGTAGTATATAGGAATGACTGCATTTTCTTATCAATCTGTTATCAATTTATCAAATTGATGAGGACTATTGCTGGTCACATGGTTATAACCAGTTGACAGTGTGAGAAAATAATGTGAGGGTACCAATGAGGTTAGTTGTATGTTAAACCACGCCCACTTCTTCATATCAAGCCAACCTTATTGGTTCCTTAACAATATTTTCCCTTGCTGTCGACTGATTATAACCGTGTGTAATACTTTAGAGGTGAATTTACCTCTATATTATTATTAATAATATAATAATGCCCGTTTTAGGGCCTTTCGGCCCTTCAGGGTATTCACCCTGCGGGAGAAACCTCAGGTGGGTCACATCTACTATGCTCAAAGTAAAGCTAAAGTTGGTGAAATCTTTTTACATCAAATTCTATTCATAAAAACTGAGAGCATAGCCTGGGCTGTGAACCCCTGACCTCCGGTGCTGAAGTCCAGTACTATTTGACCGCAGCTACGGAGGCAGATCTATATTATTACATTTTTTTTATTATTATAAATTTGCTACAAATACAGATAGTTCAAAGACATACAAGATTAAATTTTCATTATTGAGGACTCAAAATAAAGTCCCTGAAAAATTTAGACAAAAATTAATGCAAGATTATAGGCCAAACTATTTAAGCAAAAGTTATATATTTTTGTGTAATCTTATTAAGTTTGTAGTTAAAATATTTCTGAAAGAAGCCTAATTTACTACCAAAAGCTCTAATTTGTGTTTTATTTTGTCTGACCACTATGCCATAACTTCAACCTTGCTGGCCTTCATAACTAAAATTTAGACTGCTATTGGTGTTAAATTTACAAAAAATATTAAACTTATAAGTTTATATTAATACAAATATTAAATATATAAAACAATAAGTTTCTAATTGTTAAAATTCCTTATAAACAAGAAGACGACTAAATCTTGAATGAACTTGCATTAAATATGGAATAAAAAAACCGCCAACTCAATAAACCCCCAAAATAACAAACATAACGCCAACCCAATAAAGAACGAACTGCAAAAGTTTCTATGGATAGTGTCATGAATATTTAGGTGTTTCAGATGTGTCCTTGTCAATCAATGTATATGATGAATTCAGTCTTTCACTTCCACTGTTGGGGGGAGGGGGGGGGGGAGGGGCATCCTCAGTGAATTCTACAAACTCTCCAACTCAGTCTTGCAGAGCAGATTGTTGTTTTGCTTTATCACTGCCAGCAGACCTAAATCTTCAACACAATGTATGTTTTTAGATTTAAAAAATTTGCTGTATTTATTTATTTTTGTCTCTATTCACAGGTAAAATAGATTTAGAAGAATTAATTAAAGCTTTCAAAGATCTAGGAGTTGAGGTGGAACTCAATGAAGCTAAGAAGTTACTTAAAAGGTAAATATTTAGTTGCTGGAAATGAATGAATCAATTTATATGAAGGCTTTTAGACCTATCAGGGAATTCACTCTGCGGAAAACAATCCCACATAAATAATAAAAGAATAGAAGTCTCTCTACTAAACAAAACTTTATTGGCAAAGCGCTTTCAACCTAACTAGAGGCCATCATCAGTGTTTGACTCTAATACCTAATAAGAAAATATAGACTCACTTCTCTACTTCTTTAACACCTCAACGGTTTGGCACTGATGATGGCCTCTAGTTAGGTTGAAAGAGCTTTGCCAATAAAGTTTTATTTATTTAAGTTTATTAAAGAATATAATATATCAAATATTAACATGATATTTGTCTCACAGAATGGTTTTATTGTGTATTTCTATTGTATAATAAACTGCTGTACTAATTTCCTAAGGTTTGCCGGCCTGGATGCTGATTAGGTTGATGACATCCTTGTTTGTGTCAAGGGTTTGACAAACAGTGTATTGGTTTGAATTAGTTTGTATAATAAAGAAATATTTTATGCTTTTTAGTTTATTTGTATATTCAATTGATAAGTTTATTTGTGAATAAAATGAATTATTTGTTAAAAATGAGATAAATTGGGCTCTTTCCATAAGGCCTGTAATAGGCAATGTTCTCAAGATTCAGTGCTGGGCTCTAGTGACTAGACGTTACAGCGAGCCATTTGGTTAACATTTCTAGTATAGTATAATTACTGTATAGGTAGCTAGTGAGAGAGGTGGGGAGTAATATTCTCGAGTCTCCAGCAACCAATAAGCGAGAGGGGCTCGTCTCTATACGATATTTCATATCATATTAATATCAATATCACCGTCAACCAAACATCAAATATGTGTTTTGAAAATACTTAACAACCAACTCTTACTTTTTCCAAAATATTTTGATTTTGCTATTATTCATTAATTATGTAGTTTTATAATTGCCGCAAAAAAGAAGATTATTTTGTTTAAAACATTTAAAAAAAGAAATAACACCATTCAAAAGCCTAACCAAGGAGAAAAAATAAATTTGCGTTTAAACTTTCTTATGCAGATAATAACTGAGAAACTCATACACAACAACAAAAATGAAGACACAACTACGTGAGCGTGACATTTCTTTTACTGAATCAAAGTAAAAAATAAAATATAAAAGTCATCAGACATCAAGTTGTTTCTTCATTCATTGATTCAAAGTAAAATAATAGAGATAGAAGCCATCAGACATCAAGTTGTCTCTTCATTCGTTGATTCAAAGTAAAATAATAGAGACAGACGATAGAAGTCATTATAAATCGAACCATAATGTAATATGAAGCAATGTATAGTTTAAAATAAAATAGAATCATATACAGAGAGAAGAAAACAATTGATTTCAGTTCTATACAATTCAATTACTTTAAATTTATTAACTATATACATAAAGATACAAAAAATACATTAACACGCAAAAATCGGAGAACAAACACGATGATCAATTGATTAATATCAATATATTAATCAATCAAGATGATAATTAAAAGACAAGTCGCTTTGCGAGGTAGAATAAGGCAAGAACTATAAAATGTGAAGGGGTAGAATAGAAAGAGCTTGTGGTTAACGAGGTGGGGGGGACTGGAATCTTATAACTATATTCCATCTCACTGCGAGCTGAAACAACTAATATAATATAAGTGCTAACCAAATGGCTCGCTACAACGTCTAGTGCTCTAGTGGGCTCTAGCTAAGTTAGAGTGTTGTGCTTGTATTTGACTTTGCTATTTGTTTTTAGTATTTTCATGTTAGATTTGTAGTTTTATTTCTCAATATGGTCATCAATAGTGATATTTATAGGAAGTTACAGTATGCTAGCCTGTACTCCTTATTTGGATAGTATTTGCCGCAGTTACCTAAATAACATATATAAATTTGTATTGACAGTTGATTATCTGGGGTAGACACCATTTTTATAAACGTTGGATCATATTTTAAGGGTTTAATGTTGGTACATCTGAAAAGTTACATTAAGTAAGGTAGTTGGTTATTATTTCTTGCACTGCTCCTAGGGGCACTGCTCCCTTGGGCTCTACACCCTGGGGGGGTTCTGTACCCTGGGCTGTACCCTGGGGTACTGTACCATGGTACTCAGCTCCTAGGGGTTCTGTACCCTGGGGTACTATACCATGGTACTCAGCTCCTAGGGGTTCTGTACCTGGGGTACTATACCATGTACTCAGCTCTAGGGTTCTGTACCCTGGGGACTATACATGGTACTCAGCTCCTAGGGGTTCTGTACCCTGGGCTACACCTGGGGTACTCCATGTACTCAGCTCCTAGGGGTTCTGTACCCTGGGGCTCTACACCCTGGGGTACTGTACCATGGTACTCAGCTCCTAGGGCACAGCTCAGGGGGCTCTGCACCTCTGTTCTTCTTGAACTCATTATCTATGTGCTGCTGGTAAATTATATGTTTGGCTGAATAATTATTTAAATGTATGTATATAATTAGCAGTCTTATTAGTTTTAATTATAATGCAAACAAATGCTTCTGTATTGATAACAGAACATCAAGGTTCCATTATGTTAATGTTATTCTTGTATTTTGTTTGATGAGATACAAATAAATATTTATTTTTCCTTATAAATATAGAGTCTTGTACCAATAATTAAGCCATTTTAAATAATAATAATAAATAAATTGTTAATTTTTATTAATTCCAAAATGTAAACAGAATCATATTACAAATCAAATGATTACAATTAAATAATTTACAATTCATCAAGGTGGCAAGCTTAGGGCTGGAAAGAGACTTTAGTTGATAAAATAATTTTAAAATGTCACCTCTATGTAAATAATAATAATTAAATATAATTTCTTATTTTGATCATTAGTTTGTCATTTATTTGAAGGAATGTTTGTTTCATATTTGTAAGTTGGGATTGGTTAGATTTTTCTGATTATCCATACGGAAAGTGTTATCTAGAAATGATCTAATTGGGGTCAACATTTATTCTTAATTCCCTATAGTCCAAGAGCTGGACCTGAAAAAATATGACTAATATTGTACTACTTCAAACCAAATTTTTCTTAAAATATACCTTAAATTATGAAGACAAAACATAGTCTGCCTATTCAGAGTGGAGCCCTTCATATGATTCCACATGCTTAAAATTTTATAAACTCAAACAAATTTCAGTTTTCTTGAAATTAGTGGTTCCCTGTGGGTCGTGAGCATTTTTAAAGGTGATAAAATGTTCTATAAAACGAGTGTTTAATCATCAAAATCGGAGGACTACAACCAAAGTTATGGCTTTTTCAAAAACACTAAAAAGAAGTGTTAATTTATGCAAAATCTATGAAGTTATTAGAAAAATATTCCCTTTTTGTCAATTTTTTTGGCTATTTAACAAATATCATATCTTTAGTTGTAGTTACCTGATTTTGACAAAAAAAACCACTCGTTTTATAAAAGCTTTAAAAAATGTTCTCTTCGTGTTTTGCCCACGGCCTACAGGGAACCACTTATTGCAAGAAAACTGGAATTCATGCTTTCTTTCATGTTTTAAGGTGTATTTTCAGAAAAAAAATTGGTTTAAAGTAGTAGAAAATGAGTCACATTTTTTAGGCCTGGCTCTTGGACTACTATGTATTAAGTTTATATTTTAACTTGTTTTAAAAGAATGAAAGATCTTTATTATATTGGATAATGACTCTGTAGGACTTTGTCAATGAATTTGTGTATTTGTATGTGTAGGATGGATAAAGACGGTAGTTTAGAGATAAGTTTCAACGAGTGGCGAGACTTCCTCCTGTACGCTCCCAGCACCGATATACACGAACTAATCAACTACTGGAGACATTCCACCGTGAGTTATCTTTCCATTTTCTATTATTATTATTTCAGGTAAAATTAACAAACTAAACCTTTGTATCTCTGAGTTTTTTTTTTTTATTTTTGAACCCAAAGATATTAATATTTGAAGGGAGGATACAACAGCTCTAATCATTATTCCATGAGTAGCGTGGTACCATAGCTGTACATTGGTGACATCATTTTGTGATTCGACCATTTTGTCCTAAAATGAGTAAAATGTATTTAAAATGAGTTGTATTATCATCTATCACATGTATTCATGTTTAGAAACTGTCCCACTTCCAGAACCCTTGTTACTCTGTTATTCTGCATAAGTATTAGTCTATAAAATTATCGTAAAGTAATTTTAGAGTTTTCACTCTCCCGAATAACTCTCTACCGAGAACCCCTAGAGTTTATGATCAGAGGGAAGACCTTGGTACTCTGACCCTCTCATTTGCGGAATTGCACTTGTAATCAGAGTTACCTACTATTAGTTTTACCAATCTCCCCAGATCCTCTATTCTCAATGAAATAATTAAATAAATTTATTTCAAAAGAAAAACAACTTATATTAATTAGTTACGGCTAAGTAGGTCACTTCTCTGCCTCAAATTTGAATGTAGATAATATGACTTATTATTCTAAATTGCCATTAGGAAAAACTTAACTTACTTTTTAAGTTATTAGTTAGCAGATTATAATATAACACACAGCTAAAGTCAGTTAACAGTGCACCAACAAATGTAGGAGGGAAAAAATGTTATTGGTTCAGATCGACAGCACCCATTCCCTCTCCGCCTTATGCCGACCTCAGTACAAAAAATACCTTTTTTGTAAATAAAATCTCGCGTTGCTTTTATTTCCCTCATTGTGCATATTGATCTGCTCGAGTTCATTTCGTTTTATTCCAATCTGTTCAATTCATTCAATTACTGCAGAGTTGTAATATGACCTGAGTGCCTATATTTGACGTTTGGACATTGACATATTCTTCAAGCATTTCTTGCTCTTTGAGTACAGCACAGGGTCTGTCAACTAACAGACAGCATTTTTTTTCAAAATACCATGTCTTTCAATAGATGACAGTCTTGGACTTTTTTTAAGTCATGAATGCATATTTTATCATATTATTTCTATAATATGAAACAATATGCATTCATTTATACAAACTTGACACAAAAAAATAGTTTGTTTTGGAAAAAAGTAATTATAGCTGACAATTTAAATAAACTTTTATCATAGAACTATTATGATCCATTGCATTAAAATTAGCTTTTTCTCACCGGCACTGAGGATGACCTGTATTAGATTGAAAGCTGGTTTTGTCATCATTACATTGGTCGATCAAAAACACACAATTATAATAATGTCTGGTCATTATACATTTCCACGTTCCTTCCTTTTGTTAAAAAAATTAAATATTCTTTGAAACATTGAATATCCTTGAATACTTATTTATCTACAAAGAGCTTAGAGAGTTTTTTTAAGAGAACAGCTCATTTAATACTAGTGAAAATGAGCACTTAACTTGAAATAAATCAGCTAATATGTTGAAGCTTCCCAAAATATTTTTCAAATTGTTTTCTTTACATTGAACCAAAAATATAATCTTTTCCTGTTAATATAACTGGAATAAATAACAAAAATAAGTATAAAAAGCTCCAGTCATGGCTACTTGAATACGGGTTGTTGATTAAATCTAAAATATAAATTATAAAATTACTCATTTAATTGGTAATTTTATAGCATCTTAAAGATATATATTTTTTTTTAATTTTTTAAGTTTTTAGTCAATTTTATAGTTGATTATTAGTAGGTAACCTAAAGTCTGTTTATAGTCTATAATTACTTGGTTTTAATTCAAAGCTGAAAATAACAACTATTACCCTTATAATTTACACATAAATGTACAGGTTGTTTCAATAGAACGTTTCAATACAGGTTGTTTTTAGCTTTTTCTCGGAAACTATTATATCAAGATATTGCCTTGGGGGATAGTTATTAGTCAAAGAACACTTTTCTGGAAAACTCTGAGCTTAGGGTTGCGTTGCAGGTTTTACCTACATTCTTAGGCTAACTTCTTTGTTTTTAGAATTAGGTAAAGGGAAATTTTTCTTATTTGTAAAAGTTTTAAAAACAAAGATACATTGTAAGAACTGCATCAAAATTGGACTTTTTCCACTGAGTTGTAGCTAAAAAAGAACCTGCCAAGTGTGAAATTAAGTTGGCATACTTTTTCAACTTTAATGTCTGGATGTGTGTGCTAGCCACAGATGTGGTAAAGGTCTCTTGTTAGACCCAAGGAAAGAACATCTTTGGTGGATTTAGTGCATTTCAAAATCGTGGCAATTTTGATTTTCAACTTTTAGAGAACATATAAAAAAACATATATAAAAGTATATTTTTAACTAAAGATCATGGTTGTAGTAGTTAGAAGTGTTGTTTGTCCAGCCAGAAGTGATCATCATCTGTGGCTGTTTAGAGTTATACTATTTGCAATGTTACATCACTGCCTTGACATTATTGAATTTCTGGTTTTGTTGTCGGCAGTAGACATTACTTCTTGACAATGTTTAACAACACTATAACTGCGCTGTTTTTCGTGAAACAATTGTTACAACTGATATCTAAGTTTGTGAGGAGCGGCTTCTTTTTCTGATCCTAAAACAGGGATAAAATGAAAAATATTTGAAGTGAATATTAATACAATATGATGTAAAATATAGTTGTATGTTATAAACTAGAGCAATTCCTCGTGTCTCACTAGTGCTCAGTTATATCAGATGTTAAATTATAATCATTATGAAGATTTTGGTCTTCCGGTGGTGATCAATGTTGATAATGAATCTGACTTTTCGCTTCCAAACTTCAGTTGAGTTCAGTAGAGTATTTTGTATTCAACCACAATGTCATACATCCCTTTAGATGGGTCCATACTGGAAGCTAATTACAGATTATTCTTCTACATTAATGTGGTCATCACCGGAAGACTTCATCATGACAATAACCTATTACCTAATACCTATTATGGAAAATAACATCATAAACATGACATAAGTAATACAACTACAGGTAAATCTTCGGTATACGGTGCAGCCTGTTATCAATACTATATATCGATATATTTTTAGTTACACGACACGTAAACGAGAACTGACCACTTAAAAGATAAGCAGCGTCGTTAAATTATTAATTATAATTAAAACATTAAAAAAAACCATACAACAAATAAATGAAAACATTAACAACAAAAATATAATAAAAAACCTGAAAATATAAACACAAAATACGCGTAGAATAAAATTAGATGTGGTGTATAATCGATTATTCTTATGAAAACATAGTTAAAACATTATAAAAACATAAAAAAAAATGAAAATAGTTATAACCTTTTTCAAAAAATAAAAAAAAAATACAAACAACAAAAAACATTTAAAAAAATAATAAAATATGTTCATAAACGTAAAAGAAAGGCATATATCGATATTTTCTACCGTCATATCTCTAAACTAAAAATATATCGATATATATCGTATTGATAACAGGTGCACCGTATACGATTTCAGCCCAACTACAATATCTGTGCAAAAGTTTTCCATCCCAATTCTTTGTTTAATATCCACCAATAAAGAAAATGATTATTTATAGCTATTATGCTCTCCACCAAATAGTTCCATGACGTTTAGAATTACTTTATCATGTAAACAAATGACTTTGTTCGGTCTAGTTCCGTGGTTTTTTATGTATACAAACTACTAGCGTTTAATTAAGTTCTATGACCTACAGAATCACCTTCATCATAATGTAACAAACACAGTTTTATGTCAAGTCTATGAACCTACAGAATCACTTTTAATTCATATGTAAACAAACAGAGTTTAGTCAAGTTCTATAACCTACAGAATCACTTCATCATATTTGTAAACAAACCAGTTTAGTCCCAAGTTCTATGACCTACAGAATCACCTTATCATATTGTAAACAAACAGAGTTAGTCAAGTTCTATACTACAGGAATCACTTTCATCAATATGTAAACAAACAACAGTTTAGTCAAAGTTCTATTGCCTACAGAATCACTTTATCATATGTAAACAAACAGAGTTTAGTCAAGTTCTATAACCTACAGAATCACTTCATCATATGTAAACAAGCAGTGATTAGTCAAGTTCTATGATCTACAGAATCACTTCATCATATGTAAACAAGCAGTGTTTAGTCAAGTTCTATGACCTATAGAATCACTTCATCATATGTAAACAAACAGAGTTTAGTCAAGTTCTTTAACTTAAGGATTCTTAATAATCTTTTTTAATATATCGATTCTAATATAATTAATTGTGTGAATAGCCAACAATTTTGCTTAATATTTCTGTGCCGTGCTACATATTAAATAATATTTTAATTTTTGGCTAATTTATGTCATATTTTAAGTGTAAAATGTTAATTTTTTAGGCTATCTTTTGTTTTTAAAAACCATGTGCTTATTAATTGTGTATTAGGGAGTATGCACGTAAAAGATAATAATGTATTATATTTGCTATCAGCAAAAGTGTTTTTAAAATTTTTTAAAAAAGAATTACTTTAATAAGTCCGTTAATAAGTGGCGGAGAGTGAACTCTCATGGCGGATGTAGGGGGATAGAACCTATAGACCAATAGGTGTAAAAAAGTTATGCCTTTAATAACCCAACTTATCACGTCACTAAAATTGAAATATTTGATTATTTAATGGAAGGGGGCAGGTGTCAAGAAATTTGTCGTTTAATCGTTTTAAATCTGTTCTCTGATGAGCAGGAATTTTGCTTTGAAAATTCACTATAGTTATTGCCAATATCTGCCTCCGTAGCCGTGGTCGTATAGTACTGGACTTGGCACCGGAGGTCCGGGGTTCACAGCCCGGGGCTATGCTCTCAGTTTTTATGAATTGAATTTGATGCAAAAGATTTCGTCAACTTTAGCTTTAATTTGAGCATAGTAGATGTGACCCACCGGAGGTTTCTCCCGCAGGGTGAATACCCTGAAGTGCCGAAAGGCCCTAAAACGGACATTATTATTATTATTGTTATTACCAATAGCATCGTAAGAACTAATCTTACGCAATGGTATTGTGGCAGGCACAATGGTTGATGCTACTACTGATGGTTGATGCTACATTGTGGCAAACAGGTCAAAGGTTTCTTATTTATTTAGGAATTATTCCTCCTAGTTTGAATAAATAATTTATTTAAAACTCATTATTTATTTGAACATAGAGTTATTAACTTAAACAACATAGTGATAGGTTATGCAAACAACATAGTTTGGTTTCCGTGCGTCATGTTTTACTAATTATAATATGCCTGTTGTCTGCATAGTTCCTAATTATATATATTTTATTTTGCACTAATTATAGTTTGGCAGGTTACTTTTCTAAGTTTTTCGATTGACTATAATCAAATAAGAGACTTTGTATAACTAAATTTTGTCCCGTGAATATTATGTACAATGTAAGACGAATTGTTTTCAATTTTTAATTTGATTTTTAATTTTCCTCATTTATATCTTAGGTATATTGGAAAAGTGTTGTGTTTGCAAAAAAAAAACCGAAACGGGGATGTCATCAGAATTATCAGTTTCAGGTG
The DNA here is from genome assembly GCA_018340805.1 of Microvelia longipes. Lineage (NCBI taxonomy): Eukaryota > Metazoa > Arthropoda > Insecta > Hemiptera > Veliidae > Microvelia > Microvelia longipes. The sequence continues at coordinate 1,586,241 of JACMZG010001908.1, forward strand.
TTTTTAAAGCCACCTAAGTGGTTTTCATAAAGTTGTCTGTCTGTATGCGTGTTATCATCGTATCTCCCAGTGTATTTATGCTAGAGAGTTGAAACTTCACGTAAATATTAGTCTATAGTGTAGTCGTGCTATTCGGAAAAATATAGTTTTTTAAGACGTCATTAAATCGCAATAATGACTCAGCAACATTTCTGAAACATTATAAAATGCGGAAAATAATACGATCGGATTGAAAATTGGCACACAAGTAGCCGTGTATAAGACTATCATATGTGCTAAGTTTTACCTCATTATCAGCATTAGTTCAATTTTAGCAACTTTCTTTGAACAAATTCGCTAATAAGATGGCTCGTGTGTTGGGGGGGGGGCGCCCGGGAGTGTGTCCAAAATCAATTTTAACAATTATACCACACACACACACACACACACACACACACACATATATATATATATATATATATATATATATATATATATATATATATATATATATATACATTCTATTATTTAGGGACCTTTGTAATGATTTTAACTTTTAGGGACCTTTCGTAATGATTCTAACTGTTAGGGATCTTTTGTTATGATTCTAACTTTTAAAATTCTTTCGTAATAATTCTATTATTTAGGGATCTTTTGTAATGATTCTATTATTTAGGGATAATAAATAGAAGATTATACAACAGTATTCTGTAATTATACACAAATTACTTAACACTCCATAGTTCTAATTTTTTGTTGCCACTGAGTTTTTACAGCATTTTCTCCTCCATAGATTTGCTACTAATTCATCCTTTTATATAGTTTCAAAGAATTTATCCTCTTTAGTTTCTATGAATTTATTCTCAATAGAATTTCTGATAAATGCTTCTCCATAAAGACTTCATCAATTTCTTCTCAGCAATGAGTTTTTAAAAAATTTCCACTCCTTAAGTTTTAAAGAATTTTTTCTCCATTGAGTTTTTAAAATTTCCACTCCTTAAGTTTTAGAATTTCTTCTCCATTGAGTTTTTAAATTTCCACTCCTTAAAGTTTTAAAGAATTTCTTCTCCATTGAGTTTTAAAAATTTCCTCTCCTTAAAGTTTTAAAGAATTTTTTTCCATTGAGTTTTAAAAATTTCCACTCCTTAAAGTTTTAAAGATTTCTTCTCCATTGAGTTTTTAAAAATTTCCACTCCTTAAAGTTTAAGAATTTCTCTCCATTGAGTTTTTAAAAATTTCCTCTCCTTAAAGTTTTAAAGAATTTTTTCTCCATTGAGTTTTTAAAAATTTCCTCTCCTTAAAGTTGTAAAGAATTTCTTCTCCATTGAGTTTTTAAAAATTTCTACTCCTTAAAGGTTTTAAAGAATTCTTCTCCATTGAGTTTTTTAAAAATTTCCTCTCCTTAAACAAGTTTTAAAGAATTTTTCTCCATTGAGTTTTTAAAAATTTCCTCTCCTTAAAGTTTTAAAAAATTTTCTTCTCCATCGAGGTTTTTAAAAATTTCCACTCCTTAAAGTTTTAAAGAATTTCTTCTCCATTGAGTTTTTAAAAATTTCCTCTCCTTAAAGTTTTAAAGAATTTCTTCTCCATTGAGTTTTTAAAAATTTCCACTCCTTAAAGTTTTAAAGAATTTCTTCTCCATTGAGTTTTTAAAAATTTCCTCTCCTTAAAGTTTTAAAGAATTTCTTCTCCATTGATTTTTTAAAAATTTCCTCCTAAAGTTTTAAAGAATTTCTTCTCCATTGAGTTTTTAAAAATTTCCTCTCCTTAAAGTTTTAAAGAATTTTTTCTCCATTGAGTTTTTAAAAATTTCCTCTCCTTAAAGTTGTAAAGAATTTCTTCTCCATTGAGTTTTTAAAAATTTCCACTCCTTAAAGTTTTAAAGAATTTTTTCTCCATTGAGTTTTTAAAAATTTCCTCTCCTTAAAGTTTTAAGAATTTTTCTCCATTGAGTTTTTTAAAAATTTCCTCTCCTTAAAGGTTTTAAAGAATTTTTTCTCCATTGAGTTTAAAAAATTTCCACTCCTTAAAGTTTTAAAGAATTTTTTCTCCATTGAGTTTTTTTAAAAAATTTCTCCTTAAAGTTTTAAAAATTCTTCTCCATTGGTTTTTAAAATTTCCACTCCTTAAAGTTTTAAAGAATTTCTTCTCCATTGAGTTTTAAAAATTTCCCTCTCCTTAAGTTTTAAAGAATTTTTTCTCCATTTTGAGTTTTTAAAAATTTCCACTCCTTAAAGTTTTAAGAATTTCTTCTCCATTGAGGTTTTTAAAAATTTCCTCTCCTTAAAGTTTTAAAGAATTTTTTTCTCCATTGAGTTTTTTAAAAATTTCCTCTCCTTAAAGTTTTAAAAGAATTTCTTCTCCATTAGTTTTTAAAAATTTCCTCTCCTTAAAGTTTTAAAGAATTTTTTTCTCCATTGAGTTTTTTAAAAATTTCCTCTCCTTAAAGTTTTAAAGAATTTCTTCTCCATTGAGTTTTTAAAAATTTCCTCTCCTTAAAGTTTTAAAGAATTTCTTCTCCATTGATTTTTTAAAAATTTCCACTCCTTAAAGTTTTAAAGATTTTTTTCTCCATTGAGGTTTTTAAAAATTTCCTCTCCTTAAAGTTTTAAAGAATTTTTTCTCCATTGAGTTTTTAAAAATTTCCTCTCCTTAAAGTTTTAAAGATTTTTTCTCCATTGAGTTTTTAAAAAATTCCTCTCCTTAAGTTTTAAAGAATTTCTTCTCCATTGAGTTTTTAAAATTTCCTCTCCTTAAAGTTTTAAAGAATTTCTTCTCCATTGATTTTTAAAAATTTCCACTCCTTAAAGTTTTAAAGATTTTTTTCTCCATTGAGTTTTTAAAAATTTCCTCTCCTTAAAGTTTTAAAGATTTTTTCTCCATTGAGTTTTTAAAAATTTCCACTCCTTAAAGTTTTAAAATTTTTTCTCTCATTGAGTTTTTAAAAAAATTTCCTCTCCTTAAAGTTAAAGAATTTTTTCTTCATTGAGTTTTTAAAAATTTTCTCTCCTTAAAGTTTTAAAGAATTTTTTCTCCATTGAGTTTTTAAAAATTTCCTTTCCTTAAAGTTTTAAAGAATTTTTCCATTGAGTTTTTAAATTTCCTCTCCTTAAGTTTTAAAAAATTTTCTTCTCCATCGAGTTTTTAACAATGTACGCTGCATAGAGTTTCTATCGCGATTTCACGTCCATAGAGCTAGTTTTTTTAAGTGCATGTGTGTTATGAGCTTAAAGTTATAACTTTGAGCAAACTTGAAATTACTTAATTTTGCAAACCTTTTTACGATTGTAACCCCCCTCCCCAAATGATCGGTGATACTTGGAGGAACAAAGGTGATGCTGCTTATCATATAATAATAATAATAATGCCCGTTTAGAGCCTTGTGGCTCATTAGGGATAACCCCTGCGGGAACAACCTCGGGTGGTAGTAGCAACCGTTACGCTCAAAGTGTATTCTAAAGCTGGCGATAATTTATCTAAACAATAATTTTCTATAAACTGAGAGCGTAACCTGGGATGCGAACCCCAGACCTCCGTGGGTGTTAAAGGTCAGTGTAAAGACTAACGCCTTAACGACCTCAGCCACGGAGACGGCTATTTTTTTTTGCTTATCATATATACTAAGTTATTGTAATTAAAACAAGAGGAATACTTATATTCCTGGATGATACTATTAAATGGGAAATACTGCGGACTGTAGTGGGATAGTAACGCAACGTCATAATATAGTGACATCATAGACATGCCGGGCCTCCCCCATCCGAGTGGGGGATCCATGCCGTGCCGTCAGTCGAGCGAGAGACGCTGTACGAGGGACCTCAGGTCCTATCCGTTCTGTAAATTACCGGAAAGTTATATTCGTGTTTTAACTCGTAAATTTTTCCAATAATTTTTTTTGTGTTACCCTTATTAAGTTACCGTTAGTTATTTTTCCTAATTTTGTATGTTGTCATCGAAAAGTTCGCTGATACTTGAAGAAACCAAAGAAGTAGCTATGCTACTTGAAAGTCGACAATTGGTAGTGGCGTACTCGCCACCGCCGTGCCAGATATGCCACGATCTTGTTACCTCTTTTAGACAACTATTACAAGTAATATTTTTTGTTATTGATTTTAGACTTAAGCTTTAACTTTTAGATACAAGTTGTAGGCATTTGAAAGAAATGATTAAATTTCCATAGAACAGAATTTATTTAAATGAGAAATCGTATAAAAAAACTTCCTGTAGTAAAAACTATAGAAACTCCATTTAAGAGTTTCTAAATTTTAAAAACTCTGAAGAGATCTACTACAAAAAAACTTACTCGATTAAGAAGAAAATTTAGAAACTCCATTCAGAAGAAATTGTTAACAACTGAGGGCAATCTTGGATCACTGGTTTCAAATGGTCACCGTGATTATCAAATGGCAGCTTGACAAATTGTGAAAAACCTCCTTGACCATTTTTTATCGTCGACGATTTTAAAGTATTTGACATAAAATTCGTTCAAATTTGCTGAGTAACAATTAAAAGAAAATAAGTGACAAACATTTTTAATTTTCCTCATTTATATTGTAGACATAGGAAAAGTATTGTGTTTGCAAAAATCCGAAACCGGGATGTCACCGGAATTATCCGTTTCAGGTGTTTTTAATTATCCATTGTCTGTCTTTAAGTGTGTATGTGTGTCTGTTATCATCTTAGCGTCCAGTGTATTTATGCTAGAGAGTTGAAATTATGTACAAAAATCAGTCTACTGCTGTAGTTGTGCTATTCCGATTTTTTTACGTCAATGGCTTAGCAAAATTTCGTAAAATCATAAAACGCTAAATGGGGAAATCATAATAGAAAAATGATGGGAAATTCGGCACGCATGAAGCTATGTATAAGACTAACATATGTACTAAAATTCATCCTATTATCAGCATTAGTTCAATTTTTATCGAATGATTTTTATACGTATATAAAAATCGTAAAAAATCGGGAAAAAATCCAAGTTTAAATTTGGTACATGTCTATGTGGTACGAATGTATTTACTATCTGACGACGTGCGAAGCGAGTCCGAAGACATGTTGCAGTATAAATTTAACGACCTGTATATCTGAGGACGAGCGAAGCGAGTCCGAAGCTGGGAGGTTGAGAGTAGCCAATCCGATGTAACAAGGAAAAGTTCCGAGGTACCCCGTATCCGATTTTTAATATATTCCTTAGGATGGACACATTTGCAATATAGTTGATTTTCCTGCCTTTATTGGCGAATGTTCCTCAGCGGTAACAACATGTGTTGTACCGCCAAAGCAGTCTGCACTAATAACAAGTTACATTTTTCTATTGTTCCTTATTTTTTTATTTTCCTCGCTATTTTCCTCTCTCGCAGTCTTGGCGCCAAAGAAAATTTTTTCACTTGTCGAATTATTTTTAATTCTTCTTACTTTGTCTTGGCACCTCTTTGAGGGGAGTCATTTTTGGTTCTTTAAATATAATTTTAATTATTATAATGCGTTCTTCATTCTCTCCAAGCTGCATTTTTATTTTTTTACGATAATAATAAATCATATATTTGTTTAAGAAGTACAATCTTTTACAAATAGATATCTGCATTAAATGAACATGGCTTTGATGCTTCTTAAAATATTAAAACAATTTTTAGTGTAGTGTTTTTAATCAAGTATTGTAACATCGTAGACATCCTTATAAATGATGTTCTCCTGCTCTGCTACACATTTTGCCAAAGTACTTATCTTTCGTCAAATTTTTAGCTGCAAAAAAACGCTTTATGGTTTTTAGCTGCTACAAACCATGTTGGTTTCATCCATCCGTCTTGTGAAGAGAGGCAGAATTGGAGAAAAATCTAAGAAGAATAGTGCGAAAAAGGGACTTAATTTCTTTTAAAACCGTGAAGTGCAAACCTGTATGCCCTGCTTATTTTAAACTACGAACATCGAACTTTCAACAGCATTTCTTCTTTTCTGACTTATGGCTTTTTGAGTCTTTTTATTTTCCCCTTCCATACATCGTGAACAATTTAAGTTAATCCAACCCAATCTTGATAGATAGGACTATTAGCCAATATTCGCGTTCTAAATTAACGACGAAAGCTCTGCAGTGAAAGCGATTTCTTTGTGCAGGCTCCTGCCAAGAGTTGTTACTCCTAATGATGTTCGTTCTTATAGTTTACAGAATTATAAGGTATCTGTTTCGGCCAATCAGAACACCATATTATTCAAAAAGTATTTTCTGAGTATTTATTCTATTAGAGTTACGTATTGAGATAAGAGTTAACTGTCCCGTCTCTCACATGTAACATTCCTCTGCTAACCTTTCTCTTGCCTTCGTAATCTTTCAACCTTCCAATCTATTATGGGAAATTTGGAATGATCCTTCGTTGATTAATATCTTTAGTTAATTAAACCGTTGTATTACTATTTAATTAGTCAGTGAAGGCTTTTTATTTTATAATTAGTTTTTAATTTGATAATAATCATCTTGGAAAATTTCGTTTGTGACCTGTAAAACAATCGAAAAGATCCTGTCAAAAATTGCACAAAGATTGATTCCTTGGCACTCAATGTGTTTAAAATTTTGGTACATTCTAATACATTTTACTGAATCTGTCCTATTTGTAAAATTGTATTCCAGTCAGCTATCTGTTTGGAACTTGAGTTATAAATAAGTCTCATAAAAAGAAAAGTGAATAAGATTTTATAAGAAGTCAACGAGATGTCATCAAATTGCTTCCGTTTGTATTCTATGTACGTTTATTCAGAATGACGGATAATAATGTGTATGCTCTACAACTTGAGCTGCCTCTGTTGAGGTCTTCATGGCGTCGGTATATATATATATATATATATATATATATATATATATATATATATATATATATATATATAATATATATATATATATATATATATATATATATTATATATATATACCTTGGATTATTGACGGTATCGCACTTTACAGAGACCCGAGGTGGTTCTTGCTGGGGTTTTCCCCAATAAGCTTTTTGTAAAGAAGACTCAATACTTTCAATCGAAGGCTCTGCTCTGAACGGATATTATTTGTGTATAATACTTGATGGTAACGTATATAATTAAAATCAAATTACCAGTGTATTGTTGGGGCGTTGCATTCACCTGAGTTATTCTGGAGACAGCGGGTTACTAAACTTTGGTAATGTTGTTATTAATCTCTTTTTCTATTGAATCTAACAGTCGATACCTGTGAATGTTTCACGACCTGTTTTTGCGGAAGATCTAGAGACGCCTTAGTTTTCATTTCAGTATTGCCAACTGCTTACTTGTGAGATTTGCATGATTACCAACTTAACTTAGTATGGACTTAGCTTAAATTAGATGTTTTACTTGTTAATCTTTTCAATGGTAAACATATTTATTTATTAGATCGGAAATGCTTTGATGTGATTGGTTCCGTAAAAGTACTGATAAATTCAAATTGACGCAGGCGCGGTTGAATTCAACCTAACTATACGCAGACGACTCGAATCTACTCTGGTCAAGTAAAAAGTATAAGCGTTTAGTAATAAGTAGTACAATGTCATTATATGGTTCGACGAGGGCAAAATAATAGCGCATGTATATAACATTTTACTTTACGTCTAAACAAAATAACTCTGTGATTGGTTGTTGTTTTACGTAAGTTGCACAAAGTTTTAAATTAACCAATCACATTGTTACGTGTTTCTTTGCTTGATGAATGAGTGAAAGCATAACACGCTCATTGGTCTATTTTAACGTAAGTTGTTTTAACTATAGAATCAATTACAGTGTTACGCTATTTTGCTCGAAAACATTTCTTCTACACATGCATTCTCCGTTTTGACAATTTGCTTAGCTGTTTCTAATAGATCAAAGATTGGATGAATTTAAGTTAATAATATCAGTTTTAATTATATTGTTCATTGGCTGCCGAGTTGATATATCAATTTGTTTAGTTTTGTGAATCCCCGTGGTAATAGAACATTGCTCGGTGTTCAAGTGGACTATTGTTAAATTGATTCCAAGAACAGAGGTCCATTAGAATTTTTTAGTGTCTCACTTAAACATTTATTGTGTTCGTTTATGATTTTCTTTTAATCAAATTTCAATTCTTACAACTATTGAATGTCAATAGGTTTTTAATTGGAACCTGAGTTAATTAGTAAATGATAGCAATTTTTGTACCGTTGTGTTGTTCTCATTTGGTGTTTATTTCCCATTCTTTTGGAAATATTTTTGTTCTATTTCACTACCATTCTTTGTAGGAAACATTACAATGTTTGTAATAAAAAGTATGTATTGGTTTAATAGCTGCTACTTTGTCTTTTTATTTTGTATTATTTTAATTTAATGGATTTAAATAGCCATTGGGTCAACAAATACCACAGTTTGAGTTGTAATAGGAGTTGGCCTTATCATAACTGCCAAAATCCTGTTAAGGGAACGATTCTATTGGTCACACCTTCATTTGGTTCCAGGACCAAATGAATTCGACCAATAAAACCCGTGACAGGGGTTCATCTTTGATAAGACCAGCGCTTAGTATCAAGACTGTAATAGCAATTCATGAGAGGATTAGATTCAAAAGCGGGGTTAAACAAAGCTTTGTTATGAGCAACTGGTCACAAAGGTGTAAGGAGGACATAGAAGATTTCGTGTAATGAAGAATCTTTCATAAAGTTGATGATAAAATAATAATAAGGGAACTTTGCTGATCCCATAAACGTTTTATGATGTAGAGAAATTATAGCACACTTACCTTGCCTTGCAAGGTTTTAGCAAAATGCGGAAATCGCAGGTTATGTAATATGGATAAGACGATTTAAACATATCTAACACTTCCGGGCAAATAAAGCGTTTAAATGACCAACCGATTCAGCTTGGCCCTCTGATTGTTGGAAGCTTCCTAACTTCCCTACCCTTAAGAGTTGGGAAGTTAGATAAAGCAGAAGGGAACCTGTGCTTACATGAAAAAATCTTACCAACTAATTGACAGTATATTTCTTTCATGAGTTGAAAGCGGCTTTGATGTTAAGAAAGCTTATCAAGAGAGCGACGTTTTGTTGTATTCATCATATTGATAATTTTCACCAGCACCCATACTCCATGGACAAATATATATATATATTGGTGACAGTTTCTAACAATGATTATCTTTTATTAATAAAACAAAAACATAATATTGTATCTTGAGTTGTTTTTCTTAAAAATCACTTGAACCTGGTATTTGTTTTATTGTTTTTCACCTTTTATAACATCGTTCAAACATATTATTTAGATAGTGCAGAAATGGCATGATGAAAATGATATCAGTATTACGTGTAACCTGTTTTTGCGGCGTGTGGGTATTACTGGTTTCTGATGTTGGTAGAATTGTATTTAAAATATTTATCTGGCAGTTTAGTGGGGAAGGTTTGTATTGATATCGTTTGAGGAAACGTTTCTTGAGACTGAGAAATTAATGATATTATTTATCTTCTTAATTTAGAGAATATTTTTGAATATACTGTTAGAGGCTTACCAAGAACTAAATATACTGTTAGAGGAGGGCTAAGAACTGAATATACTGTTAGGTGCAGACCAAGAAATTAATATATTGTTAAAGGCGGACCAAGAACTAAAAAAATGTGCAAGCGCGTTGTTAAAGTTAGTTTTTACTTAAATGAAAGATTGAACTTAAATGAAAGGCATTTTCCTGTTAAATCTGTAAATAACGATAGATGAACTGTTACTCCCAGGTATATGGACCATAGTTACTACCATACTCTTTTCTAGATGTCTAGTAGTTCTATGGCTAGTATAGCTAGTTACAAATAGCTGTACAGAATTCAGCAGTATTCTGATTTACGATCATAGTTAACCATGGCAAGATTGACAAGATCTAACGATGCTGCTACATCGCCTTGGTTTACTGGTATCAAAGACCGTCCTTAATAGTATTTAGTAGGAAAGTGAAAACGTTTTTACTCTCAGCTTGATTTGGACCAAGCATTGGATTGACTGTTTTAGATCTTATAGATACTATTAAATAGAATTTATGTTTTACTCGTGTAAATTCTATTTGATGCCGAGGTTGCTAAAAGACAGGCTTGTGATGTAACAGATAATGTGTCAGATCAATATTTGTTCACTTGTTCAATCATCGTGACGTGTGTCTAATTCAGATATGTGTGATTTGAAAGGCAGAGCAGACGAAGCGTCGAGGGGTCAAGGCCGAAGCTAATCCGTTGCAAATGCTCTCCGTCAATCAGTTATGCTGAATTATGACAAATCAATTCGCAGATTTGGTGTGTTGTTTTTATTTACAATACTGCAGCATAGGAGTTTTGGAAAATTTTGTAAGGGCTACCGTCAACCGCCGTATAAAAATACAATTATGGATAGTATACGATGCAATTTAGGATGCATTTACCTGATGGTAGGTATGGTTATCTAAAAAACCTGATTTTTATTCTTGTTCTATAACTTTATAGCTTGAGAATTAAACAAACAGCCTACGTCAGAACGTGTAGAATAATGTTGAGATAGGTTTCTGTATTAGGAGTTGTATGTAATATAGAAATATTAGCGAGTTGACCTCTACCCTGATCATCTGCTAATTCCTGTATCTAGTTCCAACTAGATATAGACGTTCATCGGCAACTCTCGCTTTTACACAGTTCACACAGGTTTTCTTGTTTTCATTGTCCAGTCATATCTGTAGATTTAGACCAATATACTATTCACGGAACTGCATAAAAGGTGCGAGATCCTGTTCATTTCCTCCCTTCGTTTCGGGAGTTAATGAAGTATCTCTTGCTTGGTTATTAGTGTTAAGCACCATTTAAAACGTACTCACACAAACCAATATACGCTGTTAAACTTTGCTTCTAAGCTGTTTTTTTTTAATTAAGAAGAGCGGAGGCTATACCTCGGTTTATATTTTCTGTTAAACTTCTTTATTTGGACGCTTAAACAAACCTGACTTAATGGTTTTTAGTCAATTTCCATTTTAACCCTTGTATATTTGTTTTGGAGAAAACCTCTTTAAGAATGAATTAACCCTTGTATATTTGTTTTGGAGAAAACCTCTTTAAGAATGAATGTTGTTAATAGTTTAAATAAGGTATTAAATAGATGTCTTGCTTGGCACGTTGCTTAGATGTGACGACCAGAGAGGAATGATGTGAAAATATCTGCTGGCACTGTCACCAACTCCCTTCAACAATATATTAATATTTGATTGGCGGATATTTCAATTTAATTATATTTTAATTATATGCATTTAGAATACCGAGTATATCGACCGATGTATTCAAAATTAAATGTCGAATAGAGCTAGGTGTTAAATTGATCTGGCAGTGTATTTTCTTTTTAAGAAAAGTTGAAGGTGATCTGTCGCATGAAGCGAATATTCTCGTAAAATTGAATAAAAAATGGGAAACTTCGTTTTTGAATTTATTCGATGAAATCACTTATTTAGTTGGGGGATCCAGGTGGTGGTTTTAAGTATTTCACTTTCGCATAATATTTTGAACATTAAAAATGTACCAAGAACGTTAGTAAGTGTTGACTTATATTAATACTTGATTTTTTTTGAAACTTGGTTTAAATTTTCAATTGTTTATTTTATGATAATAATTTTATAGCAATATGTTATTGTTGTTAACTTGTACTGTCACAAGTCGAATTGTTTCTTTGTGTGATTTCTTTTGTTGTATTGATGATTCTGTCTATACCTGTAATCCTTAGGATTATGGTATTATTTCCTTGCAGTACTAACTCTAAACTCGACAAGAGATGACGAGTCACCGACTCGTTGCATAAGATGATCCACTCAGCATAATGTGACTTTAGTTGTGTCAGGCTAGTTGTATGGTTTCCTCGTCTGCTTTTGTTTAAATCGTGTATTGATATCTAACAGATGTTGACTAGGTAGAACCATACACGTTTTCACTGTTTCACATGACTGACTCAGCCTCCTCGCGGCAACTGAGTCTTGGAAAGCAAATTTCTTGTTAAACTCAAAACACTTCCTTCTAGCAATAGCGTATTTGCATTTTTCAAAAAAAAAAAATGTTTGCTCTTAAAATGATTATATGTGTTTAAAAAATATATTAGGCTGTAAAAAGATATTTAAATTAACTTTAAATAGTCGAAATAAGCATTTAAATAAGAGGAGAGGGGAAATGGGTGAGAGAGTGGGGTGAAAACGGAGCGTTCTAAAGGTTGGGTCGTTAAAGGTACAGTCCAGATGGGAATTTCAACAGTTTCTTTCAATAGAATGTAAAGAAGACTGAAACAAAACAATTCCGAGTTCCAGGTAATACAATGCCTAAGGAACGTGATGACTACAGCTGTCAGTATCATCTTGTTGACATTATAGAATAAACTGATATAAGAGTTGCTCTAGTGAATATTGTACTACACGGCGGTGTTCTTACGTCTGACGGCTCACAAGTAGACGAGGCCGTTTTCCCTCCAAAAGAACATGTTAAACTATATTTTACGTTTTTTTGCTGTATCATCAAAAGTATAAGTTTTTCATTCTAATATTTTACAGGGTGTTCTTGTACTGAAAGATAATGCAATAAAAAAGTACAAATGCTTTATTAGGAGAAATCCTATTAAGATAGTTCCCTTAAAAATGGAAGGTATTAAAATTTAAAAAAATCCAAATGGCTACTATTTGGATACTCTAAATGTCATTTGAATCATATGAATATATGTTTGGTCTGCAAAGCGTCTATTCATATACAGGGTGGAACATATCAAATGTACAAACATTTAATTCTTCAAAAATTGCGTTCCCAATTTTTTATAGCAGCTTCCGTAGTCGAAGGCTTTATACTGACCTTTGGATGCCACAGAGGTCTAGGATCGCATCCCAGGATCCGCTCTCAGTTTATATAAAATTATTGTTTAAATAAAAAAACGCCTTTTTGAACTTTTGAATATCCTGGAAGCGCAATGTTTGCCACAACCAGCTGAGGTGGTTCCTGCTGGGTTTATCATTGATGAGCTACAAGGCACTAAAGGGTTATTATTATTGTCCAAATATGGCTAGTTTGTTACCACTTTTGGTAACCTTATATCGACTGTTTTGGAAACTCTATTAATGCCGACGAAATTAAATACCAGTGTTACTATATTCTGGAAATTGGTAACTTTTTATGATGTTCCGGTATACCTATTAAGGAAATGGGTTGGATTTTCGGATAAATTATTTGACGGTGCAGTTTTGTTATCACATGTTGAGTCAGTAGACTGAGGCGGCACGTGCTGTCTGCACTCTAGCCTGTCTACTATACTCGGCGTTTTTAATTTTTCGCACGTTTGCAAACTCGTGGGGATGCTTTTCTTGTAAATATTGGTCATTATTATCTGAACATATCTTGAGAATTAGGCCAGCCACAAATGTGGTTATCTAAACATATTTCGAGAATTGGGCCTTGTGGTCCGGTCTTCGAGCAGACTAATTTAATTAGACTTAGTATCCTAAAACATTGAAAACTCCTTAAATTTTTTCTGTATTCCTTCTGTTCCGTATTTATTACGGTTATTAACCGTGGTTATTATAGTTTTACGGTTACATAGATTGGTATAATCGACTCCAGACCGGTTTTATACAATTCAGTACCCTAAAAACATCCATAACGACATCATTCTCGACATTTGTTGTTAACCGATTGTATTTTAGGTTTTCCGGTTACTTACCAAAGGTTTTTTGTAACTTTTTAGATATGGAAAGTGGTCGTATTGATTCCGCAATGATTTCAATCAATCCAGCTTCCCAAAAGAACTCTTTCCCACCGAAAAATTGTAAACCCTAATTTTTCATATTTTTTGGGAATTCTGCTAGCAGCAAACCAGGTTAATGACGTCACAACTATTTGGTTCTCAATAGAATCCCTGTTCTCTATTCAAGCCTCTTTTTTTAGCGAATTTGAAAAATGTGCTACAACTGATTGTAGCGAGCGACTTTATCAGTCGGACAAAATCTGAATCATGTTGATTAAAGAACTTGATTCTTAGTTTTTATTGTATCCGTTCTCTTAAATGTAATTTTAGAGGTTCTGGCATTCGTGACGGTTGTTATTTACCTAACCTTTATGAATTGTTCGAATCATTTTATTCCTAAATTTACTCTGGTCTAGACTTGATTTTGTAATGCTTCAAAAATATTTGGCATCTTTTCAAATTCCTTTACAGTAAAATGTTTTCCAATTGCGGTAAACTACGAATTCGAATTGACGGATCCTGTGACGATGCGGATTTTTTCGGTGGATTTTGTTCTGGAACAGAAAATGATTAAAATGAAATTATAATAGGGTTACTGCTAACTTCAATTGAGCAATATGTTAGGCTCATAGGTTTGTGGAGTTGGTTAAACACTGTGAGATATAAATCAATTACACCTGGCAGTTGTAAGGGAGTTACACTAAAAGTGTCTTTAGTAGCCTGTGACGTCATACGTTCGTCTCCTCTTAATAGAAAGTAATTACTGTTTTTGAGCCAAATTATTTTTAGTTGTCCCTTAGTTTTCCCATTGTTTTCTAATATTTTCTTCATGTGCTGATAAGTGCATTCAAACAGACAATTTCTTTTTTCTTCGTTTTCCCCTCTTTATATAATAAATATAACACTATAAATAAAAAAAATAATACTTGGTCTAATACCACAATAATATAAAATAAATCAGACGGGTTTCGGGAAGTATGCCATCATCAGTGTAAATAAACTAAACTTAAATTTCCTACTTCTATCTGTAGGTGGTAAAGTGTTTAAAGAATGGGAGACTTCCTAGGTTTCTTTAAACCTAATGTAAAAAACTATACTATACTAACTATACTAAAGATTAAAAAGTTCCTAAATTAAAAAAAACTTTTTAATCTTTAGTATAGTTAGTTTAGGTTTTTTCGTTTAGGAACTTTTTAATCTTTAGTAGTTAGTTTAGTATAGTTTTTTCGTTTAGGAACTTTTTAATCTTTAGTATAGGTGGTACAGGTAAAGAAACCCTTTTTTTTGTTCCCTAGATCTAAGAAGTCTTCCATTCTTTTAACTTTACCACCTAGAGATAGAAGTAAGAAAGTTAAGTTAAGTTTATTTGTACCCTGATGATGGGATACTTCCCGAAACGCACTGATTTATTTTATTTTATTAAAATACTAGACCAAGTATTATTAAAACAATTTAAAAATTGTGCGATTATCACAAAATCTCGGTCGATACAACAAACTTTGTTGTTTTTCCAATGTTGTTTGGCATTTATATGACGGAAAAATACAATACATCAAAAAAGAATACAAAACAACAGCAGTCGGCATAGGGAGGCCTCTAAGGGGGAACGTCGCGAATAGTGCCGGAAGACCCCGAGGGAGCGACACGGTGGGATGCCTGATATGATCCCGTGGGGGCGATCCCGCTGTGCGACCAAGGGCCTAGCTCTTAAACAATTTTTTTCCTGGTATTGCGTTTGAAAGTTTTTTCTTGAAGTTCCTAATTATTTAATTTTTAAATGAGTTCTTCATTTTTATTAATTACCTTTAAAATGCTGAGTCACGAATATTTTAATTGCTTGATTGGGTATAGATAGATATGGAACTGTTTATCATTTATTAAGAGTAATTGGCTGTTCCTATGTAGTCACTGTGCTCCACTGGTCGTTGAGTTTCTCACTGAGACAGTACTTGACGTTCTAATCAAGTGACTCATTGTTATTATTCATTATTGTAATTAAATATTATTGTTTTGCATTTGAAATTTATGCAGAACTAATTTAGTGTAGTTTGACGTCTTTTGAGCAAATCTTCCAAGAATTTATTTTTAAACGATGCTACTGTTGCTTAGCTCATGGCCATGTATAATACAAGCGTAAGTTCTACAAATTGAAACAAAGTGTTTCACTTTTCTATTATTCATCATGGTCACCTCATTGTTGCTGCATTTTGCACTTAACTTAGACTTAATTTTCACTTTCTATTATTTATACTAAAGGTATATGAGAAAGTATCGTGTTTACGCTAGAAGTCGTAAAGCGGGATTTTACACTTTTAATTTAAATTCACCCTTTGGTTCGAGTGTGTCTCTTTATGTGATAAATAAATATTCAAGTTTTATTTCAATACAGCTACTATATCTGCGGGTTTTGCTGGATCACTGATGTTAAGCAGCATCGAGCGAGTTTAGTACGTAGATAGGTAATTGCTGGAAATGTAACTGATGTTTTCTTTTGAGGACGAACTAATTGTTCGTCCAACTAATTGATCGTATCCTAACCGAAGTGGTGAGGATACGCGTAGCGAATTTGATAAGGCGAGAAGAAGTTCCAAGATACCCTTAGAATAATACTATATATAGAAGGAGCACCACTGATAACACGAAAGGCGGTTCACTGGTGGTCTTAAGTAATGTGTCACCCTAACAATATACAATTTTCTTATAACAAAGTTCGCAATACTTCCGGTTGCTGAATTATTATGTTCTATTAATGATGATTATTCATAAAATACTAATATAAATATCGGTGCATTACAATATTTTTAGCATTTTAAATTGTAGTTTAACGTTTTTAATTAAAATTATATTAAAAGTAGTCCTCGTCAACTAAATGTAGATTCTTGTATTCCGCTATCCTTTTGCCATCTAACACCAGTTTTAATAAATACTCAGCAGGTGTTTTAAGTTATTATATTTGTTCTTTACAATCTTTCTTCATAATGGATATTTATGACACATATTTAAAATAATGTTTTGTTGTTAGGGTGGTACACTTACTTAAGACCACCAGTCAACTGGCTTTCGTGTTATCAGTAGAATTACATTGTGTTTACGGTCCTGTGCTCCTTCTATATTAGTATTATTCTAAGAAGATACTTAATATATTTGGACCAACTTTCATTCTTAAATTTACTTCTAAGTAAAGTTATGTAGATGTCGAACCATGTCACATTTCTTTATTTCATTATTTTTGTTACATGTGCAATATCTGTATATTCTCATTTGATTTGTAAACATACTGAAAAAGTTAGGCGATAAGAGGTAATGATAAGGTGAGATATGTGTTATCTCGTTATTTCCCCCTGGACCTTTCATCATCACCCCTCTACTGATGAGTAGTGAATCATATCTTCCAATTCTTTTTCAAAATACAAGCAATGTTGATTAGACCAATTTATTTCAAATTAAAGGACTTCTCGGACACCATCTTCATATTTCTTTTTATTCCTCCCTTCCTTATATTTCTTACACCTTAGTGTTCTCAGCTTCGATAGTCGTTAAACATCGTAATTGTTGAGCCTATAACATTTATCGAACTGAAAGGTTATTGTTTAAATAAACAATCTTGTAAATCTTTGCTAAATTGTTACAATTCGCTGATTTGAAGAAAATTTAATTGTAAATTCCTTTAAATTTTGATGATATACAAGTTGTTGAAATAGGACTTCAATTCTGTGAAGCTCGAATTGATGATTCTAACATGTAGATTGTTGTTATTTTAGACGTTTGCTCTGGTTGAATGAAATGTATTGGTTGTATCCGGATCAGGTGAAACTAATTATTTATTTTTTAAAGGACATCGTTATTTTTATTACTGTATTAATGTTCTCTGATGGTGTCATTTAAAGACCTGATTTACTCACTGAACATTATCATTTAGGGAAAACATTATGTATTGACCCCACAGAAATAATAGCATTTATTGGAGCATAAATAACTATTAAAGCTTTTCGCCTTAGTCTTCTTCTTTATGTTTCTACTATAAGGTTTATACTGCAACTTCTGGGGAAGTTTAGTATAAACTTTACCAGTATCATATTTAAAGAACTTGCTCCATTCTTAAGTTCTACAATGATTACGTACACACCATCCCGCACATTCTGTCATTGGAGGTTTTAAATGTAACAGGCTTTCCTTAATTCTTCTAGTTTTCCTCTAACATTGCTGCTTATTTCTTAATCCACTATTTCCATAAAAACAGGGTTTTCCTCGAATCGTTTCGCTTATCAGTTTGCGAGCGTTAATCAAAATAATTTCGTCGTATATCCATTTATCAGAACTTGAACTAGGTTGTATTTATTTACATTGCAAATAGTTTAAAAATATCTCGACCTGGATAAAAATAAATTATACTGAATATATTCCTTGTTTGTTTGCCGTCGTTTTAATTATTTCTTTTTTGGACTTAACGTGATATTCCCACTCATTTTTAAACAATCCCCAAGATAGTTTTTATTAGGCATTATTATCCAATGTAGACAAAATAATTTTGTCCTCATTCGTCATCAAAGCCCACATAGCTAATCAAATCCCGCGTTACGTATGTGGAATAACAAAAGGAGCCTATTTATTGGCTGATATTTCCTTTATGTATGTTATTCTCTTTGGACATTTGTTAGCAGTTTTAATTTAAGTTGAATTCATACCATTAAAGATATCTTTCACGGATTTAACAAAAGGACATTTATGAGGTTGTCTTACTGTTTCACTGTGTTCGTTTCCCAGGCTGTCTTACCGTAACATTGACAAATAGTAAGTTATTAATCTTTTAAATCTCATTGATTGGTTGTTATAATAAAATAGAACTGATTTGGTTTAAACTCTGAACTCCCTGACTCGTTGAACTTTCAAGAATCAAGCCGTTAGGTGCGGTTATTAGCCCCGGCAAGGTCGCCTGGTGCCCAAGGTTAATATGCCGACTTTTTGCATTCCGTTCTCTCTCGTGCTGAGATGAGAGGCATTGGTACGACCAACTAGCCTGCTTTTATCCTTCTGAACAACCAACAGGTTGTGTTTGTTTTCTAACATATCTGATCTAGAGTTGTACAAGGGGTGTACTTATTGGAGGTCTCTGAGCAGCGCGGGCATTGCATAACTGACCGTTTTGTTAACCTTTGCTTGCTGTTTGTTATTGTCGTTGCGAAAATAGCAATTGTAAAGTTGTCTGTATTTATTAATTCGTGGAATCAGCATAATGATAAACATAAATATTGTGGCTGTTGAAGTTTATGAGCTTATCAGTAGCGACTTTATCTAAGTTTCCTAGAGGGATCAAAACTTTGAATACCTATGTTTAAAGCAAGGATCTCGTCAACAACAATGATTTTTGAGGCAATTAGTTGACTAAAACTTTGAGAAGTCAAATATTCTGAAAAGAACTACCGAGAAGAAGAACCATTAAGTGTTTGTCGATACTTTAAACACTTATTTTTTATGGTGCCCAACCAATTTGGTGCATATATCGTGAAACTGGGGTACATCAGGTTGCTGTATCGAGGAGGCTCGGCTGTTAATTATTGTTAGTTTCATGAGTTTGAGACAAAGCAAATAATAATAATAATTAGCTAAATAAATAAAGTGATAAGAAAAGCCATTCAAATGTGACTTTTCCACGTGAATTTTAATTGCAAATTTTATTGCAATAATTATACGTTTTATATCTTAAGTGGTTTCTCTAATTTAGCGAATTTTCACGAGAACATTACGCCTTTGAGATTCTACGTATTATTAAAAAATCTTTTAGTAACAGAAACGTTGCGATTTGTTCATCATCTTTGCTGTTTCGTTGTTGTTTTTATGTTGACTTTGAAAACTAATACACTCTATCGTAACGGAACCTGTGCAATTTTATGTGGAACATCAACATACGTAGAAAATTGAATTAATTTGGGGAATAAATTTTGTATTTTTCATGAACAAAATTTTGACTTATTTTTGTTTTATTACTTATCAGTACTTAAAGGGGATAATAAACTTATTGTGTGTTGGATTGTTCGTCAGTGTCTGTTTAGAAGTTTTAGGTGTTCTTCGAACGAATTTAGAACTTGGCTCTGATGACGAAGCTCAGGTTACGCAGAGAACTTTCTTCAAAGCTTTAGTCACCGGAAATTTTAATCGTATTAGATTTTAAGCTCGGAGGTGTGCTCTACGCCGAAATATCAGTATTAGTTTGTTTACCCTTAGAAACTGATTGGGGAAATCGTCAGGGTATTAGTAGTCTTGCTAATTTTATACTTTTAATTTCTCTTAGTCTGACGCTCTTAATGTGGAAGCAGGAACAATACCGGGGTGAGGTAGGGTGGCTGTGCCAGAAATAGAACTACACTTTGGCACTGATCTGGCACCTGGCACTGACCATGTAGTCTTACCTGGGTGATCATTACAATATATGCACTGTACGAATTTCTATTTCTTTCATGTACTTCTTAAGGTATTGAAGTGATCAATACACGATTAATTATTTGCTTCTTTCTAACACCATATCTTGATCTTGATAATAAAGCATTTAAGTTTTATCAAACCCTTCAGTGATTCAAAAAATATTGTTGCCTTCTAAACTTACAAAAAATATTTCAATCATTTCTAGATCAAAAGAAGTTTTAAAATGACTCAGTTAACTTTCGTCTTTAGGCTATGAAATAATATTTATAGTTTTTGTTTTATTCTATACACAGGATCTATAGGATCGCGGTGCCACACAAGTTTGGGATTTTTCCATTGATTCGTCATCTCATGGAAGGGTCGTCCTTTTGCCTTGATGCCCGTCCCTTCGTCCTTGGTTTCTTGGAAGGGATTCTTGATAGTTATAGTTAGGAACCCTAGGGCCTCACAGCCTGGTTTTTCTGTGCGTGAATTCACTGCATAGATAACAGCTACGCATTTTAATAGGTATCTTGGAGACAATTTTTTAAAAACATAATCGGGGGTAGGGGCTCGTAGTTGTGGTTTCATCTGTTGTCTCAAAAGATCAGTCGATCCAAAAAGTGGGAAGAGTTTATAATTTCTCATTGGATCTTTTGAATTTATATCCTAAACAACTCACGCGACCAAATAAAGATGCTGGTTTATTTGCCCAAGAAGTTCATAATATCCAAAAACGTTCATCTGAGCTGGTGAAATTTAGTGACAGCAGTCATTTCAGGCAAAAAGTCATGTTGGAGTTACTAAGTACAACTGACTCTAGATCCGTGATTTTATTTGGAACTAATGATTTAAAGAGGCTACTGTTTTTGGTTGACAAAGCACCATATCTTAAAGTCCTGATGGACCACTGTGAGCTATTTACAACGTCAGTGTAAGTTAGTTACTTTAAGAGTGATGGCTTTTTATGATTCTTTTATCGATTTCGTAGATTTGAAAAAAAGAATGACAAATGTACTTTATAATTTTTCCATGACATAAAATTTCATATAGTCTGAAAATTAATTTAAGACTATCGAACTTCCGTTTCAACATACTTAGGAGACAAGAGTTTATTTTTGCATCTAAAGAACTTAGGAGGCTACGGACTGTGGCGACAACCTAATGACACCTTAGTTTTAAGGATTTAAATGTTGGCGCATGCCCATCTCTAATGTTGCACACCGTAAAGCTTTTTGCGTAGTTACCTGCTTATTGTTTTCAATATTAAAAACACCTTTAAGAAACAGAACCGCTAGACTAGGAGCAATTATAAGCTATTAGCACTTGTTTCATACACATGTATAAACACTGCTAATTCTTTGTGCTAATTACTGGTTTAGACATTCAAATGAATGATTTTGTAGTGCTCGTCGGGTGGTAAATAAATACCTTGCGTTAGCACGATATGCTCAAGGCTTCAGACGTTGACTAACATAAGTAAATAACAATTTTTGAAGATACGCATTTTTTCCTTGAGTAAAAATTGTTCTAAACAATTATGAAAAGTACCATTCTGTGAGTGAATGTTTATAGTGTGTAAGGATATATAACTACTCAGAACCGGAGTATTGTCTTGATTGGATCTAACGGAATCGAGCATTTTGTGGCGGAATCTCGCCACAAAAAAGCGCATAGATAACAGTTGTCATTTTTGGACAAACTTGTTATTTCTAATCTCGTTCCGAAAGACTCGCCGGTTGCTGCTTGGTTTAACTATTTAGATCCTTTTATGTGTACAATTAAAATTCAACTGACGCGTTTATGAACTGATAACGCTCTTAGAGGCTGAAAGTAATTGAAATAAACAGGAGTATTGTCGTTTAATGAAGTCGGTTTTTCTTAAAATGGAAACCTGTTAGGTTCATCATATCTTCAAAAACTAAAAGTAACTACTTACTGACAAGACTGATAAATGGCAGACTAAGTTAAGTGTTACCAGCCAAGACATCTGGGGGGGGGGGGGGCAAACCCGATTTCTTAAGAGGCAATTTTTCACAGGAGGAGGCGTCCTCTGAAAACTACTATCTCGTTGTTTAAAAATGAGCATAAATGGAGTCCATCGTAATAGTAATCTGCTTTAGTTTTAATAAAATCTATAACTGTGGAGAGACTTTTTATTCTTTCGTTCTATTACTATCTCGTGGTTGGACGACGACTAGATAAGGGATGAGGCCCCACTAAACCCTCCCTGACCATTGTATTTATTATATTTGTACTATATTATATTTTTATATAATCTTGTAGTTTTATTTTGTACATACGCTTTATTTTCTAAAATTTTTAATAAATAAATGAATTCTGGAGGAAAATGACAAAGTAATCGACCTCCAAAAAAAAAAAAAAAATAACGGTATAAATAATAAAATAAAAAAAAAATGAAAAAACGGAATTATGAAATAAACTTATAAAAACTATGTACTTGTGGACGTAGCTTATTCCAAACGTTAATAATTTAGAAAAATTGTAAGAAATTTATTTGACAAGTCTAACACTGGTAACCTTATTACTATCTGTTATTTTGACTAGATAAATATCATCTGAGTTATTGGCTAGATAAATATCGGAAATGTTGTATTCCGGTTTTAGCGAGGCCTAGGTTAATACAGTTTTTCTTTCCTCTATAACTCTATAGCTCGCGTCTATTCTTATGTTTCTTTGCCAGATCATTAACGAAGATAATTTTATATTTCAGGGCATTGTTGGCTCGCATTAGATTCATACATTTCTGTAGCTCTAGGGTTTGCCAAATATTTAAACTTGTACGATAAGCTTGACTCGGCTATTTGAGTTGGTTTTTTAAAGGGATCAATTTTTTCTTCGTTTTTGTCGATTTATGTCTTTTAGCTAATTTGTTCTTATGTCTTTTAATTGTTTTTATTTTATTTGTTTTATACTGTCCTTATTTACTTTATATTATTTGTAATTGTTTTTAATTGCTCGTATTCTCTTCGTATTTACTTCATACTGGTCTTATTAAAATTCTAATGGATTGCTTGGTTAATTATTCTACTATTTTTTAATTACTTGTTTAAACTAAATTGCAAGTAACATGATTTTTCAGTTTGATCTCTATTATCGCCTCACAATTGTATAATTTTGACGTTAATGCGTATCAGCAAATTGATGTAACTTCTACACTGATTATTTTTAAGATTTTTTCGTCACATTTTCAACTCGATTATTGCGTTTAATCTTCAAATATCTATTTATTGTATTTAACCTTTTCTTTAGATCTTTATTTGACTAAAATATTGTATTGCGTGTATGCAATAAATATCTTATATAATAAACATTAATTTTATTCGTATGAAAAACTGATGGTATTTGGTATGTTAAATACATATATGTGTCCGGCTCTTAATGGAATTGCCTTGATATCTATAAACGGGTTCCTTCTGTAATAAAATTTTTATTAGTGAATTTCTTGTGATAGATTTTTTTCTTTTTATTATTTCGTTTACCTTGTCACAGTTTTTTTTTGTCATTTTTAGAAGCACCAACTCTATGGCCAAGGAGTCACTAGGAGGAATGTTTCTGTACCTTATTAGTGTTGTAAGAAAATAAGCTTATGACGTTGAGGTCATTTGGAATGGGGAATGTGTTTGCTTGTGTTTTATATATATATATATATATATATATATATATATATATATATATATATATATATATATATATATATATATATATATATATATATTATATATATATATATATATATATATATATATATATATATATATATATATATATATATATATATATATATATATAATATATATATATATAAGAGTCTAGTATCATCACACCATATATCATTCCACTCCTACACTTATCAAACTTTCACCTAACTGCTATACAAAGTTCTGAAAATATCTTGTACAAGGACTGGAAAAAATTAAGTTCAAAGTCAACTCGTCCACTTAAATTCTTTTGAAGGACTTCTTGGAATAAGTCGACTCATTGGTATTAAGTAACGAGTTCATACTGCTTATCCTTGTTACTAATTATAATATGAATAGTAAAAGTTAATCTGATCCATTGTGAAACCTGTGGACTTTGTCTATGAAATAGACTTGATTATCAGCTATGTGGAGCTTAAAAACCAGTGTTATTATATCCCGTAGATTTTGAGATTTAATAAATAAAACTTGTTCGTTCTGTCCAACTAGTTTCCAGGTTGATTCTGGAAATTTCAAACTTTGATATTTCGAAATGCCTGGTTTTTATTGCGGAAACGAGTGGCATTATTTTTCCTTTTTATTCAAATTTCTCCATTTCCCTCTAAATTAGTAGTCGAATTGGATGGACCCAATGTCACTTTTGAATCCAATAAATTCATAGCGCATTGGTTAGCTGCGATGGATCTAAAGTGACAATCAAAATCATTCCGCACTGGATCGCATGAATGGGTCCAAAATCATTCCGCATTGGATCGCATGGATGGGTTCAAAATCACTACCGAAAATCATCGTTTATTAGATTGCATAGATGGATCTAAATTTAAAATAATTTAGATTTTTAAATTCAAAGCAAGTTAATTGGGATCAGGAACAATACGTTTGGTATATTTGTCTGGAGTTGATTGATTGCCTAGCAGTGTTGTTGTTGTTACAGTGCACTTGTTATTATTGTTGAATAGTATACGACTATTTATAGTACTCTATGATTTTAGCGGCGCAGTCATTCTTGCGTCTTGTTTAGAGAGTGCGTAGTTAAATACAATTATCCAATTCCACGTGGCTATTAGTCATCGCGTAGGAACTCTTCTCTTAGTATCTTGAGAATAAGGTTCTTCTGGAATACAATCAGCTCTCAGTCGCTGCCTGATATTGGTTACACTCGTGATAAAGGTTCGGTCTTCGAACAATCACTCTCTACAGATATAAGTGACCTATATCTTACCGTATACATAGTTTTAAAAAGATTTACTGAATTCCTTTTAATTTTTTTATTTACTTAGGTTAGGTTACAGAAGTAGAAAGGAATCACTTCTTTCAACCCTAGTAGGTACCTCACTTATTCGGTCTGACTGTTGTTTGACGCTTTTATAGTGCACCAGTTCCTGCCGAAGCAAGTATAACATGTAGCTGTTGCATCCTCACTGGGTTTCGAACTTCTGTCGGAACATCGCTTGACACCTTGGACGCCCGACTGGTCAAAGGTGACTGGTTAGAAGGCCTATCATCTGGTAGTTGTACCCTAATGATTATGGGCTTTCTAATAATATGAAATATTGATTATTCGTAAATGATATGATTGTCATCGTCAAAACACTATAAATTTGTTATTAAAATTCAATTTTCACTGCGCAAAATATTGATGGTATTTTTTGTTGGTTTATCAGTGATATGGTTAATATGGCGTAGATTCTAGAAGAGTTAGACATCATCGAGTGGCCGGGGTCGGGTTAATATGTGCACTCCACGTTCAAGGGTGTGAGAAATGTACTGCTAACCTCATGAATGAACAACAACCGTCTCTTATCAATTTTATTGATATTAATGTTGTTGAGAACAGAATGTTGAGTATGGGGAGGTGAGTGAAGACTAGAGGGGAGTATATAATGCTAGTCTTGTTTACCCTTTTATACAGTCAAACGTGTGAGGTTATTATTTCGATTTCTGGTTATGTATAACATTAACGTTTGAATGATGATTAATTTAAAAACGAAAGTCTTTTGGTCTATCTATCTTTCTCTTGTTCATTAAAAAATGTACAACTTAGCACATTAGGCACTAACTTTTTAAGCACTTTAGGCACTAGGCAAAACATATTAACCTTTAAGTTATAATTTTCTTCATCTATGGTTTTACTTTTCCTCACCTTCTTATAGGTATATAGAGGAAAAGTATTGGTTTCACCCAAAAAATTTTAACCCGAGATTTCACT
The DNA here is from genome assembly GCA_018340805.1 of Microvelia longipes. Lineage (NCBI taxonomy): Eukaryota > Metazoa > Arthropoda > Insecta > Hemiptera > Veliidae > Microvelia > Microvelia longipes. The sequence continues at coordinate 1,612,254 of JACMZG010001908.1, forward strand.
TGAATTATCCATTTTAGGTGATTTTAGGACCATCTGAACCGATTTCAGCTTGATGTCTGTCTGTGTGTGTGTGTGTGTGTCTGTGTCACGCATAACTCCCACTGTGTTTATGCTAGATAGTTGAAACTTGGTACAAAAATCAGTCTTTGGGTCTAGTTGTGCTGCCCGGAATATCAAAATTTTATGTCACCATTAACCCTATTTGCTTAGTCAGCAAAAATTTAAAAAAATCGTAAAAAATCGAAAAATGACCCGGTGAACTTGATTTTGGCAGGAATATACTTCTTAATATAACAAACAAATCTTCCGAATTTCGTTTTGATATTGGCCGCCATTTTGAAATTATTTACTTTTGAAATTTAAAATTTTGACGCTTAATAATACCAAAAGTATACACGTGTTTTTGACATATAACACGTCGTTGGAACCGCAAAAAAATAGGAACAAGTATAAAAAACTCCGATCAAAATCTATTAATTAGTTAAAAAGTTATAAGCGAACTTAATGATTAATTAGTGCGACACTTTTGTTAAAAGTAAAAGTTTGTTTACATTTGTCAATATTACAAATTTCCGCCAAAAATTCAAATAATTTAAAAGACCGAGTAAATATCGGAACTTTTTCTCATTTAAGATTATGCGAAGTTTAACGTTCTTGTATGCTTTTTTATACGGGTACGGGGTACCTCGGAAGTACATAAACTCTAGGCCATTTGTTAACCATCCTATTCTGAGGACTAGCGAAGCGAGTCCGAAGGGTGAGGAAAAGTTCAGAGGTACCCCGTACCCGATTTTTTGAAAACGAGACTGTGCGATTGAATTTTTCTTTATATTTATATTAGGTAAGATTGCAGAGAGAAAAGCGAACTATTTTTTTACCCTAGTAAGTGACCTACTTATTTGGGACCTTAATTATTAACTCAATGTTCTACGGGATGGTGGTTCTAGAACAGATAGTTCACTATATGCCGGCGAGACTAGTGACTAGATATCGCTGTTTAGCTGAGAGGATATTGAGGGAAGCACTTCTGATCTCTCGGTGACTGTGTATTTGAAGATCGTATATCACAACACAGTATGTACTGTTCTGTGATACTTTTTAATTTAGTGAAGATGAAAGTAAACGAGTCGGAGCTGTTGTAGTTATAGTTTTATTACAGTCTTGTCTGGAATGCCAATAGCTGCTTCTTCAGGAGAAGTAGATCCCTGTTAAAAAAAGCTGACTTAGTCGACAGACTTACTAAGTTTAGTGAAAGTGAGATATTACAGTTCGTTTAACTTAAAACGTATCTCACGTAGCTCTGAAATGAGATAAACTTTAGTGTATTTGTTACGTAGGGTTGTAGCTTTATCACCAAGATGTACAACATCTTGGTTAAATAGCAAACCTGTCGAGTGCGGGTTTCGAATTCCGTTTGAAGTAATGTGAAACTTATTTCGTAATGTCGAAGCTTGCGTCGAATTTAACATTTAATTGCTGTGACTATAGAAAGTGGATCGAATAGAAGATATAAATGATATCTGATGATGATAACTGAGATTAATATTACTGTCGATTTAATTTTAATTAGTTTGAAATGGACTGACTGTCTGTGAGCTTGGTAATAAAACATATATTATAAAGTACTTTATCTTCCGAGTGGACTTTTTGCTCTTCATCCCCTATTTGGTTTCGTTACGAAACAGTTGATTCCATATTTTCTCAAATAATACGGTTTGTCGTATAAGTCATTATATGGTACTTTCCGAGCATATACTGATAATTTTGTCTATTCTCTATAAGAATGGAACTAAAGTTTGTAAATTCTACCAAGATTTAAAGGTCCGAGCGGCCTTTTAGATTTGACAGCATTATAAGAGAAATGGACGGTGCTCTTATCGATGTTTTAATAACGCTTTGTTCTCATAGAGATGTTATTACTAGAGGGGCCCTATAGGTTAAATTTTGAAACATCGAAAACGTAACCTGACCACCTACGCTTATAAATATAATCAAATAATCACTACAAAATTACAATAACTAATATAGTGAATGTTAAAAATACAAATCAAAACACAAACGATGTGCGGGAAACCGAAATATATTAATTATAACCTTGACTCACTCTTGAAGGAGGTTTCATTGAGTTTACACAAAGCCCCTGAGAGCCCCAAAAGATGTTTCAGGCCTCTCAATGTATTTAGATAGGCTATGCTCCCTCTAGTATATCTCCATGTTTGTTCTAGTATGAGAACCCTGTCTCGCAGCTGGGAGACTGATAAATTGCTGATATTAGTAGTGACACGTGTCAGGTGCTCTGGGAGGGACTGCTTTGCACCTGAGCAATTCAATCTCCGATAGTTCTGTCACCGGACAGTTTAATGCTTTCTTTCTTTCCTACGCGAAATAATTATGTTTAAATGATTAACAATAGAATCTTGTAACGCCTTTTAAAAGCAATTGATTGAAAGAGAGCGAGACGGAATGGGAGACAAGCAAGAGATCAAAGTACGAGGGGGTCACTGGGGTCGTTTCTCTTCCCGCGTGTTGCTTTGTCTTTCTGTCCGTGTGGGTTTCTTCTTATCACTCAGTGGGATAACACAGCTTCTTACCTTGTCTCACACATCTTGCCTTATCATGTTCCTATCTATGTCCATCAATAACACGATATTTTGACCTTAATCTCCTAACCTTGTCTAAACTATTGCTACCTCTTTGGAAGAACTGACTGTTAATTTTCGTCACTGCTTTCCTCATGCTTCATGCTTAGAGCTATACAAACACATGTTTAAATATCTATCCTTCAATAATATCTGCAGATGTTTCTAGAAGGTAGCGCAAGGTTCTAACTGGTTTTAGGGTATTATAATTAGGTTGCGTACTCTTTTGTTGACTTAAGGCTAGGTTTTATTTGGTCAGTAAGTTATTTTCAAAGAGATCTGTTCAACCACTTCAACCGTGTATGATTATAGCTGTCTATTTTACCGAATTTTCAAAGAACGCTTTCTCGCAAAGAAATGAAACTTGGCACAAAAATCAACCTTGTTAATGTCCCGAGCCCAAACATTTAAAAAATGGTCAATTCTTCAAAAAGTGTTAAGATTGGGCTGAAATGTTTTACACACGCACTACCATGTATGGTTAACAAAATCCAAGTTAAATTTTATTATCAGTATTAATTCTGGTGTTATTGATTGACCCATATAACACAATGTTAACCAAACTGGTTTTTTGAATAATTCATTTGAAAAATTCGCTTATATCATGGCTATATGCCACTTATATAAAATAGTAATATGACAAACTGATATAGGACAACAACCAGGCGCAGGGGTCACAATGCGGCCCCCAGAGCCGACGCCGTGTTGCGACCCCCAGAGCCGACACCGTGTTGCGACCAAACGGCCAAATGCCTCTTGTTTTAATATTTGAATGTTGGTTGGAATAGGCGATTGCATGGATCAGTTGAGTGGTATAATATGAATATAAAAGTAATCTGAAATTTGTTATTTACTCCATAACAAATATAGACCAAGAGCCCAGGGGTGTTGTTAATAAAAAGTGTAATGGCTGGAAACGGTTTAACTTTTCGTAATTACCTTCCTGAACAAGGATCTGCAATTCTGCCGACTCGTATCGGATGGGTGTCCCAGGCAGAACGCACTTTAGGGGTCATAGGTTCTGCCTGGGACACCCATCCGATACGAGTTGGCAGAATTGCAGATCCTTGTTCAGGAAGGTAATTACGAAAAGTTAAACCCGTTTCCAGCCATTACACTTTTTAATAAGTTGGGTGGTAAATTTGACCCCTAAAGTGCGTTCTGCCTGGGACACCCATCCGATACGAGTCGGCAGAATTGCAGATCCTTGTTCAGGAAGGTCTTTACGAAAAATTGAGACCGGTTCCAGCCATTACACTTTTTATTAACAAAACACCCCTGGGCTCTTGGTCTAATAGTATACATCTATCTTTTTCTATTTCATAACAAACAAATGATAAATTTTGTTCATTATGTGACGTCATGTTGGGGTATTGTTAGCGTCAACATCCTACTGCTCTTATAGTTTTATATTTCGTATATAATATTCTTTTTCCTCCTCGTACACTACAAATATCTCCTGTTATTGCTTCGAAATAATGTATTAATTAATATTTTATAGATATGGAATTAAAAAAAATGGTATTCATGTGCAGAAGTATAGCTTCTATAAGACGCTTATGGCAGAATATGAGCGTTGTATTGTGTAACGTGAATATTTTGCTGAATACGTCGCTTTCAATCATCCACTCGTTGGATTCAGCACAAGTCGTGGCGGGGGGGACGGGCCCCCTAGGGACCTTGACCACGCGACGTCACCTATCTCTCTCTCGCCAGTACCTCGACTCCTCGTAATCATGATTCTAATGGAAAGTTACTGTACAATGACATTAATTAGATTATAAAAAATATTATTGGAATGTGTAATAATTATATTCGTTTAATTGTTACAATTAAATATATATATATATTATATATATTATATATATATATATATAAAATATATTATATATATATATATATATATATAATATATTATATATATATATATATATTATATTATATAGATTATTCTCAATCATAAGGTTTTGAAGTATGGTTACCTACAACACTCTATTGGCTTAATTTGGAAAACACTGAATAATGATATTGGTGTAGGTGCACGGGTGGTAAAGGCACCATATATATATATATATATATTATATATATATATATATTTATTTATTTATTTATTTATGTGTGTATAAAGAAATACTCTCCTCCAACTCAACTCAAGTAATTGACCAGTAAATAAAAAACAAACTTCCACTCTAGCCGACGTTTCGGTAACTTAAATAATTTCATGGCATTCTTATGGCTATATTCTATTCTTATTGGTGGTGTATGTGGTGGATGTATAAACCTTATTGCAATTCTGTCAGTCTTTTAGAATCTTTTAGGCACCAACTGGAATCGAACATTGTGCTGACTGTTACACTATGGAGACCCTACTTAAAAGAAGCTGCAATCCTTTTTGAATATGAGACCAAACCAAACAGGTTCAGTATTCATAGATCAAAAACTCCTCAATGCTAAACCATTATGTGTTTATGTTATAGTGCCTGGATATAGGAGAAAATCTAAATGTTCCTGATGACTTCACCCAAAGTGAGATGAAGACAGGCATGTGGTGGCGACACTTGGTAGCTGGTGGCGTTGCTGGTGCCGTATCCAGAACCTGCACTGCTCCTCTCGACCGACTCAAACTCTTTCTTCAGGTAATCCAGCTTATCATTAGTTTGTTTGTAGTTTCCTCTTAATCGTTGTTTTTTCTGATCATAGTACTTTCGTTGCATGAGTGTGATGTCAGGTTTTGGATGGGAGTAAACAATGACCAAGGTGTTCCATTACTTGGTAAGTAATGGAATGGCTAGTCAATTGCTGTTGTTTAGGAGTATTGGGTAGAGTCAATGATAGGTGGGGCAACTCTAATAAAGATCAGTGACCTAAGTCTTAATGAGCCAGACATCTCTTCTAAAGTGTCTGCATAAGCCTTTTACTTTAAGGACTCATCCACCCCATTGAAACAAGAAGTTATTCGCTGATGATATCATTATTTGTTAAGAGCTTGTGTCTTGTCACATTAGGTGGTCATGCTTAGCCAAAATTAGTTCAGGAATCTTATTATCCAACAAAAGTTTCGATGGGAACTGTTTCTTTTGTGTTAGGTGAATGCAAAGAGACTTAAACTATTAGAGGGAGGCTACTAGGGCACTTAAGATGGCCTGGGTAGCTTGATAGTATAACTGTACATTGGTGACATCTTTTTTTTATTTTTTATAATAATTACAATTTCACGTAAATATTACATTATTTTTCCACTATTTTGTCTTAAATTAAGTAAAATGAATTTAAAATTGTTGTAATTATTATTTATTGCATATATTCTTTAATTATCTGTGTTGTATAAAGTGGTTTAATCTGACGTCAGTGAAAAATTTCCGCTGTTTGTTGCTCCGATAGAGGCTGTAAGGGGAGTTTCTAGTCTTCTTCTAGAAAAACTCTAGTAGGAGTAAGTACAGTTAGAGTACCTGACTAAACCCTTTATCACTGTGCTATTCAACCTAGTCCTCCCTCTAATATTTTAAGTCTCTTTTGGTGAATATAATCTATTAAATTTTAAAGTAGTCCCAACTGATGAGTCAAACAGATAGATATATTAGGTGGTCAACCTGTCAGCTTGCTTATGTCATTATTCACCATTCAGACATTTGGTTACTTGTCTCCAATTTATTCAAACCATTTGTGTTAAATAAAACTCTTGGCCTATCTGAAACAAATACAATGGGATGTCTGTTGCATTTGCTTCAACATCACATGAGTGCTAATTGTGTTCTACAACTATATGGGAATTGGCTGGGCCCCAAAGATGTGGATTACTTACAAGGTTTCGAACAAAGGTTATCCTCTTGATCTCTATTACCTACAACACCTTATTGGCTAATTTCGCAGACACTGAGTAATGAGGTTGTTTTGGGTTGGTGTAGGTGCACGGGTGTAAAGGCACCAAGACAGCAAAGTGCTTAGGGGACATGCTGAAAGAAGGAGGTGTGTTCTCCCTCTGGAGGGGTAACGGAATCAACGTCATGAAGATAGCTCCTGAGACAGCCATCAAGTTTATGGCTTATGAGCAGATCAAAAGACTCATCAGGGGACAAGCCGATAGGGAAATGCGTATTCAGGAGAGGTTCATAGCTGGTTCTACGGCTGGTGCTGTGGCACAGACCATTATCTATCCATTAGAGGTAATATCCAGTGGCCTAGATTACATTACATTGGTAATATATTATTGGCATAAAGAGTATGAAGCAACTTTTAAACTATCCTCCTTTTTGGGAGTGCTCCATGTCTTCATTGAAGCTCCAACTTTTCTTTTTGGTTTGTTCAGTGCAATGATCTTTGCTTTAATTAAGGGGCCATTTTTTACATTTTTACTGATTTCATGCATATTTGAGGAAGAGTACAATCGTGATTATATCATGGAAGGAATAACATGTTCGTTAGAATAGTTATTGCATTCAGAAGAGAACCCTCAATAAATAAATGTGAATGAGATGTAGAAAATGGCTCGTCATTGTTGTTTAGTAGATTGCAAAGGTTGCTTCACACTATGACGGCACTGATGAGTATGGAGATTATTCAATAACTTGGACTTGTTCCAAAGTCAGACGTCAGTCTCAAATTGTTTATTCTTAGAATTTTAAGTAGTTTTATTTATCTGATTCTTGCTACATGATATGAAACAATTCCAGACCTGTGTCATATTTGGGTTTCTTCCTTAACAATTTATTTAATTATTACTTACGAGATGTTCCTGTTTGTAAACTGCAAAGAATATTAAATGCTTAATATTATTTGGTTAACTGAATAATGGGCTTTGAAAATTCTACTACATACAATGACTGTTTTAAGGGCTTTGGGGTTCATCTGGGTATTCACCCTGCGTTAACAAACTAAGGCGGGTTGCATCCACTATCCTTGAAGTATCAATTAAAGATTGCACAATTTTTATAATACATGTACTATTCATATAAACTGAGAGCATATCTCCCCCGGGCTGTGAACCCCGAAACTCTGGTGCTGAAATTGGATGCTTAAATAATAACTGGCATGAAGGTAGATGTTAGCATACTATGCTTAAGCATTATTCCATTTTTTCGGCTATGCCTCAGACATTATTAACTCTGTGGTTACCTTAGTTATCCTTACTTTCAAATTTAAGTATTTCTTGCACTATATACATCCAAGTTAATTAAGCTTTTCTCTGTTTTAAATTTAATTATATTATTCTTTAATAAAACTAAAAAAAAATAATTAAATCATACTAACTTGGAATTAATACTCAAACTTAGGATTAAATGCAGAAAATGGTTATATACTGTACTGTGTCCGAACTTCTAGTTAAGCCTCTATAGTATTTTCTGATTTTGTGTATTACAGGTTTTAAAAACTAGATTAGCGCTGAGGAAAACAGGCGAATATAAAGGAATTAGAGACGCTGTAATAAAGATATCTAGGAAGGAAGGAATGAGGGCTTTCTATAAGGGCTATGTACCAAATTTACTTGGTATCGTTCCGTATGCCGGCATCGATCTCGCTCTATATGAGGTACTCTTTCTTAAGCATCTGCATTTTTGAAAAGCGTTTTATGTTTTGGTTTCGACGTCATATGACGTTACACACCATTTTTTGTTATTGTTTATTATGAAAATGATTTTGTTCAGGAGTAATCTTACAGAAATCAGCTCCAAACCTTTGATTATTATGTGTTATTTTTATGTTTTTCTTTTCTTTTCACCATATTTATATTTGAACTAAAAATAGATTGCCATCTAAAGTTATGTTTATATTGCTGTTAATGGGGCATATCAGCCTAAGGGGCTGACACCGTGTAAGGCCAAGAGCCTTATTAAATATTGTGTTTGACCTTAATATATATATTTTAAAGTCTGTCAATTTCAAGCTCTTAATATAAAGATTTACACAAATTTTACAAATTCACTTGCATGTGCACTCTGTCCCCAAATTATACATGGAAAATAACTATTTATCTAACCTAGAAACATGCTAATTGTGGTGTGGCTTTTAGAACGTTTTTAATTAAATAAAATATGAAAGGTTTAAGTTTTGGTGAATAATCCACCAAAAACATCATTCAACTGCCTTTGATAATTATTATCAAAGGCAGTTGAATGATGATGCTGATATTTTGGGGTTGGTTAGTAGAGAAAAGAAGGTTAAAACTAATAATAATTGGAGAAGAATCAATAATATTTCTAACAGTCTCAATATATGATTTATTGATAATTGCCTTGTAATGGTTGCCTGGTAATATTCAACTTTGGTCTCTCCTAAATTTGACAAAGTTATTGCGAAGAAACCATATATGCCTTCATATATGTAATCATGGGGGTTTACAGGTTAACAGGGGTTTATGGACTCAAGTTTTAACCTTGGGCACCTTTTTGTAAACAATATTTACTATTAAAATTATTCAGAGGTCTTATACATTTTTTTACAACACCAAAATCTTTTGGTGCCAGACTACTTAGCAAACTGATCTCTTTAGTTTGTGAAGATAACTGTGTTTTAATAGAAAGTTTATTTGATTGCAGACTCTTAAGAAGAAATTATTCAAAGATGACGGAGGTTGGTTTGTACCCCTGGCCAGCGGAGCTGTCTCCTCTACCTGTGGACAGTTAGCTGCGTATCCTTTAACTTTAGTCAGAACTAAGTTACAAGCTAGAGGTAAATATCTTACTATTTGTGGTACTGAACTGTGTAGACAACTCCCAACTGACTCACAAAACACCATTTGCTAATACAGTACAAATATTATACTAATAATATAAAACTAGAATATAATTCGTATAAAACATAACCAATTTTATAATTTTACTCAAATGTTCGACATCTCAGAAATAATTGGAAACTTTTTAAAATTTTCCAAGGAAAGGGAAGGAAGAATATTTTGGTGCTATCAGTGCCATCTAAATCTAATCTTAGATTTAGATGCCCTGAGAAGAACCCTTCCTGTACATTTGAAAGAAGACTATTTTAATTTTAACAAGAACATGATTAGTTTAAATACAGCAAGATAATATCTTGAAGCAAGTGTCTAGTGATATCACATTTAAATCACTTTATAAATAAAAACCTATTGATGATTACAAAGAAAACAACCACAATAAAACATGGCTGCACAAAGAACTCATAACAATAGAAACTTATTTAACATTTTTAAACTTTATGATTGCAGTTAACCAAATACTGTAATGTGCAAATAAAACCATCCTTATTATTTTATGATATCAATTAAATTAACGAAGACTTCAGTCCTTTTTCATTAAAATTTATTCAAAATAAATTCTCGAAGAGCTTTCGCCCAGGGATCCTGAGCTTCTTCAGTTCTTGAAATGACAAAATGAGAAAGTTTGAAAATTAATACAATTTTGAATCTTTCAAAATTGTATTAATTTTCAAACTTTCTAGTTAATAGGCTTCATTTATCACAAATCTAGCTAATTACTGAAAATTTTGAAAAAAAAGTTATATAAAAAGTTTGTTGCTGATCCAACGTTCTAGAAGGCCGTGGATATTCGACCGCGCCTTATAGTAATGCGTTGCAACTCATCTTACAAGTAGTTAAATTATTTAAATGACTTGTATTAATAATGAAGGGTAGAAAGATGAGGCTGGTTTTGCTTGCTACATTGCTAGAGTTAATAATGAGGAATAGAAAGTAGGGATTTACTCGCCTCCCATATTTGCTTTTGCAATAAAATACATTAAACTAATAAAATGTAAAAAAAGTTGGCTGAGCTTGCTTGATTGCTAAAACCTTGGAATAATACTAATATAGAAGAAACAGATGACCGTAAACACAATGTAATTCTACTGATAATACAAAAGCCAGTTGACTGGTGGTCTTAAGTAGGGGCGGCACCACCCTAACAACAAAACATTATTTCAAATATGTGTCATAAAATATCTATTAATAGAGGAAGATTGTAAAGAACAAATATAATTTATAATTTAAAACGTTAAACTACAATTTCAAATGCTTAAAATATTTTTAAGCACTGATATTTATATTAGTATTTTATGAATAATCAATTATTAATAATTATAAGAACATAATAATTCAGCAACCGGAATTATTGCCACCTTTTTTTTATAAGAAAATTGTATATTGTTAGGGTGGCAGCATTACCTAAGACCACCAGTGAACCGGCTTTCGTGTTATCAGTTATGCTCCTTCTATATAAAGTATTATTCTAAGGCTAAAACCAATATTTAGATTTGTAAATAAGGGCTCACATTTGTAATAATGTGAATTAAAAGTCATAATTTTATGCCTGAATAAAACATATTAGAAATCAACTAAAAATTGTTATAACTCATTTTTTTTTTAAAAACTTTGGTCGGCATATTGAATTTTTTTGAAACTTCTGTATGTTTTATTTAATTTTCTCATTAAAATCTTTTCAATGTAATATTACACGACCTATATCGTTTAATTCATTTTTTTAAACCTCAACTATATTGTCCTTAATTTAAAACTGGGAAGTTTTCATTTGAAACTAAGTGAAATATCAAACAAGATCATTTAACAGCCTGTTACATCATAACCCACCAACATAAATAAAAATAAACATAACCCAACAAACAATTTTATTGCTTAATCATTTTTAAGCAAAAATTATAAGCAATCAATAATTATTGCATTATTTTTCCGTTGTCAACTAATTATAACAGTGTGTTATACTATAACCAGTACTATAACCATCAATTATCTATTATAAACGACCAATAGCTTAACCTTCTTTCACATTGTCATTTTTGAGCATAGATATATTATTGCTAGAGTGGCTCTACAGGTCGTGAACTGTACACTTTTCATTACACAGAGATATATTACTAGTGTGGGCATCCCCTATCTTAATCCATTGATAGTATTGAAACATATTTTTGGGGCTCTATGTAACCTTATTGAAACCTTTCTTTAAAGTAAATGAAGGATAACAAAAATCAATTGTTTTCAGCTTTCAGCATGTTGTTTATGTTTTGTTTGGTATTATAAGCTAATGGTGTAGTGTTAATGTGGTTTTATTAATAATTAAAGGTATTTAGGTTGCTTTTGCTATGTTTCAAACAAAATGCAACCGATTTAGGCCTCTCTAGTATTATTAATAGAGAGTATTATATCTCTTTGCGATTATTAATAAAATCAAATAAACAGTACAAAATCATAATAACTTATACATCTAATAGAACGTTTATGATACGAAACAAAATACAAACATTGTGTTATTAGCCAACAATTATTGATTTACTATTACCTGAACACTCTTAAAGGAGGTCACCATAAGGTACACAGAGCCCCAAAATATGTTTCAAGCCTCTCAATGTATTGAGATATGGTATGTCCCCTGTAGTAGTATATCTCTATGCTTAATAGCTTTATCATCAGATGGTTATTGACTATAAAAGGTCAAAACAAATATGTATATCATCAAAATCCGAAGGGAACATTGGGGGGGGGGGGGTTGACCATTAATCATGTATGTTTTTTTTGTTTATTTCCACTCTTTGAAATGAAAGGTTATTAGCATGCTTTTTATTATATTTGTGTATTGCTTTCCCTGTTAATAAGACAGTAAAGCAACAATTTAATTTTTTACCCAGTATTAAAATTATTTAAGTTTTTATTCTTTCTATTAAAAAATGTTTTTGCTTTTAAGAATTAAATTTATTTATTTAATTTTAATTTGTACTTTTAATAACTTATTTAATGTTAATAAAATATTGGTTAATTTTGCAGCGACAGGTGGTGAAACAATGAGATCTCTGTTCCGTAAGATCTGGCAGGAGGAGGGTGTGGGTGGCCTCTACAGAGGTCTCACTGTTAATTTTATCAAAGTCATCCCTGCTGTTAGTATATCATATTACGTCTACGAGCATTCGGCTCATCTCCTCGGTGTCAAAATGACATAGATCATACTCGCTATCGCTACGTCTCCACATCGCTACCGACCCTTCGCTAGAACTAATTTATTTAATTTAATTTAATTAATTTTTTTTGCTTCCATTTTCTTTATTTTAAAAATAATTTAATAACACTTGAGTGATATACATTTTAAATCTGCATTTAGGTATATAATTATAAATTTAGAATTTAAAATCATTAAATTTTTAAAACTTGAAAAATTGTATTATTGCTTTAATTAGTTTTTGTTAATTAATTATTTGTATTTTTTGTAAAATTTCAGAGAGAGCGGAAATTTTTGTTTTCACTGAGCTTATTCTTTTACAAGTGTTATACTTATTTTTTAATTCAAACTACTTTTATTGATTATTTTTTGAAACTAAAATAATCATTTCTAAAGCCAATGAAAAAGTTAATTAGTGTGTATTATACCTGGAGATATAACTGTTTTATTAGTGGTACTGGTTAGTTATTAGTGTAATTCTTGTGCGTGTTAGATAGCTTTTATTCTATAGAAGCTAAGATCAAAACAAAGGTAATAATTTTTGTGTAAAGAATTAACACTATTAGCTCTATCTGTTGACTGATAAAAGAACTAAGGTTTAAAAACTCTCTAGGTATATTATATACTCTATGAACTAAATTTAAAACATAATGTCCCTCTATTCTATGAACCCTGAATATCTATAAGTCATGTTTCTTTTGGTTGGATGCGTTTTTGAAGCATTCGGTTTTGAAAATATGCAGTGTGGTACATTTAAAATGTATCGCCCTGATTACACAGCTCTGTACGGAGCCATAGCGATGGTATCTACCCCCTCTAAGTCGACCACTGGAAGTTCAAATCCCTAATTATTTTTTTTAGGCATGTATGGTAATCTGATTACCAAAATATGTTTTTACACTAACTTAAAAAAGTTAAATTGAAGCATACCATTACTTGGATCATTTTGAAACTGTGTCATATCCTGGACAATTTGATAACAATATCGCAGAATTGCGGTAATTTTTTCCAGATCTTTATCCAGATATTTAGTGTAATTGAAGTGATGAATTTTGGTGTACTAGTAAACTTTTTTTAGTTACAAGTAGGTAATAGTCCTTATGTATGCCAAACGATAGCTCAAGAAAAAATTAATGGAATTTAAATATATTGGGACCAAATTGTTCGGTATATGAAATAGTTTCTGAAATAGTAAAAGTTACCAAAGAGAAACCTATTTTGGTAATAAAATTACCATAAATGCCAGATGATAATCAAGCAAATAATTGGGTATTTGCATTTCCAGGGGTCAACTTAATGGGGGTTCAATTTTGTCCCGATAGCTCCACACAAAGCTGATTTAATCAGGGTGATGTATTTGAAATGTCCCTCCCTGTATTTTCTTGGGAAACAGCTGTCCTTTTAGAAATAAAGAGATTAGAAGCAAAAAATGAATATGTTGTACTGTGATCTTTGTAATTATTGAGTCAAATCAGTTAGGTTGCTGTGGTTAATTATTGTTTAACTGGTTTTAAAAAAAGACACAATTCCTCAAAAACTTGTCTCAGCGTAATATAAATTATAGTTTTAAGTTCTGTGGTAATCTAGTGTATCAATTTAAATCCCCTTTATTAATTTTTAACAGTTGAATAATACTGGGTCAAAAATTTTGATCTTTGAAAAATGATTCTGCTTTTCCACTTTTCTTTTAGTTGTTTCCATTTTCCATGTCTGTATTTTACTTTTGATTATTATTATTATTTTGAGTTTTAGACTGGCTTTGTATAAATATATTTTAGCTCTTTTGTGCCTATATTTAGATTTTAATAATGTCACTGCATCTTATTGTGTTTTACAATAATTAACCACGGTTCAATTCTTCCTACTATGATACCTTGTAAAGATTACAATCCACTTGATAAATTTAGTGTTAAGGAAACATTCTAATTGGTTGGTTATATAAATTGCTTCATTATTTTATAGTTTTTGACCAATGAGAATGTTTCTATACTATATATGTGTGTGTTACTTGTGATCTTTCGTGATGTAATAGTAGCAGTGTATATAATTTTGTAATTTTATTAAATTTAGTTTGTTATACTTTGAGTTTCCTTTGTACATATGATTCCTGCTGTATATTTCTTTTCCTATTTTATAATAAATTAGATTTTTTTCAATTTTTTTTCTTTTTTAATTTTATTTATTTGCTTTTCTATCTTTTGTTTAAAGATAAGAGAAAGCTGTAATGACTCTGTTATTTTTGCTTGGGAGTGATTCAGTGTTTTGCTGGCTCCCTTATATGTCTACATTCTAGAAATATAATAAGTTGTATATTTTTTGGCTTAATTTGTCTGTACTATTTGTTGGTATTTATTTTCTATTCTGCACTCAGTGGTGTTTATGGTTCAAATGTTTGACATTTTGCTATTCTGGTAGATTTATTTATTATTTGGATCCTTCAAGTGAGTAATTGTTATGTGGGTTATTTCGAGTGAATATTGTGAGACTCTGCTTCCGGTGTAAACATTCCTGTCTCAATCCTCTATTTATTATATCTTGAAGGTTTTTTTTAAATTTATTTATTTAATCTATCTTTTGTATTTGTATTTAAAAAATAAATTTTAAAAAACTTTTATTTTTAAATCCAAAAATTACTTAATGTTTTGTATTGGAATTAGATATTACTTTTAATATTTGAAATTTCAGAATAACCCCCCCCCCCAGTTCTCCTGTTTATTGACTTTCCTGCTTTCATCTTTTAAAATAAAAGCTAAAATTGTATTTTTTAAGAAAGCTTGGGCTTATTTAATAAGTAATTATTGTATCATTTTTGGTGCTTAGTATGTATATATATATTTTTTTTGTCAATTTGAACTATAAAACCACTTTAATATTGTACACTTTTAACAAATTTGAAAAATTTCCTCATATTTGTTTATACTTTGTTAGTATATAATTTATTTAAACAAATTAAAAAAAATAGATAGGAATTTATTAACTAATTAAATATATTGATACTTATATCATTGCATTAAGTGAAAGAGTGTATATATGTTTCTAACAAATTATCTGCATAAAAAAATTATTCATTTTTTTAAAATAAATGCAATGGTGTCGTATCTTTTGATATGTAGTTTTTGCTAAACAATTATAGATTGGTTCAAAAAGTGGCTCGATTAGTCAGCAAACATTTTCTTAAGCCACTTGTTAAAGTATCAAAGTATTTCTCTGAATAATTTTTATTGTATTATATTAAATAATCTCACTGCAATGTGATGTATTTTAAGTCACAAAGTGAATTGTGACATATTTATATATATTTTAAAATTACTTATTATCTTCTGTGTTAATCTAAAGTTGACATTTTATTTTTTCTTTCTTGGTGTTATACATATTTTCTATTTGATGTTTCTTTTATCTTATACATATTTATGTTTTCTTTATTTTATAGATATATTCTATTTGTTATTTTTTTTCTTTATTTTATACATATATTCTATTTCTTATATTTTTCTTTATTTTATACATATTTTATATTTACTTTTTCTTTAATGTTATACATATTTATTTTTTTCTTTATTTTTTCATATTTTCTATTTGTTATTTATTTTTTCTGATTCAGTTTGGAATAAAACTACTTCTGAAGAAGGCCTAATTTACGGCCGAAAGCTCAAACTTTGTGTTTTTATTTTTATCTGACCATTACATCATAAATATAATCTTGTTTATATTAGTTTTTATTTATCTTATACATATTTTCTATTTGTTATTTCTTTTTTCTTTATCTTTTATCTGATTTCTATTTGTTTTTTCTCATTTCTTGATCTTTTATCTCTTTTCAATCTGTTTTTTCTTTATCTTCTATGTATATTTTTTATTTATTTTCAAACTCTTTATTTCTTTATCTTCTATTATCCATTCAAGTTTTCAGTGGGGTCTAATCAGATTTCCAACCCAATATTAATTTGTTTGGTAATTTTATGTATTAATATGCTGAAAATTATTATTTTCTTTAACAAACTTTTTAAATTCAAATTTTATATAATTTGAATGAGTTAATATTAACTAAACATTTACACTCAATATATTTTGTCATTAAAATAAAATTAAAGATATTAATTTACAGATTGATAAAATGATTAATTATATAATTAATGATATTATTTTGTTCTGTAAAAATAGATTCTACCAAAGTCCTTATAATATTGTAATAGATATTAATTAATAAAACTATATATACTGTTTATTATATTTATTTTTTAAATAATGCTTAGTCATTTTCTCGCTAAATAAACTAAAAATTATTCGATATTTATTATAATTATTAATCTATATAAATTAAAACGAAACATAGGGTAACAAATTGTAGTTATTTTATAAAATTTCTCTTATTCTAGATTTAAAGATGGTTTTTAAGCAGATTTATTTGACTGTTTACTTCAGTTGTTTATTTACCATTGATGATACAAATAGTCAATGTAGATTTAAAGCTTTACATGTTTCATATTTTGTTTTACATTTAAGCTAATCAAAATCTACATTATTTTTTATTAATATTTTAATACGTTGGACTCCTACTAGTTGTCTTTATCTGCACAAGTTGTAAAGTGTTGATTTTATGAAACTAAAGAACAAGCATTCCAGTGGTTTTCATCAAATTTGTTATTCTAGATTTGACCATTTGTATGATCAGTGATTACGTGTAATTTTCTCCTTGGAGAGCTGGTTTCTCCAATTAAATTGTAGAACTAATAATGAGAAAACTTGATTTTTTAAAATAAATCCATTTCTTGATGAAATCTTCCCTTATTGTTAAGTAGCTAATCTCTGTTAACTTTTTCTTTATCTCTGTTGTTATTTAATTTGTATTTATTTACAATTCATTTGTTTTATTATTTCTAACTTTTTGTTGTGTAGAGAGGAACATCTTTTATTGATAAAAAAAATATATAAAAATAAATTTTTAAGTCAAATATAGTTAAAGCCATACAGTTTTAAGCAATTATATTAATGAATTTATATTGTTCTATTGAAATAAAATTATATTTATTCCCTATGTGCGGTCAAATGTTATTACAAACTACTATCTAATGCTCATTATAAATACTAATGTATAAATTAAATAATAATCAAGAGTGTATAAAAAAATTGAAGAGAGTAAAGTGAAATTTCTCCAAGTATCGATATTTTTATTTGATTTATTTACCTATTTATATGATAATACATTGAAATAAGTATTATGATAGTTATAAGCATGATCACTGCCCAAATGGGAAACAAAATGCTAATTAAGCTAAATAAAAATATTTCTATTTTAATTGAACTTGTGTCTCCAATTATATTTTGTATTTTTTTTATCCAAGTAACAAATAATATAGTTTCTCTAGTATTTATATGCGGGAGAGAATTAGTTTGTTTCTCACATTGGCTCAATGATCTAATAATACACCAATTAAATAAACAATAAATTCATTACATAATTATAGACTTAGCTGTATAGAAAATAAAAATTTTATTTACAAAATAATGACTTTCATGAAGGTTTAAACTCATTGAGACTGCACAGTATGGTAATTTATTCATATCCTCAAGCCAGTAAGTCAGTATATAGACTTGTAAATTGTCTATATCCTCTTGCCTAAGATGCTATGTCTTTATCTGAACTTATAAGCATCTAAATTCTATAGAGTGTGATAAGCATCTTCTCACTTGCTCTTTCTAATTTCTAATTACTGTATATTGATTCAATTTGATACAAAAACACAGTTAATTTCTTGATATTTAAATAGTATAGTAATCTCTTCCAAGTTACAGATGGATTTATTTAGTCCTCCTAATTATTGTTTCACATTTATAGATTTTTTTTTATAACTAGTTTTTTTCAAAATTTTATTTCTCCCTTGGATCAATCTTTTATCCTTCAATTTATGCTTTCCATAGTGATCTGATCACCTCTTTTAGTATAATCCAAAGAAGAGTATTACATTCACTCAACGATTTAATCTTAACTGGTCCATTTTTTTTTAGCTGTCAATGTTATAAAAAATATGAATTGTTAATTATTAATGTATTATAAATACATGATTAGTATTAATTGTCTTTTTAACTATTAGTTTGTAATAAACTTAATATAAAAACCAATTTGTTTCAGTAGTGTAATTTAGTATAATTATATATAATAAGAACAAATTTATAAGTAATGAGGCTAATTTTATTATTTAAAAATATCTCATTTAACTGAGGTTGTTTTAAAAAGAAAAAGTTTTTGTACAAAAGATTTTGATTGGAATAATTAGTTACGCTAGCATAAGAATTCATCAGCAAATTTTTATTAGGAAAATGATCCGTATGAGGGTTTTCAGATGTTTTGAAATTCTGTTGTCTAACATTGCGTCTATGCGAATGCAAATAAAACACCAAAATATCCTGTGAAAATGGAGTTATTTAAAATTGTAGAGCGGTTTTAGCTGCCTTAAATCAAGTTAGAATAGTTACTTAATATAAGCTTTGCATCACTTTATGTCTGCAAAAATGTGGGAGGATAATCACCATAACTCTGTGTATAGATATAAAATCCCAGACAACAGTTTACAACCTTATTAATAAATGGACTTGAAAAATTACAAATCAATAAGTGAATTTGTCTGTCTCATAAATGCACCACCTTGATTATCCGAAAATGCAACTAAAATAAAATAAACTAATTTAATACAAAGTTACTGTTTATTGTAAAATTAATGCATTTAATCTATTTAGGATGTTATACATCACGATCATATATGACTTTAGTTAGAGATTTTCAGTGCCCCATATTTGATTCATTAATTGAACTTTTATTAATACCACGATAGTGATTTATGCAAAACTAATGAGGTTTTGCAGAGCCCAAGTTTATGTTCAAGTCTCTCAATATATTGATATAGGTTGTATGAGTGGCTCCTTGTTAATTATTTGTGAAGTTTCTCTCCCAGATGACTATATAGGTCATGTTTTATGATTGATGTCTTTAAATAAGAAACACAAATAATCTTCTATAAGAATTTATACGAATTTTCCTGTAATCCAATATAAATGTGAATGATAAACTTCTCTATGCTTGTTGTAATTATTTTCTTGACTGTTACTTATTTAGTGTTTTTAAGGGTTTTTTTCAGTTTAATTTTGACATTCATAATTTTAAATAAAGAATATCAAATAAGAATTAAACACAAATATTTTCTTATTAATTAATAGGGCCAAATGTTTTAAATTTCATTATTTAGACTTTTAACATTAGTTCTCTTAAAAGCTAATACTACTTTCAATAAGGTGCGGTCAAATATCTACGGCCTTCTAGAACGTTGGATCACCAACAAACTTTTTATAACTTTTTTTTTCAAAATTTTCAGTAATTAGCCAGATTTGATAAATGAAGCCTATTTCCGTAATCTGCACGCTCTTTTAGTTAATCTCAAAGAGTATTTACATTCACTCAACGATTTATTTTTAATCTAACTTGGTACATAAATAACTACTGTTAGACGTCAATGTTAACAAATATGACATGTCAAAATATAACACAAAATATTGACGTCTAACAGTAGTTATGTATGTACCAAGTTAGATTAAAAATAAATCGTTGAGTGAATGTAAATACTCTTTGAGATTAACCAAATGAGCGTGCAGATTACGGAAATAGGCTTCATTTATCACAAATCCGGCTAATTACTGAAAATTTTGAAAAAAAAGTTATAAAAAAGTTTGTTGGTGATCCAACGTTCTAGAAGGAAACGCGCCTTATAGGAAATGTCTAACTAAGTACAAAATTGTTAACTTGACTGTGTACTTTTATAAATTGTTTGTAGAAGCAAACATACACTACGCTCTATAGCTGAATTACACAGGAAGCTTAAGTGTAAGCTGCTGTGCACAATATTTTCAGAAATTACTGCGTATAACTGCACACTGTGTATAACTGTGCACTTACTTTCTGTAGCAAACATTCCTACTTTTGAAACTTTTTAATGAATTGACTGATTCAAAATGTTTGATTTAGCTCAACTTAGTTGAAAAATCAATTTATTATATTTGGCTTTTATTAAAAAAAAAAGATGTATATAAAATAAACAATTTTAATTCTTGAGTTAAGTTATTTAAATTAATTTTACTATTAGGAAAACATCAACGAATTTATTTATTTAGTTAATTTCTTTAATTTTTCATAATTTTATTTATTTTTTACCAAAGTGATTATATTTAATTTATCTCTTTTTCTTTTGCATTTATTTTTTTTAATAAACTTGTTTTTCTTTGATTTTCTTATTTATTTTCCTTTTCTTTCTTTTCTTATTACATATTAACTTATTTTCATTTTGAATCTATTGGTAATTTGTATATCGATAAAGCAAGTCAGAATGTGACAACTAAATTTCCTAAAAGCTTTTATAATAATTTTGAGCATTATTTTAGGTTTAAGTTTTAACAGAGTCGTCTTAATTTTTTCATCATAATGACTAGATCTGTCATAAAGATGACTAGATTCTTATAACATCCTGAAACTGGGATGTCACTAGTTATCCGTTTCAGGTGTTTTTAAGACCTCCTGAGTGGTTTTCACAAAGTTGTCTGTATGTGTGTGTGTATGTATGAGTGTTTGTTATCATTGTAGCTCCCATTGTATTTATGCTAGAGAGTTGAAACTCCGTATAAAATCAGTCTCTAGGTTTAGTTGTACTATCCGGAAAATAATTTTTTATGACGTCATTAACCCACAAAAATTACTCAACAAATTTTTTGAAAATCATATAACGCAGAGAACCGCCTCCGTGGTCGAGGTCGTTAGTCTTTACACTAACCTTTGACAGCCACGGAGGTCTGGGGTTCGCATCCCAGATTACACTCTCAGTTTATAGAAGATTATTGTTTAGATATATTATCGCCAACTTTAGAATTTACTTTGAGCGTAACGGTTGCTACTACCACCCGAGGTGGTTCCCGTAGGGGTTATCCCTGATAAGCCGCAAGGCTCTAAACGGGCATTATTATATGTATAACGCAGAAAATGGTGCAAACAATTACAGATTGTTGCATGCAGCCTCGCATAAGAATAACATATGTGCTAAATTTCATCAATTGTCGGCATAAGTTCAATTTTTATAAAAACGACTTGTTTACATTTTATAAAAAAATGTAAAAAATCGGTGACTCCATATAATTTGTAATTCATACTAGTGACTCTGTTTATATAAGATTTATTTAAATGCCAACTTAGACTTTGACCACACCAGTTTCCACTGGGGTTGCCCTTGGTGATCGACAAGGCTTCTTGTGCCATTTAGCCTTCTAACAACCATTCTTTGTGATATTACTGATTAATAGAATTAATTCTGTCTTATCCACAAGAAAACTCGAATATTTTCTGTTCATTTAACCCCTCCCATGTTTTAACTCTAGCTGTGAAACAAATCTTTTACCCTTATATATAAGTGTAACCATGTATTTTCAGTTCATTGCTTCCTATTGGTGGCTATTTTTGGTTGAAGATTATTAATTTTGGTTAATACTAGTTATTGACCATAATAATAAATAAAACAGTACCAAAATCTGACAAAAATATAAGAAAACTAAACCTTTAAATTTTCACAATTTAATTGACACAATATAATTGTATCAACTATTCATGTTTTGCAAAACACGGTAGTATCAAATAATATACTTTAAATTTTCCCTCATTGACTTGATCCATGTATTGCTTTATCAATTTTTCATCTATTTAATTAATTATTAGTCCTTTACTAAATCCTTTCTTTTACCTGTTTATTGTTTATTATATTTTATCTTTGAATCTCACTCCTTATAGCAATTATCTTTCTTGTATATTTATACAATTTTTTCTAAATAAAATTCTTAAAATATAGTTAAAAATAGTAGATATTTTGAAAGTCTAGAGGTGTTAAAATATGAAGTTACAGAATCTAGTTAGAGTACTGCAATTTTTTTAATAATAATTTTAATGAACAACTCCAATAGTTAACAACTAAACTATTTAATTATTGTGTTAGATAGCATGGTATAATATTTTTATAAGATATTAAGTAGAATGGTTGAGGAAACTGATGAAGTGAGTTTTGAAAAAAGCACTAAATTCATGATTTTATTTTTTTGACATCTAGCAACATATATGAACATTTTATGGGGATTCTATAAGATTTGTAAATATAGGTTTACTATAAACAACTGTAAGACACATATGAAGACAGATAAGAGTTAAATCAATACTTAGCTTAGCATTATATTTAGAATCAGGATAACATGGAATGACGAGACCAATGTGATCATTATAGTAGTGTTAGCATGCGTCCATTGAGTATTCGCTAATCAAAGCGATATTTGTTGGGTTGGTTGTACAAAATGGTCTTGAAAACAAAAAGGTGGTCGAAGTTCATTTAAGCATGAGAAATTTGAACTACTTTATGCTTTTTATTAAAATCCATTAATATTTTTGTGTTTACTTTTTTTTATCAACAAATAATATTTTATAATTAAAATGATAAAAGATTTCAAAATAAAACTCATTAAATTATTGATAAGGAGGAAAAATTAACTTCTCTAAGAGCTTTAAAGAAGCATCGCCTTCTTGATACTGCTGTTTTGAGAAAGGCTCGCTTTGTGAACAATATAAAGTGCTAGTCTGTACTTAGCTTTGATTAGAGAATATAAACTTCAAACAATAAGTTAACACGGAAAAGTTGTTCCGTTTTAACAACATTTACAAAGTTTCCATTACAGTCTCCCCCCCCCCCCTACTGTTATATCTAATGTCAACTGGAAACAGAACTAACCAATAGGATTACTTGTATTGTATTAATCGTAACTAAAAATGTATCTTGATATTTCAAATTTCATAATTAAGAAACCTTTGCAAATCTTCTCATTAAATTTATTGGAATAAAGTGGAGTTACCACGTGGCATCATGACCTAATTGATTTTTATCGTAATGTAAACAAACGTAAGGTTTAATGTTTACTTTTACAATTAAAAGTTATTGTGGTCTTAACTTGCCTCGGTTAGAAAAGTATTGTGTTCACAATAAAAATCCGACACCAAAATTTCTTCTGAATCATCTGTTTCAGATGTTTTTAAGACCTCTTAAGTGGTTTTTACTAAGTTGCCTGTCTGTTATCATCACACCTCTCTGTCTGTTTATTCTAGAGAGTTGAAACTTGGTGTATAAATCAATCTTTATAGTCCAAGAGCCGGACATGAAAAAAGTGACTCATTTTGTACTACTTCAAACAAAATTTTTCTAAAAATATAACTTATATTATGAAGAAAAAGCATAGTCTGCCTGTCCAGAGTGAAGCCCTTCATATGATGATAGCACATGCTTAAAATTTTGTAAAATAGCACAAATTTCTGTTTTCTTGAAATAAGTGGTTTCCTGTAGGTCGTGTGCAAAACATTTTTTAAAGGCGATAAAATGTTCTATACAACGAGTGTTTAATCATCAAAAACACCAAAAAATGGTAAATTTAAGTGAATTTCTTTGAAAAAACATTGAATTTTTGTTCATTTTTTGACCATATAACAAATGTTATAACTTTAGCTGTAGTAATCCGATATTGACAAAAAACACTTGTTTAATAGGAAATTTTATCAGCTTTTAAAACTGTTCTCTTCATGTTTTGCACACGACTTAGAGGGGACCATTTATTGTAAGAAAACTGGAATTTGTGCGATTTTTGAATATTTTGAGCAAGCGCATTCATATGAATGGCTCTACTCTTGACAGGCAGACTTTACTTTTCTTTCATATTTTAAGGTACATTTTCAGGAAAACTTGGTATGAAGGTAGCACCAAATGAGTCACATATTTTAGGCCTTGCTCTTGAACTGCTTGGTCTAGTAGAGTCTTCTGGAAAACAAGTTTTCTATGACGTCATTAATGTCTTAGTAAACATTTGAAAAATTAATTAACAAGGGAAAATGATTGGACCAATTTAAATTATATATAAGAACAGCAAATGTGCCAAGTTTCATCTTATTACCAACATCAGTTCAAGTCTTATTGAATAAACATTATATATTTTATGTTGCATTGTTTATAAAACACTAATGCATTAGTGTGTTTTTTTCAAACTCACAATATATTTACAAATGTTGGTGCTATTTTTAAATTGAAAAAAAAACTAAGAAATTGTGCGAGTATTGTCTGTAGCCTGAATAGTACTTTGTAGTAGTGAGAGATATGTTAGTGTTTTTTTTTATAACTAACATCTTTTTCTATTGAATACTTTTAAATATAAGTTTAAAAAAATTAATATAGTGCTATTTTGTTTAAGACACTTGATGGAACATTTTCAAAAAAATTTCAACTAATTTAAATGACTATATTTCAATATTATTCTCAAAGCATATTCATGTCTAAAAAACCTAAAAAGAAAAGGATTAAATTAGAAATAAGCAGTAACTACTACAGTGAAAGAAATTAAAAAAAATATAGACATATTTTCAATACAATCAAAAGAATTTTTAGAACTTACAATTAGTGATTACATGTTAGGAATAATAACAAGGCCAATAAAAAAAAATTAAATCGGATGATCAGGAGCCATCCCCTTTAA
Source organism: Microvelia longipes (assembly GCA_018340805.1). NCBI lineage: Eukaryota > Metazoa > Arthropoda > Insecta > Hemiptera > Veliidae > Microvelia > Microvelia longipes. The sequence goes on from JACMZG010001908.1 coordinate 1,637,386, forward strand.
GGGGTGTTAGCTGCTTTGATTCCGAGGGATAAAGCTTTCGTCTAGAGGCCGTCGCGTTTCCCCTCCGTTGACAAAAAAAAATTAAACGGAGAACATCTGTATTGCCAATCCTACAAAGAAATTAAAAAGAATTAAAACTAAATAATCTAAAACTAAAAATCTTTGTAGGATTTGCAATATAGATTTATTGACTTTGTTAGTATTCCTAACATGTAATCACTAATTGTAAGTTCTAAAAATTCTTTTAATTGTATTGAAAATATGTTTATATTTTTTAAATTTCTTTCACTGCTGTAGTTACTACTTATTTTCTAATTTAATTATTTTCTTTTTAGGTTTTATAGTCATGAATATGCTGTGAGAATGATATCGAAATATAGTCATTTAAATTTGTTGAAGTTGATTTATAAACGTCCCATAAAGTGTCTTTACCAAAATTGCTCATAATAATGGAGACCCATACTAATATTCTTATTTTAGTGCTATTTTTTATATTTAATGCCTATCTAAGAGATAGAATAGTTATTTTCCATTGGAATTTTTTTATTTAAATACTTAATTAAAATGTAGTTATTATGATTTAAAACAAAAAAAAATAAGATAATGAAAAAAATTATTAAAAAGAGAATTAAAACAGTACTTAATTAAGATTACAAAAAATAAAATTATGACTTGGTTGAATTTTATAACCTCAATAATAATAATATATTTGATTAATTAAATCGCTATTAATAATTAAGAATATTGAAGAAAATTTTTGTTATGGTTTATATTTATACTCTGAAAAAATATTTTAACATATAAAATAATTTTATTCAAATTATGAATCTTTATTTTAAAGATATTAATCCAAGTTGCACTAAAAATTGTTAATATCACTTATATGTTTCAGTGTGAACAGAGAATTCTGCTTTATATGTTTTATTAAAAAGTATATAATGTTAATTTAAAAGTTAATATTTCACATACATTTCATTATAGATAGCTTGAACTGTAGTGGAATAGAATCAACAAGTGGATTTATTCCGTCTTAGAGTAATGCTTGTAAAGAAGGAGTATGGGACTGTAAACACAATAGATACTTTCCAGAATGAATCTGCTTCATGTGCTGTCGCGCGATCCTGCTACCGATAATAATCTTGCTTACCGCATTTTGAAACGGAGGAAAATGTTTAATTTTCTCACATTAATTTTTAACAAATGTCAATACAAGTGTCTAAAATAGTGTTAAAAGTGTGTAATAAAATTTAAAACATTACTTCAATATAATAAAAGTTCAACAATAAATTGAAATAAATAAATGGTCACTAATAAGTATGCTGGGGTATGAAGCATATTTACCATATGTTCGATTTCCCTGCGTGTTTTACTCGAGCGTTAGGATTCCTATCTTAACTCTAGAATCCTAGCGGCCATCTTGCTGCAAAGTAGCTTCATTTTGGAAAGCATTGAATGGAATTCTACTTATAACATGAAAGCCGGTTTACTGGTTGTCTTAAGTAAGGCACCTAAACATTTTAGTTTAATTTTGTTAGTTTTTATGTTGCCATACATACATAGTTTACATCATAGCCTTTAATTTTTCTTTTATTCTGCCATAGTATGAAACAATATTTACTTTTTTGAATATTTTACCTCAGCTACTACTGTTTCCTACTATCTTTGTGCCTAGATGAAAACTAGCAAGTTTTTGAGGGGAATTGAACCCACTTGTTGATTTTATTCCATTGCAACTTGAACCCATAGTTTAATTAAAAATAAATGCCTGTTGTTTATTAGGCCTATAAGCCACAAAACTATTCAAAATTATTTTATTTTATTATCATGCATTACAGCTTTATATATATTATATATATATATATATATATATATATATATATATATATATATATTATATATATAATATATATATATATATATATATATATATTCATGTGTATTATATGAATATATGAGGTACCTTATAATATAAGACAGTATACCTCATGTGAGATTTACTTTTGATAACCAAAGTTGTCTAACGAATGTGAGTTCTGTCATTTCAGAAGTTTGGGACAATACATATGTTTGTGTTGAGATTATAATATTACTGCCTGTAATATTTCACTGATTTGAATAAAATTTCTTCATTATACATGTCAAATTAACTATGTGTCAGAGCTGTATAGTTTTTAGTCGTTATTCAACAAATATTTTCAGCATGGCTGACCCTGTGAACAAAGGGTCTTGCATATTGTTATACAGCTCTTGAAGAGTAGATAAAGAAAATGTATGTAATGCAAGTATGTATGTATGTAATATTTAAATGGGGGCTAAAGTGGTGATTATTAAAAAATGCATTGACTAATTAATTTCCATTTGACTAATATATCGCTGAAAAGCTCTGTATTAGTAGGAAAAACAACTTCATGTACACAATTTCATTCAACAATTAGTTTTACTAATTTTATAAGGTAAAGAGCAATTGTCTTGTACTTTAGATACTTAGCAAGCAAATCCGTCTTTTTGCTCTGTATTATTACTCACAAATACAATCTTGAGAGTGAACTGAGCCCCTTTTTGGTATAGTTGATAATTAATACAATCCTCCTTTTACCTAGAGATTATTAAGTATACTACATAATCTTTACTTTTACCGTGTACAATTATAAATATATGCAATCAGCAAGTAAAGCGAACCTTTTTGCTTGGTATATTTATTAATACAAGCAATCTAGCGAGCCCCTTTTTGCTAGCTATATTATCAATACAAGCAATCTAGCGAGCCTCTTTTTGCTTGTATATTTATCATACAAGCAATCTGCGAGGCTATATTTATTAATACAAGCAATCTAGCGAGCCCCTTTTTGCTTGGTATATTTATTAATACAAGCAATCTAGCGAGCCTCTTTTTACTATGTCTCCTTGTTCTACTTATTCTAATAAGGTCATTTTTTACTCTTTATTACTAATATTTGGTATCCAAATTTAATAATTAATTTGGCATTTAAATTTTACGAAACCAGCCGAAAAAGATATTTCAATTTAATTCACTTATCCATACTATCTAAGGAGCGTAGTGAGCCTGGTAGTATAGAAAATATTTTCATTTAATGTATTCTTCTGACATGAGTTCTTGATGCAACGCATTACTAGATTAAAACCAGTTAGAAATGTGATATTTGTACTTATTTTGGATTTATTTTAACTTCTTGCTAATAATATGGTAATTATCCAACAAATAAAATTATAATCTTAACTTCAAAATAATTTTTGGAAGTTAACTAAAGAAATATTTAAAAATAAAGATAAACTAAATAAAGATTTACTATTTGTTTGTGAACCCTTCACAGCAGTGTTTCCCATCAAGGGCTCCGTGAGGTGTTTTAAAAATGCTAAATACTATAAATAGTAAAAAAAGTGGATAGAAACCCCTTTTTGAAAACAGAACTCAACATCGTACAAATATTCAGAATTGAAAAAAATCTTTTTTAACATTTACTAGTTGTGATTGGAACAAATTGTAGGGATATTTAATTTTGCTTTCAATGACATGGCCAAAGCCAGACGATTTAAAAAAAATATTTTATTTAAATTGAAAGCTAACTTAGATACTACCCTCTCTCCTTGCTCTGTTGTTCATAGCTTATAAGTTCATTTAAGCTGAGCAAAGACCAAAAGCTAAGTTATGAACATATAAGCTAAGTTCATTAGCTGTTTTCAAGTAAGTTCATTTAATAAAAATAGCTACACTACTCTCACTATCAAGTGGGTGTGTGGAAACCATACAGTTGGTCTGTTGCTGTTTCATAAAGTTCTTAGTGGTCCATAAACTCCGTGGATTGGGAAACTCTGCTATGCAGACTTGGATGTTTCAATATTTTCCTTGTTATACCTACACATTATTAACCAATCAGAAAATTGTAATATGTATAAAGATTAAAATTATCATACTCTAACCATCTTGTGAAAGACTATACTGACTTTAACAGCGTACTTCGAATTACAATTAAACTGTGAACCCTGTGTTTGTAAATTCAATTGATTTTTGACTTGTTATGGTAACACACATGGTTATAATTGGTTGACAGCGTGGGAAAATAATGCAAGGGAGCCTATGAGGTCAGTCCTGGATGTTAAACCTCAACAAAAATATCATGACAGGGCAACCTCATTGGTTCCTCAACAATATTTTCCCACCCTGTCAAGTGTTTATATCTGTGTATAATAATTAAGTCTGACTGACAGGAAATCGACCTCTTATGTTCAACTTAAAAATTTTGATCAACACTGAGTTTTGACTATCAAAATCATAGAGATATGTACTAGAGAGGGCAAAGCCTATCTCAATACATTGAGAGACCTGATACATATTTTTGGGGCTCTTTGTAACCTCAATGAAACCTCCATCAAGAGTGACTTAAGGTTATAATAAATCAATTGATTTTGTCTTCCCGCACATTGTTGGTGCTTTGATTTATGTTATTAACATTTTTCCTATACAAGTTTGTAATGATTATTTATTTTATTTATAATTGCTGGTGGTCAGGTTACTTTTTCAGTGTTTCACAATTTTAAGCAATAGGGCCCCTCTAGTAATAATATCTCTATGATCAAAATGATTTTCTTGAATCTCAGTTTGTCTATCAGGATTGCCAACACTAAATTAAGCAAAACATTCAAATAACTATAAAATATTGTCTTCATTGTAAAACTATGTCTGCAATAATACAAATATTCAGAGCATTTTGTTTTATTTTAGCTCCCCTTTTATTATTGTTTCTGTGGTTAGAAGAAAGCTTTGTTAGAAGAGTAATATACCAACATAGTTTGGCATCACTGGGAGGTAAGTGTCTAAGCCCCGCTTCTGAAGGTTATGATTTCAAAACGTTTTAAATCAAGGGAAGGTGTTTCTATTACATTTTTTGGTTTGTCTTGTCTTGTTTCAAGCAGAAATGTGTTTCTGTAACTGGCAATTTGCACAACCCACGTAATTTTTTTCTGTAGTGAAATCCTTTCATTTAGAATTTTTTCATAAAAATAGTGTTTCCATAACTGGCAAAATTACTTAATTTCTATAATATTAGAGAAAACTAGATGAAAACCAAAACTAAAGCTCTTAAGTATTTTACAAACTGTCCAACATTTTGTTGGCTGGTGTCTATATGATTTTTCCTTAAATTTAAGAAATTATATATTAAATGTTTAATTCATAGGTAATAATTATCGAGGTAGTAAAATGAGCTTTATTTCAATTCATAAAGATTAATCCCTGAATAGAATGACTTATAAAATTGTCTTGTAAAAGCATTTCTAAAAATCACTTTTTTAAATTGCTTTTTTGGGAGGAGAGGCACTCCCTACAATTAATATGGTCTGACCTAAATTTTTTTCTTACTGAAAATTCATTTAAGGTATTTTACTGAAATTGTTTGAAGGGATATAAAATGTCAATTCTTTACCCCCTAAAATTTATAAAGGAAGCATAACCAAAAAATTAAAATAAGGACAATAATAAAAAGAAAATTTATGAAAAAAAAAATAAAGAACAATATTTCTAGAAGTGTATTATTATTCCCTGGCAATAATTACTTTCTCGGATAGGCCTTGGGAGTTAATAGTCGTAAAATGATCTTGGTTCTGCCAAAGGCATCGAATATATGAATCTTTCTGCTTCACCAAACATAGCATCACATGAAATACCCACATGTAATGTAAAAGGGTTTAATTTGTCGGAAAGAAACGGTCACTCATCCAAAAACTGACCATGCTCAGTATCTTAGTGTATGGAGGCAGTTATACGAAATACAACCGACTATGGGAATGCACATAATGTAACATGGATTAAATATTAACTTTTATTGATATGTCATTCAATAATATGTACATTAGATTAGTTGAACTAGAGACTATTATTCAACTACAAAGCTATTTCAACAAATATTTTTATTACATATTATTTTAATTATAAAAAATTAATAATATTATCCAACATATACAGTGTGTCCCCGGATGGAGTGGCCTATACGTGTAAATTACAAAAATATTCATTTTTTGAAAAAAAGTCGTTCTTGATAAAAGCTCCAGCATGTTTTTAAACTAAGATTTTTCAATATTTTTTTTAATTGGTAGACTCAAAAACTGAAATTTTTGAAAACTAGACTAAGAGTAAAGTAATTAATTAATTTTTACTTTTCAAAAAAGTATTGAGACAATTTTTATTAGTCAAAGTCTTGACTAGTAGAACAAAATGGTAGTATTGTAAACTTCGATTTAAGTAACAAAAGTGACGTTAGTGTGTTAATATGACAGATCATCATGCTGCAAGATGTCAACAAAGCAGTAAAACCACTGTAATTTTGACTTTTCCTCATTTATACTGTAGGTATTATAACACCATAGGTATAAAATGTAATATCAAAATACAGAAAAGCATATTGGCACACTTACTGAAAAGACTTAGAAGTAGTTATATTTCAAACGATGAACAATCTTATTACTGACTCTAGTAAGCAGTCGACATAAATATGGTGTACTTGGCAATCCATCACATGAGGTCACAACTATCAGGCTCATCAATAAATACTCAATAATTTTACTTAATCTTTTTTTTATTAATAATATAACTAGTAATAACAATATAATATTAATATAAAATATTTTGTCAAGTAGTTTTGGGCAAATGAACTACATATTTGACTGGCTCTTGCCTATGATTTGAAAGAACGTTCTGCTACTAACTAGGGAAATCAACTGCCTTTAATGATGAACTACCTTCTACAGACAGACTCAGCATTACTGGCTAACCACTGAGAGCCTAGGGCTAATTTCTAAGTCATGATAGTTATGAGCCATTACGTCATGGGATTTACAGGATCATCGAGTAGAGTAAGAAAAACCCAACAGTCTGGTGTTTTACCCCAGGGCTGGACAATATACTGACTCAGCACAATTTTATAATTATAACAACTTATTCAAGATTCCAAAAAATCGGGGAATCTCATCACATAGGATTCCCTGAGCTCATACTCCTACTTCCGACTCACTGGTCCACAGAATTCAACAAATTTATACTGTAACACATCTTTGGACTCAGATAGTAAATACATCCGCTTAATTCTCAGTGGTCACCCATATAGCTAAATCTCAAATTAATCGCAACATTTTTTTGCGTTTTATGATTTGTAAAAAATTTTGCTGAGTCATTACTGCGGATAAATGACATCATCAATTTTTTCTAGCACAACTACACCTATAGACTGATTCTTTTTTACAAAGTTTCATCTCTATAGCATAAATATATTAGGAGCTAAGATGATAACAGACACACTCACACATTCAGACAACTTTGTGAAAACCAATCAGGAGATCTTAAAAACACCTCTAAAGAATAATTCCGAATAGTTTCGGATTTGTTGCAAACACAATACTTTTCCTATTCACCTAAAGTGTAAACGTGGAAGTAAAAATGTTTCAAATGAAAGCTGTAGAAGTCTCGAATTTGTTCTATTTGTTGTAATTACTTTCCTGCATTACTTTATTTATAAGATACAAGCCATTGAAATATCACCTACCCTCACTCTATAAACTATCTCTCACCAACTGCCACTCATTTATATATTGAAGCCTTTATACCTGGGATATAAATCGACACAGGTGAAAAATGACCAGGAATCAAAATGTGCTCTTAAGAGCTTACATTTTTTTTTATTTTTATAATTTTTTTTTAACTTTATTTATTATTGTCTACAATAAATGTATTAGATATAGTGCTAATGTTGGTTAAAGTGACTTGGCAGTCTTGATAGGAGGAATCACCCAGTGATGATACTCCTTGGCGTGGTTAGGTAAATGTTGATATTTTACTTATAATATAAAAATTTGGCTTGGACTAAATTAGTGGAATAGAAATTAGTTGACTTTTGAATAGTTAAATTTTCTAAATGTTTTGCGTTTTTGAATTTAAATTAATATTGATTATAACAGAAGGTCACGCGGCCACTGTCGTCGAAGGCGCCGTGGAGGATTGGAAGGAATGGTTCTGGAGTGTAGGGTTCGGACAAGAGGATTGGGATGGAAGTCTAATTTGGAATGAAAGGAATTGTATTGAGAGGAAACAATGTTTTTAGAATATTTAAAAATAAAATAGTTACAATAATTTTAAAAATTTTTCCTGAGTCAGTATACTGTCCAGCCTTACAGTAAAATACCTGACATGGTTAATATTATAATTCCACAAATAAGTAGACCTGTATGTCATTAATAAGGTGGAGAGGTAGTTCGGCACCACAGTGGACAAGACACCACGGCCAGCCTAGCAAGCCGGCAAAGCAGTCCTGCAGGGCAAGCTGGCCAACATGATGCAAATTTGCTAAATACTATGTAATAAAAATAATAATGATACAGTAAATAATATAAAATAACTATAGTATATTATACGGTTAAAATTAGTTGACAGCATGGAAAAATAGTGTTGAAAAACCAACGAAGTTAGCCTGATATGAAACTGTAGGTTTAACATTCAGGACTAATCTCATGGGCTCTCTTGTGTTATTATCCCATGCTGTTAACTGATTTTAACTGTGTTTTATACTATACCAATACACAACTTTATCTCGGCGGACCAGAGGCCCACGACATAGAGGCTCAAGGGCCCTTTTGATTATTTTGCACCTATTTCTCTTAAATATAATTAAAATAAAACATTAGCATTCTGCTTTTCTAATATTATTTCTGCTCGATGTAAGTCTGGTTTTAAAACTCTATGAGTCATGACTAGATTGTAGAATAAAGAGCTCATTTTAAGAAGTAAGATTTTAAAGTCACTTTTTAAAGCTCTTATCGCACTTTGGGCTTATATTACAATTAGATAAGAAGAACTATCTTAAATTTTATAAAAATCAACTTAGAATCAGATTTATTGCATTTTACAAATAAGTTGCACAGTGAAACTTATTTGCAGTTGCAATAATTTGAACATAGAAACTCTTTGAGAGCTTCAATAAGTTGAATGGTAAAATTAATTAAACAGCTAAAATTTACATATAACAATTATGTGGCCATCTAGGAAACGGCAAGGTATCTTTTATATTATTAATACCTAATAAAACTTGGAGAAGTCTCTCGAAGCCTAAACCAAAGCCACCTGTCGAAATGTTGCCGTATTTCCTTAAATCTAAGTACCAATCTAACTTATCACTTAAATTTAAAGAATCAATTTTTAATTTTAATTCCTGGTAACTATCTTCCCTCACACTGCCCCCACACACCTCCCCCACCACGGGACACAGTAGGTCTAGCGCTAAAATAACTCCGTTCTTCTCTTTCATATAAAACGGCTTAGTACCCGTTGGCCAATCGACAACAAAAATAGGAACGTTATTATTAAACTTAACTAAAAATAATTCATGATCTTTAGAAAGTGACTCGCCATAAGAAAATTTAGTATTTAAATTATTTTGATTATTTTTTAATACTTCCGATACTTCTTTATAAGAAAGTATTGTAAATTGTTTATTTATTATGTTATTTATAATTTCTTCAGACAGCTTATGTTGTTCTTGGTTGAATTTATTGTAAGTTATAATATCTTCAAGGTATTGATCAGCGACTGTTTGGAAAGTATGTTTAATCATGGATTCAACAAGGTAAGTGATGTCTGATGTTTGAGAGACGTGAGCCATCTCTCCCTCCAACATGTAAAACTCGGAGAGATGTAAACGTGATTTAGAATTTTCAGCTCTAAAAGTGGGACCGAAGCAGTAAACATTACTCAAACTTCTCGCTACGGCTTCCAAATGAAGCTGTCCCGACACAGTCAGGTATGTTTTAGTATTGAAATAAGAGTCATCTTTGTCATTTTTAACTAACCTGTTATTGTCAGGTAGAACTTTAAAAACTTCACCTGCTCCCTCACAGTCATTTGATGTTAAGACAGGGGTGTCGATGTGAATAAAACCATTTTCATTGAAATAATTATGAATAGCAGAGCAGCAACCGTGTCTAACTCTCAATAGAGAACTAAATCTGTTAGTTCGACACCTCAAATGTAAATATTGACGCAAATAATCATCAGAGTAAGTTTTCTTGGGCGCGAACGGATATCCTTCTTCGTTAGAACAAGTTCCTATAACTTTAATACTCTCACTTCTCAGCTCTATTTGATTATTAGCATTTGTAGAAAGAACACCATCAATTTCGACCGAACAACCGAATGATAAGTCTTTAGGAGCGATAGATTTATCGACGATTACCTGTAAATGCTTTGCACTGGATCCGTCGTTAATGTCTATAAAAACGGATTCCTTCATCTTCCTCAAAGCTTTGACCCAGCCGCGGACCCGAGCAGGGTTTTCGACTGGACGTCCTGCCAGGATCCGCTTCACACTGCACTGGGTTGAATATTTCAAACAATTCCCTTTATTTAAACATTTAAATAACTCAAATAATCGTACATTCATTGTGATATCAAATAAAATACCTATTATAAAGAATAAAATAAAATATGCTTATTTTTATTATGCATGTTTCGATAGCCTTACATGAAGGTTCTTTGTTTTGAAAAATCAGTGTTACCAACTAATTTTTAAATCGGCTTAAAAATCATGAATCTAAATCTAGAGCATAGATTTTGTTCAGTCAGTATGTTTATTTATGTTAGTTCAACTCAAGGATTAATTATCTTAATATAACTTATTTATATATTTAACAAAACCTAATTTAATATTATTAAGTATTTATATTAACAGCTCGGTGTCTTGTTACTTTGAGATGACTCAAGTTGATAGAGTTTATAAGGCGATTCAATTGGAGGGTTTTTATAAATAAATAAATGTATATTATTTTCTTTAACAAAATGTACAAATAATATTTTTTGAATGTACAAATTACAGAAAAAAAAGTTTGTTGTACATTTATGTTGTTTTTATTTATGAATGAAAACATTTTTTTTTCGACATATATTAGTTTATACCCCGGCGGTGACGTCATTCCAAGAATCTGCAGCATTATAAGCAGAAAACTTACAATATAATAGCAGCAAATTAAAGCACTAAAACTTAAAAAAAAATTATTAAATTTTTTAATGAATTATTCCTTAGGATACATAGCATCGAGTTTTAACACGTCAGTATTCATTTTAGACATGTTTTAAATCAAAAGGCTCTGCCTTTCATATTAAACATATCTGTATTAGACACACGTCACGATGATTGAACAAGTGACGAAAACAATCACAGAAAAATATTAATTTTAGAGGCAATACATATTGCTAATGAACCTAATAGTATCAACTTCAAGAAGGATTCTTGAGATATTAATAAAAGTTAAATGGAGCGATACTTAAAAAATTGTAAAATAAACCAATTGACTATATTTATAATTAACGCCTAGATTTAAGTTTTAACTATTTCAACTATTTAGTCTTGAAAATATGTATTGTAACACTGTTTTGTGAGAACTTAATATGTAATAATTTCTATGTATTATCATGGTTAAGATACTAGAAACCCGCATTACTTATATGTATTTACGTTTTAGCATGATGTGAACTTTTTGCCCCTTCACTTGATCCAGTTTCACATCTAGGTATTAATTATAAACATAATGTATACTCTACCAGGTTATAATTATTATTTAGTAAGGTTTTGCTTTCCAAGTAGTTAGCTTGCTTGTTTTATGGTTTTCATTGGTTTTTATTTAATCCTGTTAAAAAAATGTTTGTACTTCATTCTTACATTACTTAATTATGCACTGAGATTATTACCATTACAGTAAGTTAAATTTCATTTTATTTATAAACTGATATACTAAGATTCTGAGATATGTCTTAATTTAGACTCACTGAGAATTTTTATTTCTTTTTAGGTTTGAGATTTATGTGTAGAAGTAGGATTTTTAGACTAAGTTAGATAAATCGTTCTTAAAATCCTAACGTTCTTTAAATTATTTATTCTGTAAGCACCTTATTTATTTATTTTAGCCTCTTATATTTATTTTAATTGTGATGTTATATATAAGTCGTCCATGAATTAATAATATCATTTGCATTTTAGGTTTGTAGACATGAGTATGCCTGGGGTCAGGCGAAATATAGTCATTTAAAGAAGTAACAAGTTGTTATTTCAGTCCCATCCAGTGTCTTTAAATATATTAAAAATATAAATATCGGTTCATTACAAAATTTTAAACATTTAAAATTGTATTTCAACGTTTTTAATTAAAAATATGTTAAAAGTAGTCCTCGTCAACTAAATGTAGATTTTCGTATTCCCCTACCCTTTTGCTATCTAAGACTAATTTTTTTAAGTACTTAGCAGGGTTTGCTATGATCTTTTTTCATTAGTGGATATTTCTAACACATTTATAAAATAATGTTTTGTTAGGGTGGTACCCCTACTTAAGACTACCAGTAAACAGGTTTTTCGTATTATCAGTATAGAATTACATTGTCATGACGGTGCTATGTCCGTTGCAGGCGTTTTAAGTCCACCCGAGTGGTTTTCACAATGTTGTCTGTCTGTATGTGTGTACCTGTTATCATGGTTGCTCCTATTGTATTTATGCTAGAGAGTTGACATTTTGTACGAAAATTAGTCCATAGGTGTAGGTGTGCTATTTGAAAAATAATAATTTATCACGTCATTAATCCGCAATATAACTTAGCAAAAATGTCGAAAAATTAAACTTTAAAGTGCTGGACTTAGCAACAAGAGTGCCGTGTTAAGCCTTGGAGGGGATGTTAAGATTTTAACGCGGATTCACTACGCTCATCCTCCCTACTTCGGACTCGCTTCTCTCGTCTACAGAATATAAAATTAATCAAATTTATACTGCAACAAGTCTGCGGACTCCCTTCGCTCGTCCAAAGATTATAAATACATTAGTTTCATTCCTAGCGGTCACCCATCCAGACAGTGACCACGCTCGATGATGCTTATCTTTTATGATTAAACAAAAATCAAAGATATACTTCCCATATTGAAACGAAATATAGCGTGCTTATTTATTACGTAATGGTTTACCCGTTCACTGAATTTCAACTGCATTAGATTATTTCCTATTTTTTTACAATTTTTTAAACAACGTACATAAGTCATGTAATAAAAATTGAACTATTGCTGATAATGAGATGAAACTTATCACATATGTTATTTTTATACATGGCTACATACGTGCCAAATCTCTATCCGATCGCATAATTTTTCCGCGTTTTATAATTTTTTGACATTTTCGCTAAGTCATTGTTGCGGGTTAATGACTTCCTAAAAAATATTTTCTAAAAAGCCCAACTACAGCAGTAGACGGATTTTTATACAAGGTTTCAACTCTCCAGCATAAATACACTGGGAGCACACACACACATACAGACAACTTTTTGATAACCCCTTAGCAGGCCTTTAAACACCTGAAACGGATAATTCCGATGACTTCCCAGTTTCGGACTTCATTGCATGAATGAGTATAGAACATTTTTAATGTATGTCACCATACAGCAATGTAAGCTGATTCCTGCAAGGACGTCACACACCAAAGATCTCAAGTTATAACCTCTGACTGGGTTTGTTATATATTTACATGGAGTTGAATCACTTTATATGTGTCTATCACCTTGATCAGAATTACAAGCAACAATCTCGTAAGCGTATTTTTTCATGGAAATTTTCTAAATAAGGGGAAATAAAAACAAATTAATTAAATTTTTTTTTATTATTCAACAGTTATAATTTTATTTAATTTATTGTAACAGGACAGGAACAGTTAAGTCTCGAGTTACAATCAATTTGTTTTAATTACACAGAAAAAACATATGTTTTTTTTTCACTAAATTTGTTGGTTTATTTACATTTGGGGGGGGGGGATAGTCTGAAACCAGAGGGAAAGAATTTATAAAATTCGTTAAAATAATAATATTTTTTATACAAGAACAATTATTATTTATAAATATTTGTATAAATCAAATAATTTTAATAACAGTTATATTAAATTGTTTTGTTTAAAATAAATAAGAAAGATTGTAAATTTTTTTATTTTTGAAATTTATAAAATTGAACAGGGGGGGGGAGGTCTTAATTTAATATTTCGTGGTTATGAAAATGACCATTTTCATAACAGCACAGCATGCGTTCATTTGTAGCTTTTACAACTACTTTGACTTAAAACCCATAGAGATATATCACTAGAGTGGGCATGGCCAATCTCAATACATTAGGAGATCTGAAACATCATCTTGGGGCTCTCACAGGCTCTGTAAAACCTCATTTAAACCTTTTCCAAGAGTGAGATAAGGTTATAATAGATCAGTTATTATCGGCTTCCCGTACATTGTTTGTGTTTTGATTGGTATAAACCGTTCTACACAAGTTGTTGTTCTGTTTATTTGATTATGACAGTCGAATGTGGTCAGGTTACTCTTTCGACGTTTCAAAATGCAACCAATAGAGCCCTTCTAGTAATATATCTCTATGTTTAAACCCCATTAGCTTTTAATGAATATTTAAAAACAAATGCCAATTATTAAAACAAATATTGCTTACATCTTAAATAAATAAAAACAATTACAACATAATAAAATTATGAATAAAATACATAATTAATTTGGTTAGAAAGTGCCTGTCTTTCTACCTTGAGCATTTAGTTTAAGATAACTAACAGAATAAATATAATTTATAAATTAAAATAAAATAAAATATGAAGAATAAGGAGAATAACTAAATTAATTAGCTAAATGTTTGTAGGCCAACTTGACCTGATTTTTTAGTAAGGAGTAACCCTTAAAAAAAACTTAGGAGCCTTACGTTTGAATGTGACCTAGAAAGTGTATTTATTTGTCAAAATATACTTATAATAATTTTATAACATCAAATATTATAAGCTATATTCTTAAAAAGTATAACGTTAAGGGTACCGCATCGTGGTCTCGACAAGTCGGGGTCTCGACACTTCATAACGTCGACACTTTTCGTGGCAGGATTTTACGTTGTATCGACACGAATGACGTAAAATTCCAGAAAATTCCACAATGGAACGTCCAAAATACAAAATAAATACCTACAAGGAGCGAAAAGCCTACTTACTAATTGGGAAGGTTTCAATTAGGTTACACAGATTCCTCAAGAGCCCCAAAAGATGTTTCAAACCACTCGGTGTATTGAGATAGGGTATGGATATATTATAATATATATATATATAATATATATATATATATATATATATATATATATATATATATATATATATATATTATATATATATATATATATATATATATTATATATATATATATATATATATATATATATGTGTGTGTGTGTGTGTGTGTGTGTGTGTGTGTATTGAGATAGGGTATGCAATATCTGATTTTAATCTTCCTTACAGGAAAAAAGTAAAGGGATGAGGTAAAATAAAAATTAAATTAGGAGCAATAAAAGTAAATAATAAGATCTGCTGTGTCATCCCTCTATTGGTTTAGTTTGTTTGTAATAGTTCACTGACAGGTATAAGAAAATACGTTTATAGTGACAACCAAGGTTTGCCTCAACAAACATCTGGACAACCTTCTTGAGAAATATAAAAAATGAAAAGGAAATTAAATTGTGACTGAAATAAACAAATTGGAAACCTCCACATGGTTACAGCGATGGAATTAATTCTTCCTCCGACTATAGTTGTAATATACTGCTGGTAGCTATCTAGCCTCGTAAATGTATTTTAACTCCCATCCCAAGGGACGTTAAAATTCACTTTTACGAGCATAAACGCATTTACGAGGCAGAGTTGCTAGTTATGAAAAAGTTATGGAAAGAAGCAAAGAGACTAATACTTGGAGGGAGTACATAGCCCGAATAACACATTGATAAGAGGTCTGGAAGTGAGACAGTTTCTGTAAGGTCCCATAACTTACTTACCACAACTATAGTCTCTCTAAAGAGAGACTAGATACACCCCCACCTCTCTTCAACCCCTATTGTAGCTCGCATCCTACAAACGGCAGGCATTTTTTAGTAACGTCACATTAAACCACTTTATTCAACACTGATAATTAAAAAATATATACAATAGATAATAATTAAAACTTTTAAATAAATTTAAAAATTAAATAAAATTTAAAATTCTTTTTACCTATTTTAGGACAAAATGGTCCAAAAATAATGTAACATTTACAATAAATTGTAATTATTATGAAAAATCAAAAAATGACGTCACCAATGTACAGTTATGGTACCACACTACTCGGGGAATAATAAGAGCTGTTGTGTCCTCCCTCTAAGTATTACTCTCATGGTTTAAGAATGAGATGACAAATAGTGAACTACATTTCTTTCCTAAGTTCACTCCTAAGTTTTCATTAGTTAAACATTCGGAAATAACGTAATCAGTAAGGCTTCAAAAACAAAAAAATTAAATAAAAATTGCCGTCATAACATTTATAATATAAAACGTGTTTAAAAAAACAAATCAACCGGATTAGAATTTGTAAACTTTACACCTACAACACTTAGTATTTAGAGGATTTAAATGATACAAAAGTAAGAAAAGGACAATAACTCTGCAAGTATTGCTTAACAAGAAAACACATAGTCTGATTGTATTTTGTTAATTTAATATGTTGTGGAGTCAAGATAAAAATAACAGCTTTTTGTTGGTTTTCGCGTAGGCAGGAGATAAGACGGTGTTTTCATTTACTTATATATATAATTATATATAATATATAGTAATATATAATAAGTTATATATATATATATATATATATATATATATATAATATATATATATATATATATATAAGTAATATATAATAAGTTTATATATAATATATATATATATATAATATATATATATATATATATAATATATAATAATATATATATATATATATATATATATATAATATAATATATAATATATAATAAGTAATATATATATATATATATATATATATATATATATATATATATTATATATATATATATATATTATATATATATATATAGAGATTTCCACTTTTGTTTTAACTGCTTACAAATTTTGTCGATATTCAGTATTTAAAATTGCCATTTCAATAATGTGATCTTTTCAACAGACAGAGGTCGCCCACATTTTGTACGATTTTAACCTTGCCGAAAAATTTGTTTGTTTACATAAATTTAACGTAATATTTATATTTTTAAGAACATATCATATAATATTTGATATTATAATAATGATACTATAAGTATGATATTCTTTGACGAATATATACAAGATTTACATGCTTAGAATAAAGTAGAATGGTAAGCCATTGAGGGCGACCTGTTATCAGAGGCTTCAATGGCTAAACAATATAGAAGGCAGTGTTTATCAAATCAGCACGAATACCAACATAAAACCTTAATTATTTTTACTTTTAACCACTTAACTATACATTTATAATATTTTACACATCCATAGTAATTAGCTATGTTTTTATTACTCTGATTCTACTATAAAAATTAAAACTTTCGCCTTAAAACATCTTTACAATTATTTAGTTCTATTTACACTGATTTAATTATTAAAAATACAGGTTCTTACAACTGATGAGAGTATATAGCTTTGTACAGTATTGACATTTATATAAAAAAGATACCATTTATTTTAAAAACAAATAAATTTTTTAATTCAATTTCTATTTTTATGAAACAACCATTACAGAGGGTTTAATAATTAATTTTTATTTAGTTATATTGACAATTTTATTTATTTTACTTTGGATGTTTGAAAACACCACATTAAATAGCAGATCTTCGTTACAAAATATAAAAAAATTACTGGAAAATTTGCTCCATCACCCACAACTATTTTAAAGGTATTACGTACCATAGAGATATTTTTACTTGAGAGGGCTGTTCTTCTTTTTAATAGCTCTGAGGATTTTAATATGTAAAAAAGTATTTGTAAATTAAATAAAAACTCGGGTACAAGAGTACCTCGGAACTTTTTCTCACCACAACGGATCCTCCTCTCATCACTACGCTCATCCTCCCTACTTCGGACTCGCTTCTCTCGTCTACAGAATATACAATTCGTCAAATTTATACTGTAACAAGTCTGCGGACTACCTTCGCTCGTCCTCAGATAATAAATACATTAGTTTCATTGCCAACTGTCGCCAATCCATGCACTGACCTTGCTAGATGCTGCTTAACTTTTATGATTCAACAAAAACCATAGATATACTTAAGGTATCGAAACGAAACTTAGTATTCTTATTTATAACGTAAAGAAATTTACTTGACAGATTTCAGCTCAATTGGATTTTTTCGATTATTTACAATTGCTTAATAAACGTATACAAGTCGTGCCATAAAATTTGAACTAATGCTGATAATAAGATTACACTTGGTGTGTATATTTGTCATATGTATGACTACATGCGTCCTGAATCGCAACCCGATCAAAACATTTTCGGCGATTTATTTATTTTCCAAATTTTTGCTGAATCATTAATGAAGGTTAATAGCGTCATAAAAAATATTTTCCGGGTATCACAACCAGACCTTAAGATTGATTTTTGTATCGAATTTCAACTCTTTTACTAAATCACACTGGGAGTGACAGAAGCAACGATGATAACAGACACACACAGATTTTTGTATCGAATTTCAACTCTTTTACTAAATCACACTGGGAGTGACAGAAGCAACGATGATAACAGACACACACAAACACAGACAGACAACTTCGTAAAAATCACTCAGGAGATCTTAAAATCACCTGAAACGGTAATTCCACCGTAATTCCGATGACATCCCGGTTTTGGATTTTTTTTGTAAACGCAATACTTTTCCTATATACCTACGGTATAAATGAAGAAAAGTAAAAATTATTAGGAAGGTTACTGGTTAAATTTCGCCTCCGAGGCCGAGGTCGTTAGAGCGTTAGTGTTTACACTGACCTTTGACACCTCGGAGGTCTGGGGTTCGCATCCCAGGTTACGATCTCAGTTTATATAAAATTATGGTTTAGATGAATTATCGTCCACTTTAGAATACACTTTGAGCGTAACGTTTGCTACAACCACCCGAGGTGGTTCCCGCTGGGTTTATCCCTGATGAGCCGCATGGCTCTTAACGGGCAATATTATTATTATACTGGTTATATTAAAGTCAACACCTTTGACTATTAAATTAACAAAATAAACAGTACAGTATTACAGAACGTTTACATTAATAAACAAAACACAGCAACTGTGTGAGAACCCCGATGATGTTCTTATAACCTTTTTACACTCTTGCTATGGGGGCCGTAAAGCGAGAACAGTATTAGAGAAACCCATAGTGTTTTTGATTTAATATAAATATTTTTTGTAGAATTTATACAAACTCAGGCGTTGCAGCCTTGTGGATTCCACCCCTGCATTCAATACTCCAAATACTGCTTTGTTTTTAAATTTTTTTTGTACTAGTACTTTTTTGTATGATTTGTATTTTTTTGTACTATCCTTTTGTATTTTTAAAGTGGAAATGAAGAATTTATTTATTTATATCTTAATATTCTCATACAAGATAAGAATAATATTAAATACGTACGATTAACCACTACACAATAATAATGAACCAAGATTTGGTATCACATTTTTATAGCCTGACGATAATAATGATGCAGTAGTGTTATCAGTCTCCAGGGTTGACAATAGATTTTTTACATAATGAAGGTATGATTTTCTTCTTCCTTTTTATAAAAGTTCCTTGTGCTCTTGTCGCAGGTTACGATGAGGCTATACAAGTAAAAATATTTCAAGCCTCCCAATGATAATGAGATAAGTCTCCCCCCATTATGATACCTGTTATTTAGAAAATATAATATGTCCATTTAAAGGTAGGGGTGGTTAATATCTCCGACAGTAAACAAAATAAGATTCTTTTATAGCTACAAATATCTCCTTAATTTTGAACATTTTGTACCATTTTAACTTATTGTAAATAAATAGGGAGGTTCGGAAACGAAAATTTAGAATTACGTGAACTAGCGAACTTCGCAGAACTAAATGATGTTTCCATCGTATAGATGTTTGATATTTTACTTAGAGTTACAAACCGGTAACTCTTGTCACCGGTTTTAACCGGTTAAAACCGGAGATACTTTATTTTAATAAAGTGTACATCCTTTTTGGTACGTGCCTCGAAAATTGCTCTGCTACAAGTTTTAAAATATTAATTTGTAGACAAATTTTAAATCATCCAAAGTAAAATATAACATCAATTTTGTACATTTATTAAAATTTTAACATAATTTTGACTTATTAAGTTAAAATTACAAGAAATCAAGTTTAGTTGCAAGCTCACAACTCTAGTTATTGCCATGTTGCTTTTAGTATACTTTGCGATAGTGTGACGCCACTAAATTAATACTTACTATCAGAGACATAGAGATATATTACTTGAGGGGCTTACCCTATCTCAATACATTAAGAGCCCTGAAACATCTTTTTGGGGTTCTCGGGGGCACTACGTGAGCTTTTTACCTCATTGTAACCTTTTCCAAGACTGTTTTAAGGTTATAATAAATCAAAGTTGGAGTTGTATATCATATTCATTAAAAGTAAAGAAAGAAGACAAAGAAGAAGGTTATATTAAATTGATCGTTAATAGTCTTTCTAGACATTGATTATTTTTTGTATTTTACACGCTTTACTTTAACGCTTTGAGTTACGGTAATTTTGCACCGCTTATTTGATTAAATTAATAATCAAAGCTGTTTTACAATAGAACCGATAGGGCCTCTCTAGTAATTATATCTCTTTGATTAGAGTCATTTTTAAACTAACAATGATAAAAATTAATGTAAACTCATGAAGATTTTAACTTATAATAAATAACATATGGTAAAATAAAACATATAACTTTGAAATCATAATTCAAAGTTACATGTTATGAAAACATAATAACCTAATGATTATCTACAAGATAAATTTGTAACAATTTTTAGATATTAAGTAATATGAGAAATGGAACAGAATGGATACATTCTGTTTCATGACAAGAGGCCTTTTTGGCTGTTTCGAGGCCACATTGTTGTAGTTAAAGTGATGCTGGAATGCATACAGCTGGAGTGGCGGCGCCGGACACAGTGGTCCAACTCCCTAGTTTGAGGTGGTCCTAAAAAGGAGCTAGTTGCATGAACTACCGAACCGAGCGCTAGTTTTCACCTTGTGCCGACTTTATCAATATTGTTATCAGTTTTTATTCGAGACGTCTATTTATGTTTATAAAGAATGTAAACGAACAGTTTTTAACATATATGAAAATGTTTAGTTATTTTTTTAGATTATTTGTTTAGAAAACGAGATCAATTTAGCATTTTTGCCATTAAAGGACAAATAAAAAAACACAATGAACACGCAAAATAATTTCAATTTCTGCACGTCATAGTTTTAATTATATCAGGTCTAGTTAAAAATAACACATTTTTTATTAGATTTTATAAAAAAAAGATTATTTTAATAATTAACCCAATTTTTAACATTGTTACAAATCTCTTTAAATAATTTTAATCTTGGAAATGAAGAAATAATTATTTTATATATGCGGGGCAAGATGAACTGACCTGCCTCTAGTAGAGAAACGGCGAACTAAAAAACAGGCCCGCCTAAAACAGCTTATTTGGACCGGGTGAGTTGGACCTCTGTTTACCTCACCCCTACTGTATGACTTTATACATCACTTTAGTTGTTGTCTTGTATTAGGTTGTTGTTTTACTAAGTCTTCGTAAGTAGCATACTGCCATAGTATTAGCGAACTCCCAAGTGCACGTATTAGTAACTGTGATTTATTTACATAATATCAACGATAAAATCATAAGTCATAAACATAAGTTAAGCGATATAATCATAACTAATGCTAATAAATTTTGTTTTGACTTCGATAAATTGATAAATTCGACTTTGTTAGCCTTATAGAGTA
Organism: Microvelia longipes; assembly: GCA_018340805.1. Classification (NCBI taxonomy): domain Eukaryota; kingdom Metazoa; phylum Arthropoda; class Insecta; order Hemiptera; family Veliidae; genus Microvelia; species Microvelia longipes. The sequence continues at coordinate 1,659,285 of JACMZG010001908.1, forward strand.
GTATAAGCATTTAAGTTTCAACTCGATCCAACCTGATTTTGATCTTTCGTAAATTTATGAAATAATTGCTGAGTCATTACTGAGGGTCGATAACGTCATCAAATTACATAAAAAATAGGGTTCTGTAGTTCCATTCCATATGAGTGATTTTTGCACTAAGTTTCATTACAATCCCTTCATTTCATTTTCCTTCAACTTCGATAATACCACATATCGTATGGCCCCAGCACTGAAGTCTATTCCCGTGTTGACCAGATGATATCGTTTAATCCGCCATCTTTAAGTAGTTTATATGATCGCTGGTTATGACAATGTGAATAAATAAATGGTAAGACCACAAAACGGTTTTAGTATTCCGGAAATGATTGTCTAGTACTTTTCCTTTATATTTGTCCTTAATGTGATTCGAGTAATTGTAAATATCCAAATGATAAGTGCATACCTATGAGAATATGTTCTGATGAAAATCACCTGGATTTTGAAAATAAATGGTTACCGGAATGACGATGAAAATATAAACTATACGACTAAATCAAAATTATTAGTTTTAATACAGTTTTAATGGCTTAATAAGACTCTAAACAACCTCCGAACTTAGTAGAGAGAACCAATTTCAAACACTCGTGAGTACACACATTTTGAGGTAACTTCAAACTCCCATTTGGTAGTACAATACTTACTGTGATTAAGCGAAGGATTCAACTCTGAGTGGAAACCAAATCTCGAACGAATGTTTAATCTTTGTCTACACGATTATACTTAGGATTGAACTTGTAGTGAAATGACTGTTGTAGACCTTGTAATCATAAGTCACTAAAACAAAACTCACTCGCCGGGATACGAAACTCGGTCAGGACAGTAACAACTGATTGTTGAGGGTAATCTTCGTTCAATCAAGAGTTGACATTCAAGATAACGTCCAATCAAGAGAGTTCTCAAAGAAACGGCCATTTTTCAGTTAGCGGCAAGGACAAGAACAAAATAAACTTCTTATATCATGGACTGATTTTATTATAATTCCAAGGTTTAAAAGTTAAAGCCCTACACGTGAATGTTTAGTTCAGGAAGCACAAGTTTATTTGATCATGTCAATCTGTTCTGTTCCCTTTTTTTTAACATATCAACCTGTTCTGTTGTCTCTTACATTGTTCTTGGTTTAGATTGAAGTCTCCTTTAAACCGAACTGTTTCAAGATTTCCACATTAAGGAGGAGGGAGGGGGGATAGTAACAAAACTTTTATATATTTATTTATAAATAATTAATAATATAAATAATAAAGAAGAGTTGTAATAATTTTTTTTATGATAGACGTTTGAAGGAGGACAACCTTTCAGACTTTTCATTGGAGGAAGTTTACACTTATCTTATAATAACTCTATGATTTCGTTAGAATGTTAATAAATATGGGATTGCACCAAATTCGGTATGCGGCAAATGAAAACCTGAAGAATGTGTGTAGTATCGTTAGATATTTTAAATGAAGCCGCTTAACCATTATCAATTTTTTTACGCTTGAAAATTAAATTTGACAAATTTTATAATTAAAGTTGACTAATTATTATAAAGTTGAGTTGTTGAAAGACGGGAAGCAACAATTATACAGTGAGTAGGGATTTGAGTCGAAAAGGCTGTTATTATGAGTAATTAGGCTAATGGCAGACCATTCAATATAGGTTTAAACTGAAAAGGCTGACATTAAGAAAGTAACCACGGACCAAAAATGATAAACAAGCTATGTTTAGCTTGCTCTATTGTTAATTGCTCGACCACCGATCTATTTCAACCTATAAACGTGCAGATATGAGAGGTTTGTCATTGAATTCCGTTAAAATTTATAATAATTAGGTAAATGAAAGAAAATTCATTAATCAGTTTATTAAAAAATAAAAAAAGCTAAATAAATAAAATTTTAGGACTCTTAAAGATATTCGACGATATCACATTTAATAGCAATATTTGGACAGGAAGCAATCGCTGCTCCTTTCCTTTCCGTGAGCAATTTCTGAAATATAGGTAAAATTGATAGATCCAAGAGTTCGCCCTCGGTGAGGGACGCGTGAACGTTGGGTGTAGACTGGACATGCGCTGTAGATTTCTTAAGAGGTCTGGGTGCAGTTGCGCAGTGGCCAAGTGGCGTAGAACAGTGGTTGGAGGATGTATTGCGTCCTAGTGTCATAGTCTCATGAGTGCAACACTTGGATCTTTCTGATACTGATCTCTGGATTAGACTATCATCCTCAGCTGAAAAAGACGTAACAGTTCTAATTTAACTTTCCTCATTGATTAGTTAAAACATTTATAACACACAAAATTAGTTGGATGTAATCCATTGTTAATGCTCTTTACAATTATCGACTTTTGGGAGCACGTATTTATCTTACGTAGTTATCTGGTTTGTTTTGAGAAGTACAGTTTCCTGCAACTCCTAAGTATCTCACTCTTATCTCAATTCTCCATATAACTATATAAATATTTTCCTGGCATACCTGTATTAGTAGAACATCTATTCCTATGGTGTCTCTGAGTGAGCCAAAGTTCATCTTGGTGTACGAAGGTAGGAGTTCGCCTACCAGGTATCGAAGTTCTTCGCTCAGGAGGAGGTGTCTGGATAGTTCGTTGCTGGGCAGTGCTCGATCTTCGTCTCAGTTTGCCGCTTCCTCCCCCACATTCATCCCAAGACACCATCTGTTAAAATCAGAAATAGTTAAGTCTAAAACTATTAGATTATTTAAAATGATATAAGAGTTCCAAATATTCCATGCAAAGCTGAGTGATGTTCACTCCACCAAGACACAGTAAGACCCAACTTTTTCTCCCTTTAGAGAAATTTACTTTCTACAGATAAATTTTGGTTAGAGTTGGATGCTTTCACACTCTGCTAGAAGTTGCTTCATTTTAAAAAGTGTTGATATTCTAAAAGTGAAATGCGACATACATGTGTAAGCTAACTACTAGACTTTTACTTGTTGCAAATGCGTTCAGTAAACTTTAACATGAAATGTGGCTTGATCTCATAACATTGCTCTCAAGTTTGTGTAGCCAAGACCCTGCCTTCTTGTCTCAATTAGATCCTGGGTAAGACAAGAGTTGGGAATTAATGTCGTGTTTACGGTACGGTAGTATCGGACACAGTACTAAAGGCCTAAAAGTCATTTAGCTCAATTACAGGCAGACGATTAGCTCAAAGAGCAGGAGGAAGAAATAGCCTATCATTGTGGATTAGGGAGTTTATGCAAAGAAAAACTGGAGTCTGTAAGATAGCAAGAACTTCTCATTTTTATCTATTGTAGGAGGAGGTTGAGGAGAATAAGATAGTGGAGTGACAGATAGATGATCCCGAAGTATGGTTGGTGAAAAAGACCCAAAGAAGGAGGTTTGATTAGGATAAAATAGCGGTGGAATAGCAACGTATGAATAATTTTAGGGTTTGTAAAAAGAACCAAATCAAAGGACTACTCAATATTCTTGACCTTGCCACCTTAACTATTACTGCTTGTACTATGTTCGGCTAAACCAGCTCTACTGGTAGTGGCAAATAACATTAGTAGCGAGCTAGTGATTTATTTCGAACGCAATTCATACCTTAACAGACCCCTGACTGGTAGCAGGGGAATGTATCTGCTTCTTAAGCTGGTCCTCGACCACTGTTACACACTCCAAGTCATCCTTGAAATCCTCAACGGGACTTGGTATTGGGCTGTAAACGCTCTTTTTCCTGCAACAACCATCACACGTTTTAAGTCCTGATTATATAAATAATGTTAACTAATTATTTTAATGGTTAAACATTAAAAACCAAACAAACTTTATATAAGAAGTAATTCGTTGTTAATAATTATATTTATTATCAAATTGTGTTGTTAGGTTTTTAGAATTTACTTAATATTAAAGTTAAGGAATAAGATGAAAAGTTTGAAAAAAACACACATACTAAAATGGTGTCGTCACCATAATAAAGTTTATAAAGGTATTATTAAATGGTGTTACCTATTATTTGGTATGTTATGAGCGTTATCGTTAGCAGGGTAGGTTTCGTCGTCGTGATAAGAGTTTAGAGAACAGATGGACGTCACTTCCGTAGTCTCCGTAGCTGATACAGCTGAAATACAATAACACCAAGATCAGAGTTTAGGAAGTAGTAAAGGGTCAGATGGGCTGAAAGTGATTGTGTTTCAAGACAATCACCATGTCTGCAATAAGCGCAATTCTCGAGATTTTTCTCTCTGCAGTCTGCATTATAAACAAGTTCCTAGCTTAGTAAGCTCTTTAGAGCTACAAGATTTTACTAGTTCGACATATCTTAAATTTTTTTTAAGATCTTAAAAAAATAAAATCTTTTTTATTTAAATAAAGCCTTTTTAAGAACTTAGAGAAAATCTTAAAAAGGATTGAATTATTTGTAAATCCCTTATTCAAGAGCAATATTCCGTGTACGTTGAGTGAGATTTAGATGACATTATATTAGTTTGGATGAGGTTGTTAGCAGAGAACTATTTTTCTCAATTTCACCCAATTTTTGCCTGAGGATAATATGATCGGTGTGAAAACATGTTATGCTCCTGCCTAAAACATAATTCGACCTCGTATAGAGACTGATACTAATTATCGGTTTATCAGACGACTTTAATCTTCTGCTGAGTTTGTTAACTGCTAATGAAGATTGGGTCATTAGCAGAACTATACATAATTCAGAAATATGTATAGTTTATCTCCAGAGAGTTTATTGACTAGTTTTTAGAGAGTAAAGAAGCACTTCACTCTCAAGGGAGAAAAAGTTACTTTTCACTCCCTTGGGAATAAAAAAACGTTTCCTATTATTGGGTTATTTTAGCCAATTCTATAAATTTTTTAGAGGAGTGGTATTCTCTAAATTTATACAGGTGACAAATCAATTTCTGTAATTTTTCCAGGGGTTGGCACCTCTAAAATTTATTGGGGGGGACTCGACCAAACAAATTTTTTATTGGCTCAAAATCCGTTGTTTCAAAGGAAGTCGTTTCAAAGGTCAAAAGAAGTTGTTTGGAACTACAAATTTTTTTTTGATTTTTTTGGAAGCAGCACCCCCCAAATTTATAAGGGGGTCCGACCAAAAAAAAAATAAATAAAATACAACAAAACATGCTAAAATAAAATCAACGTCTGGAGATAAAATCTTGTATGAACCTTGGGAGTAAAATGCAATTATCCCCCTCGCAATTACCTCTCTCGGCTTTGCCTCGAGAGTTAAACACATAAATACTTGGCTTACACCTTAGGAACCAACTAACTGCTCAGGGAAATAATAGCATGCTTTACTCCCTTGGTGAATAAATAACTATTACACTAGGGAATGTGTAATAGTTATTTACAATTACAAATTAACAGCGGTTGAATTTAATATTTTTTTCAATTTAAGAAATTACTTTAATTAACATTTTTTAACGATGATATTGTAGGAGGAATGAAAAGTGTAGAGGAACAACTGTGGCGGAACAGTTAGCCGTTATAAAGACGCTCAGATTGCACTTAGGCGGGATAAAAACCCCTGTTTAAGAAATGACACGAGGTAAAAACTGCACAGAGGGTTGTGTTTTTGTAAAGGTTAGGTGTAGAGTTAATGACACCATCAAAGTCGATGATGAAACTCTCAAGGTCATGACAGTAAGGCGTAGCGCTGAGATACCACCTCATGAAAGTAGATCTAGTGTTAATGACACCATCAAGATTGATGATGAAACTGACATTTCAATATGCATGAGGGAGACATCTTCAGGGATTTGACACATTATGGATGAAAAGAAAATTCTTTATGAAACCATAAAGTCAGGATGCCTGCTTGCAAAATTGATTGTGTTAGCCAGCGAAAAACCTGGAACTTGGAATTTCTTCTCACAGATCTATCTATTTTCGTCCTTCAAGACAAGGTCAGATAAAAGTATAATTATAACAGTACCTTCTTGAAAATCTTTAGTTTCGAGGAGGATTGTGTCTTTATCCATGATGTATTTTATTCCTGAAGATGTCGCCTTACAAGCCTTAAAAGACGCCCGCGGTAGAAATGGGACGATAGATTCATCAATGCTATCTACTAGATGTATTTTCCATCGTAACAACTATACTTTTAGTCAGGGTTATATTCTAACAAACCTTCTTTCTTAAGGGTAATATGAGGAGAAGTATTAAGGGGAGGTATAGGCAGCGAAACAGGCTGGGCATTGGCCTGGACAGGCTGAGCAACAGATGTCTGCTGGTTAGACACCTTGTCGCTGTCACCTAGTCTCAACAGAAGGCTCTGCAATTCCGCTTCCTTCTCCATCAGAACCTTCCTCCACCGTTGATTATCCCCCTTAGCTTCTTTCATCTTCTCCTCCAGCTGACCGGAATCCCTCCTTGAAGACATAGGTCGCAGCGTCGCACGGACTCTTTTATCTATTACTCCTTGTGGGTTTCTCCTGAGTTCAACCACCTGGGGAAACGAAAATAACCAGAAGTCACCATTGGTAATAAATAACTATAAACGAAGAATAGTATGGATTTTTTTTAAAGCAATCCTTTATTAATAAATTATCATATATATACATATTAGAATACAAAGGTAAAGGAATAAGATGCCACACTAAAGAATTGAAAAATTCTGTGCTGTGTGGCATTTACTTATCAACTAAACTTATTATCTAGTGTTAAGGTAGCATGCATTCTTTTAATTTATATTTTTATTTTATTTTATAAATAGTTTAATACTTTTAATTAAAAATACTTTTTACTATCTTATCCTTAGAGGTATATTAGCGAAAAAAATGCAGTTAGAGTAATGATCTAGTTTTTAAACTGATTAAGAATACATCGATATCCCTTGTATTGGATAGAATTCGCCTACAGTGGACCAATAAAGAGGTAAAAATGTTCAAACAATAAATAAAACAATAAACTTGTTAAAAAATGTGTAGGCTATTAAAGCAAATCTTTAACTGCTTTACAACAAGGTAGTAAGGTTTTATATAAAACAAGAAAACAGAGAACTAACCTTTGGCACAAAGACAAGACAGAGTGTGATGGTAGCACAAAATATAATGAATAGGGAGATAAGTATAAAGGAAGCGTTCTGCTGATCTGACAGAACGAAGGATATGCCGGCTCCCATAACACATATCAGAACTACGTTGTAGACTGACATGCCGACGTACTTGGAGTCGTTCAGCGCTGGTATGGATACATGTCGCGTTTCCCAGGCCAGGAACGCCCCAAACAGCTGGAACATTCATTTTGTAACAGTTATAAGACATCCAATTATTTATATCATATTTATTTGGGACAAATACTTTATTATTGAGACAACTCACAAAACTTTATCATTCATGAAGATTTAGGTCTTCCGGTGGTGACCGCGTCAATGTAGATGAAGAATCCACAATTTTCCAATTTGGAAATCCAATTTTTTTTTATCATTCATCACTCAAAACGGTTTCATCGCTTAAGAAGTACTTCTCCACTTGGTTACTCCGCAATTGTTTGACAAAGGACTAACCAAATAAATGATTACACTTATAGTACACATTTTAGAGGCAAGAAGCCTCTAAATCTAGAAACCAGATGTCCAGGTAAGATTTTAGAGACTGAAGAAGTTACAGGGGACGGTGTAAAGAATGGTCGCGTTCATGACAAATGTAGGATAGTACTTACCTAGCTATGGATTAATGTTCATATTTTACCATCTTTTTTGTATTGATTCTCCCTCATTGTTATTTATTCCGCGAGTGACAAACTATAGTGTTATGGAATTCTCCAGCTTACTATGCATAATACTGTCTGTAATTGGTTTTGTAAGCAGAGCAAGATTCTAGTAAAAAGCAGAGATGAGGGCATTTGTAAGGTCCTCAACCCTCCGAGCTCTATAAGGACGCGAGTTATACGAATAGTCATGTCGATATCTGCTGACATCAGCACAGTATCAATAGCCATGTCGATATCTGCTGAAATCAGCACAGTATTAAATTGTAGATTAGCAGTCATGTGTGACTCTTTCTTAAACTATTGTAAAGTACTTTAAACGTATTCTTTGTGTTTTTTTTTGTTCTTGTTTTTAGCTTAGAAAGCCATAGAAATGTGCATTTATGTGTTTTAACAAGTTTAATAATAAATCAAGGGGCCTTCAGCCTATTAGCCACTAGTGCGTCGACGGCACACCTCTCCCCTCTAAGACCCCAATCTCATTTTCCTTTGGAAATTCGCTGAAATAAATTATTGAGTAAAATCCATGGCTTTCCTCAAGTGATGTAATTATACCAGTTTCCGAAACATGGCTTTTCTTTTTTTCCTATTTTGCATTTTTATAAAAAAGAGTTTTACCGAGGCAACAGAGTAATGTATTCCGAGTGAAATTAACATGCAAATTTTATTAAGAAAACTTGTCTTGCTCGGCGGCAAAACTTTCCACAAGTTATATTTTCACCTTTTATATTCTGTTGTTTAAGAAGAAGAGGTTGTTGTTGTTGTAAGAATTCATCAGTTTGGATAGAGGGGAGATCTTACAGTCTTGTTAGTTTAAGCGAAAGTCAAGGAGAAAAAGGGGTTAGAAAATTCCCACCTTTTGACTTGGCATATTTATGAAATGGATTTTAACGACTCATATTGATTAGCTTACTGTCAAGATTTCTCACTAATTACAGCTTCATGATCTTGACATGGTCCAAGACATGGTGATCTTGACATAGTCCAAGACATGGTGATCTTGACATGGTCCGAGAAATGGTTATCTTGACCTGGTCCATGACAAGATTATCGTAAAGACTAAGGCCCGTTTTCAAAGACATTTTCCTTATATACCTAAACCTAACATTTTCCTTAAGGGCTCCTTAAGGAACCCTTAAGGCTTCTTTATGGTTTCCTTACCTACACTGTAAACCTAACATTTTCCTTAAGGGTTCCTTAAGGAAAATGTTGGGTTTAGGTAAGGAAAATGTCTTTGAATACGGGTCTAAGTATCTAAAACACGGGATATTTAGGGAAATTTTGTTGGGTGCCATGTACTACTATGATTTAGCAATGGTCTTAGATTCCACCAGAGGACCTTTAGCTGTTAATCTGTGATATGAAAATTTGTCCAGCGAAAGATTTTGATCTTTGATAAGAATTGACCTGCCAACTAGAATTCGAAACCAAAAATGACAATTCAATTTAATTTTACAGAGATAAAACGGATAAATATGTTGATTTTTTTATATACTTGGCATAAAATATATATAGTAAACTAAGATTTTGAGGATAGTTTTAAAAATAAAAGAAAGGTAATAAAGGAAATTAAATTAAATATTGATCATGTAAATATATGTAAAGATACCACTAAAATGAGAAATAGCAAAATTATATAAGTAAAAGTTAAAAACATAAAAAAGTTAACTCAATAAAAAGAAATTAAGAAGTAGTAAGGGAAATCAAATCTAAAAACTTTCCCTTTCTTTAAGCTATAAGGAAAAATGATCTGGCAATTTCCCTAGAAATGATCGCAAAGGGCCAAAGTCTTCCTCCACCCTCTTCCAATTAGAACCGATTCAACAATTAAATTTTATAACCAGGGGCAATAAAAAGGCAGCGGGGGGAATCAATAGCATTTCTGTTCAAAAGTAATTTAATTTAAAAAACCAATTTGAATTTGATACTATTAGAAAACTTAATAAGGGCTCTGATAGAATGATTTTAGGTGCCTAATTTTATTTTTTATTTATAACCTTAAAGAAGTTTAGTAAAAACTGAAACAATAAAATGCTATTTAAATATTTTACTTAAATTAGTTGATTATATGAAGGTACAACTACTTCTACGACTCAACAAGCGACTTCGAATCCCAAGGCATTTATCCTAAGCGACATAGTTTCTTACAATCATAACATCATTTCCTAAACATCCACAATCGGAATTCATTTGAACAGATGATCTTTGCTTCTCAAACCTTGCCTGGGAAACGGAGGAGAAAAATATTTACGTCACTTTTACTATTCATGTAAACACTTGTCTTTCAGTCACCCTCAACTGAGCGTACATGTACATACCTCAATCCTCTAAGTATCCTATACATTTGCTTTAACCTCGGTACATCTTTAAATTGACGTCAACGCACTAAATGAAACGTACGTCGTTCGTTTTATTTCCCTTTCTACTTGTTTATCAACGCATCTTATCTACGTTCGTAGCTTCGTCAATATCTAACTAAAATATAATTTTATACTACCGAGTTTTGCAAAACATCAATAGTTGACACAATATAATTGTGCGATAAACACCCAGGAAATGTAACAAGCAAAATGCAAGAATGATAAAGCATTTCGCTTGTTACATTTCCCAGCTGTCTCTCGCACAATTATATTGTGTCAACTATTCATGTTTTGCAAATCTCGGTAAAATTATACAGGTTTCCCTTGCCAAGCATGATGGCAGTAAGAGAGCACCGCTCGTCTCCGGTAAATACTTCATATTAGATTCTTTAGAATTTTTAATTAAAGGTCAGAGTAAGTTCAGGCTCTGGCGGTGCCCTGATGAGTTAGACGTAACGAAACATACATGACATTATGTCGAACCGTCATAGATGACGAATGTCGAATGATAGAACAGTTTCCAATGTAACACTGCATTTTGCTTGTTACATTTCCCAGGTGTCTCTCGCACAATTATATTGTGTAAAATATAATAAGTATGAATCTTTTCTTAAATACTATGACCCCTTGTTTGTTTATCAACTCTAACTGTAATATTTTAGTTAATATGTTACTAAAAAATGTTAAGAAAACCATCACTAAGTACGATTGCATACATTTTAGTTAAATTGCACGGCCTTATTGATTTTAAAACAGTTTAACTCAACAAGAATAAACAATAGGCTTTTGGCCTCTTTACCGCTTCGCGGCATATATATATATATTATATATATATATATATATATATATATATATATATATATATATATATATTAATAAAAAATAAAAATCTATCTCTTCCCTACTCCTCTTTTCCATGATCCCAAACTCATAAGCTCATTTTTTTTAAAAACGTTACATTCTTAATCGTTAAATCGCGAATCCATGGAATATATTTAACAAAATAGTTATTGGACTGTTAAGAATTAAATTCTAGGTTTATGTTATTATAGTAGTGTTGAAGTTATATATGCAGACATTCTTAACTCAAAAAAACCGTTCAAAATTAGCCCCCCGTAATTTGCAAATCTTATTTTAGTTTTTAAATTTCTACCAGACTCCCTTCTTACCTAACCTTATTTCTTAATACCTCATCTGTTTATTTTTGATTTTGTTCATTTACCTTTAGCTTAGAATAATACTATACATAGAAGGAGCACTACTGATAACACGAAAGTCGGTTCACTGGTGCAACTAAGTAATGCTGCCACCCTAACAATATACAATTTTCTAAAAAAAAAGTTGGCAATACTTCCGGTTGCTGAATTATTATGTTCTATTATTAATTAATGATTGATTATTCATAAAATACTAATATAAATATCGGTGCATTACAATATTTAAAGCATTTTAAATTGTAGTTTAACGTATTTATTAAAATTATATTAAAAGTAGTCCTCGTCAACTAATTGTAGATTCTTGTATTCCGTCACCCTTTTGCCATCTAAGACCAGTTTTATTAAATACTCAGCAGGCGTTTTAAGTTATTATATTTGTTTTTTACGATCTTTCTTCATTAATAGATATTTGTGACACATATTTAAAATAATGTTTTGTTGTCAGGTTGGCAGCATTACTTAGGTGCACCAGTCAACCGGCTTTCGTGTTATCAGTGGAATTACATTGTGTGTACGGCCCTGTGCTCTAAGACCTTTAGTTTTGTTGTTTTTTAACTTGCTATTGTGTTTTTTCTTGTATTTCAAATTTATTTTGTTTAACTGTGGTAAAGTTTTTGTGATGTTCTTTTGGTTTTGGTATGCTTTACTAAATATTTTGGTGTTGGTTGTTTGTTTTGGTTTTTGTTTACACTGAAGATGCCTGGCTTCGCCATGCGAAACGTCTGTTATTAATGTTTATTTAAATAAAATTTCTATAGGACTGAAGTCTTCATTAATTAACCATGGAATATAATGCAAACAAATGGGAACCAGATGAATACCTTTTATTAATATAAACTAATAAAAATAATTTGAACGAAATATGGATAGTTACCATAAGGAGTCCTTTGTAGGCGTATATGATGCCGACGAAGATGTTCATCTGGTGACTAATACAGTACTCGTTCTCAGGGTAAATGATAATGTCTTCACTGTTAGGGTGAGGCTGGAACACAAAAGCAGTATGTTATTATAGTAGTGTTGAAGTTAATAGACAAAATTCCAAATATGCTATCTAAATTCAGAGCGAGCCCGTCCATGCTTAGAATAAAACCGTGCTATTGGATCTTCATTTAGAAAAGAGACTTACTGACTGGATCTATGAATATTGAAGGATAGATGGAACCGTGTACAACTCTTATCAACCACCGGGTATCCTGATCAACCACGATCCTCTATTGATCTACCTTATCGGAAAGTGTTTTACTGACTAGATTAAGACAAGAGTAAAGGAAACCGTTCTTTAGAATCTGTACATCGAAAAGTAGCGAGTGAGCCAGTAAAGAGACAGAAGCTCAAAACGGTAAAGAAAACTTTCCGTTTTTTGAAAAGATTGAGTTATCTCCAGAACAATGTGTCATTCCTAATGAGAGCTCCAGATTTAAAGAGTTAAATCTATCCTCCATTACGGCTCGCTGTCTTCTAGACCATGAAAGGCTAAATTCTCATCCTCATAAAACTTGGGGTGTATAGTGCTTATGCCAGATTTAGATTCTTTAGGTGGTTATTAAAGTAATAGTAACTAGTTGATAGCTTTATCATTTTTCAATTATCATAGGTATTAATGAATCATTGTTTAATTTTTTTTAATATTGGCTTGTTTTGTCAAAATAATTGATAAGAAAACCATTTTAAATATGGTAAAAAAGTTGTAAGTGCAGATCACAGTGCTTATAATTAACAGTTTAAATAACCATTGGTTTATATCGTAAATTTAAAAATACATTCATCACCGGCAGGGTTGATAGGTACCTCTGAAATCTAAAACTACGGAGGTATCAAATATTTTCTCTAAATACAAGGTTAAAAATTATACAACAAAAAACAAAACTAAATAAAAAGCAAAAACATAATACTTGATTATTTAACATTATAATTCATTTTTACCCTTAAAATAAAAACCCTAAAACAGAGAAAATGAATCAGGGTAATTATATTTTCCATTTTGCCCCATATTTCCCTAATACCCCTCCCACAAGCATCTCTCTTTTACCCTATTAACAGACAAAACATATGACGCACAAAAAGGGATTCGTATAATTAAGACTTATGTTGTGTTTTTCATTTCAGGTTCAGAAAAATGCCGGGTATTTTTCCATTTGAAAGAATCCGGGAGGGAAACATAAATTCAATCTTTGTAAAAATGATATAATATGATTATATAAATATTTAAAAAATAAGCCTTACGGGTTATTTATACTTTTCCTCGTTTATACTGTAGATATATAAGAGGAAAAAACCGGACAAATCTGAAACTAGGCATTCACCTGAATCATTCGTTACAGGCAAGGATCTTGAATAAAGAGGATGACGCATTAAGGGACATTTCTGACCCTATGGAAGTTGTATGAGATAGAGAAATTGGAGCAAACTTACCTTCCCCTTGGTTATAATAAAAAAACGCCAAACGCAGGTTATGTAGCAAGATTGACGAGTTTGATTCTCAACTTTCATCTGAGCTTTGTTCTTGTACTTTTTTCTCGTGATTGTTACATTTGTGATGCTTGAGTCATTAGTGCTTATTTAATTATACATTTTGGACTATACTTTGCCACTTCAGTAAGTGATAATTTAAGCGTGTTTTATTATAACCTTCTCTAGACATAAACAATGGGAAAACATCGAGAGGTAAGTTTGCCTCTAAAATTTAACAATTAAGACCTGCGCTGTTATATGAATTGTAAGCATGCGCAGTTTGTACCAAGCATGTGCACTTGGTTTTTGACGTGTGTTTCGTGTTGAATTCTCTCTATTTTTTGGTTTTCGATGGGGTCACTTTTTTGTATAGCAAATCGGCTTACTGTGTCATCCCCTTTATTCAAGATCCTTGGTTACAGGTAGTTAAGGCCTTCTGTATAGTTTAGTGGAATAAAACATAGTACACGAATCAGTGTTAGGGTATAGTTGTGCAATTCGGAAAATATTTTTTATGACGTCATTAACCGGCAATAATAACTATATAAACAATATTAAAACACGGAAAAATTTATAGTACGATTTTGAAATTTAACGCGCTTTTAGACATATATAAAAACAAAAACATGTGCCAAGTTTCATCTCAATATTAGCATTACTTCAATTTTTATCGAATGAATAATAATATAGGCGTGGTGGTCCGCATGTCAGGCGAATTTCCTTGAGAATGTGTGTTTCCGGGGCTAACTATCCATTTCTTGATAAGGTTCCGTTTTATGCTTTATAATTTGAGCAGTAACTCAATTATCAAGCACTACTCGTAACTCATTTTTCTAAGAAAATGCGCATAATTATACTGTTGGTTTGTGTTATACCAAACTATGCCTCTAAAATTAGCAGTATACACCATTATTTGCACTAGTTTAATGCTGAGTTGGTTTCATGGTTAATCTCTTTTAAATTTCCTTTGAAAGATACAGAAAAATGTAGGTACGAGCAGTGCTTGATAATCGAGTATCTCCTCAAGTTATGAAGCATAAACCGGGTCCTTAAACAAGAAATGGATAGTTAACCACGGAAACACGCTTTTCAAAGAAAATTCGCCCGACATGCGGACCACCACGCCTGAATTATTTTTGTTTTATATATTGCATAACGTCTGCCTCCGTGGCCGTGATCGTAATCGTGATCGTGGCGTTCGATTTCGGCACCGGAGGCCCAAGATTCGCAACCCGGGCTATGCTCTCAGATGTTATAAATAGTATTTGTATTAAAATGATTTCGCCAACTTTAATTAATTCTTAGAGTGTAGTAGATGCAACCCACCTGAGGTGGTTCTCGCAGGGTGAATACCCTGATGGGCCGAAAGGCCCTAAAACGGGCATTTTTTTTATTTTATTTTTATATTGCATAACAATACACATATTAAGATAAACGAGTGTATTAGTAGATGTGTGTATGTGTTAGTAGGTGAATGTGTAGGGGTGTATTAGTGTGTGAGGTACTTTAGACTATGACGTCACTTAAGAATAAGGTGTTTATGTTTGAAGTTACATTCATTTAAAATTCATGACGTCACATAACCTATTTATCATTTACGCCAGCAGTCCACTGATCAGTCCGTCATCAGCAGGTTGGGCAACACTGGAGCTCTCAACTAATAAAGTTATATCTGTGGATAACTTCTAGTCTCAATGAGCACGACGAGCCCCCTGAAGATATTTTCAGCCATCTTCACTTTGAGACTAGAAGTTATTCATTGATATAACTTTATTAGTTGAGAGCTCGAGTGTTGTCCCGCCTGCTGATGATTGCGTTATGCCGAAACCGGTCCAGAGATATTCATATCCAACAGCAAGTATCGACGGTAGCTAATTTTTCGATTGCTTTTTCAACTTGCGATAAATACAACCATTATAAATTTTGCTTTTCATTTACTCGTGCACATTATTTATGATTTAATTTCAATACAACCTCTCAAGAGCAAAAAATTTTATGATTTTAAAACATAAATCTATTAACAATTATTTTTCTATTTCACACGTTTGCAAGTGCCATCCTTGGGGGGAATGGAATGATCAAAGGCTACTAAACGGCCACGGATTTATAGTATACTTATTTAAGATCTATATCGATTACACTAAGGCTGGTAGTTTTTAGAAAGACTGAGGGGGGGGGAGGGGGGTTGTTGCGTGCCAGAATTTCGCTTTATCACTTAAAACTTATATCTGTAATTGTGTGATTATTGACAGTAAAAATGTTTCTCTCTGTATTATTTAAATTTGTTTTACGACAGAAGTGGCTGCAAATTAAGCACAATTGCTCTAACTCTAACTCTGTAATGATAGACTTCTCTCATTTTCCAACCACTTTTCTAAATTTTTAAGAACAGTAATAAATTCTTTCCTTTTCACTTAAAAAAATTCTATTGGAGTATGAATTTATGTTAATCAAATTTTGGCACGGGACACGCAAGCATTTTCCTGACTTATTCAGCGATCCAAAAAAACCATAGATACGCTACTCGTATTGAAACAATACTTACTATACTAAAAAGGGATACACTAGCACCAAATTTCACCTAAATTGGATTATTTTCTGATTTATGCAATTTTTTAAGAATACCTTTCCAAGTCATTCGATAAAATTAAGCTAATGCTATAATTGATGAAACTTAGCACGTATGTTGATCTCATGTATGACTACGTGCGTGCCGAATTTTAAACCGATCAAAAGATTTTTTCTCGTTTTATGAATTTTCGAAATTGTTGCGGAGTCATTATTGTGGGTTAATGACGTCATAATAAAAATATTTTCTCGATTTATTTTTGTACCGTCTCCTATTTCTCGCATAAATATACTAGGAGATACGATAATAACAGACACATACACATATACTACACATACACATACTACTCAGTATGTAAAAACACCAAAAACGGATAATTCTGTAGACATCCCGATTTCAGATCACAGATTTTTTTGTAATCACAATACTTTTGCTATATACCTTCTATACACCTTTATACGGTATAAATAAGGAAAAGTAAAAAAAAAAACGATAAAAAATTATCGTCCAATCCAAGATTCGAACCCAGGTATTCTGGCTTTGAGTATTCGTATCGACGCCGGACTATTTTCATTCAACTTAAATAAGACCTTTTCCCAGACGAAACATAATAACTTTGAATTTTTAACGTTGTTTTAAAATTTTGCTGACTCAGCATACAGGGTTAATGACGACACAACTACCGAGATTTCAATACGGTTCGTGTCCTTCCCAAGGTTGATTTTTTTTATTTACCATTTTCGTTAGTTTTCCGTTATTAAGGGATTTTTCAGTTGAAGGTTGTCGAGACGACGGCGATGATTTGAATCTTCAAATAGAACCATCATTAAAACTTCGTCATATCGAGGTGATGCGATGCCCACTATAACTGACTTCTCATTAAGCCTGTAAAGCGGAACATTCCGCTAAGGGTGGCCTATGTTTTTTGCAACCCTATTTTATTTTGATTTTTGGTAATTAACCGAAGTCATTAAAGTAAAACTATTCGTGTTCCTGAAAACTGTTTACTTGGTATTTATTTAAATCCCGGAAAATAAATAAATGTAAAATGTTTTTACATCTTTGTGCCCCTGAAATCTGTCTTTATTCGTTGATAAATCTAGGCGCCTTTAAGAACGCGCTTTTTCTTTTTAGTAATACTGAATAGGCAATTTTACTTCTTGGTAATTCTTTGCACTCCAAAAATGTGTGTAATTGTTTTAATTCTGTGTGCTCCTTAAAGAGTGTTTTTATTTCTTGGTAAATCTTTGGGCCCTTGAAATGGCGCAAGATTAAAAAGTGTTTTTATTTACGGGGAAATCGTTAAAGGTCTTATTGACAAAGTTGATTTTAAATCACAGTAAAAGCAAATACACAACTAATTAGGTTTAGCAAAACTTGGAAGTATCAAATTATGTAAGTAAAGTTAAATACTTACGAAGGGCTCCATTCGTTTAGTTTCCCTAAAGAAGGGGTCTGTTATTTGCCACGTGGTCATAATAATGAGGTCTATGGCCAGCAGAACTCCGACCACCATAAACAGCTGATAGTCCTTTATCACCTGATAACAAAAACAAACATATAACAGCTGATAAAGCTTTATAACCTGATAACATAAGCAAACATATAACATCTGATAATGCTTTGTCACCTGATAACGAAAACAAACACATAACAGCTGATAAAGCTTTATAACCTCATAACTTATAATAATTATATAGATATATACTAGAAGGGGCATAGCCCATCTAAGTACTTTGAGAGGCCTGAAACATCTTTTTGGAGCTCTCAGGGGCTCTGTGTAACCTCATTGAAACCTTTTTCATGGGTGAGTTAAGGTGATAATAAATCAATTATTTTTGGCTTCCCGCAAATTGTCTGTGTTTTGATTTGTATTTTAAACGTCCTTTAATATACGTTACTGTAATTTTGTTCTGTTTATTTGATTATATTAATAGTCGAAGGTAATCAGGTAACTTTTTCGATGTTTCAAAATTCAACCTTTAAGTACCCTCTAGATATATATATTTCTATGATAATATATACTACATTATTTCACCTCTTTGATATTAAAACATATACGGAATGTGTGCTTTCTATGCTAGTATTATTATAGAGATATATTACTAGAGGGGCTTTAGAGGTCGAATTTTGAAACATCGAAAAAGTAACCTGATTACCTTATCATCTCTGTTATATTTCACTGATAATAGAGATGTCGAACTCGTGACCAGTTCGACTCCGTTCTGGAAGTAACAATACTGTTTATAACGCGTTATTCAACAGTTTCCTAAACAAACTATTGCTTAAATTAGTTTTATTGTAAGAGGAAATATTATGAACTTGTGTATATTGCAAATAAAAATTTATAAGTCGACTATTATAAAGCGAGATCCTGAGCAAGACCAGGATTGGATCAAGTCGACTATTATAAAGGATAAGTCGACTATTATAAAGGATAAGTCGACTATTATAAAGCGATAAGTCGAATATTATAAAGCGATAAGTCGACTATTATAAAAGATAAGTCGACTATTATAAAGCGATAAGTCGAATATTATATGATATATTATAAAGTCGACTATATATATCGACTAGCGATAAGTCGAATATTATATAATAGTCCTTATATATAAGTAGAATATTTAAGTACAATATTTTAAGTTATTATATTTAAGTAGAATATTATGGTAATAGTCCTTATTACCATTTCTAGTTCTCTAAGCGAATTTCCAAAGGAAAATAAGTTTATTTTTACTTCTAGTATCTAAGTCTTAATTACTGTGATATAATTGTTAGCCCAAAAGTATTTGTGTCTTTTTTTATAATGGTGTAGTGACTAGTGAATTAGTGAATTTAGTTTTAGTGTATAGTGATTTTTTTTAGTAGTCTCTTTGTTAATAGTATCATTTTTAAGCCTTTAATTATTGTAAGTTATTATCGTCTAATTTTCATAACTAGTCCCAATCAGATTTTAGCCTCTTTTATAAATCATTTTAATGTTCTTTTGTTATGTTTAACTATGTTATCTCTATTATACCTGAGCGCCTTGTTTTGAAATTATCTGTTGAGGGCTCATTTTAAAAATTGTATAAATAAATAAATAAATAAATAAATAAAGCGATAAGTCGACTATTATAAAGCGATAAGTCGACAATTATAAAGCGATAAGTCGACTATTATAAAGCGAGATCCTGAGCCAGGATTGGATCAAGAGAGGAAGCATTCCAAGGGAAATTCGTCTGGGTTGCAGACCTAGAGTAGTTAAAGAGATACAGATACTAATAACGACAGTTGTAAAGAATAAAAATCCTGGCGCGGTGGTCCGCATGTCAGGGGAATTTTCCTTGTATTGCGTGTTTCCGTGTTTAACAATCCATTTCTTGCTTAATGATCCGGTTTATGCTTTATAACTTGAGCAGTTACTCAATTATCAAGCACTGCTCATAACTATATTTTTCTGTATTTAAAAAAAAACGGATTTGTGTCGTGGTCCGAGGTTAGACTCCCGCTATGACGCCAATCCCATTAGCGATTTTTTTTCAAAGGAAATTCGCTAAAACAATAAATTTTCTATATACCTACTGTTGTAGGCAAGGGAAAGTAAAAAGTTTTGGAAATATTTAAAGAGTGTTGAAATGAAAGTAAAGTTAGACTCTCTGTTGGACTCTATATCGCTCTCTATTTGTGTTCTAACAAACTCCTCTTGGATCTGTGTGTATATTTCACTAACTTTTTTATTTGAGTCAATATTGGGAACACCAAGGTTTACGTCAATGTGTCACCATAGTTGAATTTGTTCTGTTATCTCCACAAATTAATCTCTACAGATTCATCGGAGCTGTGGGATTCTTGTAAAGTTTGGCATTTGTGGAGGTTGTAGAGACACTCAAAAACAAGTATCATTCACAACCTTGCTAAAAGGTTCTCTTAACACTCCACGCCCGTAGAGTCATGAATACTACATGCAAATAAATACTTGGCATTCATTTTTCAGTTTTATAGATTTCATAGCAATTCCCTTCTCCGCTTTTTTGTACTTATTGGTACATGACGGTCGTGTAGTATCCAGCAGTTCCAATTCTATATGTTATATATATATATATATAATATATATATATATATATATATTATATATATATATAATATATTATATATATATATACATCTTATTTATAATAATAAAATAAATCTTTATTTCAATCCATATACAACAGGAAAAATATAACAAAATCGAAAAAATCAAAATGCATTTTATCTGAAGGCACGGCGGTGCCCCCGCAAAGTCAAGCGGTCACTGGTTTGCCATAGTCCAAGAGCCAGGCCTAAAAATGTGACTCATTTTGTACTACTTCAAACTAAATTTTTCTGAAAATATACCTTGAATAATGAAGGGAAAGCAGAGTCTGCCTATCCAGAGTGGAGCCTTTCACATGAATGCGCTCGTTTGGAAAATTAGAAAATTGCACAAATTTCAGTTCTTTTGCAATAAGTGTTTCACTGTAGGTGGTGTGCAAAGCATGAAGATAACATTATTTAAAGCTGATAAAATTTCCTTTAAAACGAGTGTTTATCATTAAAATCCGACAAGTACAAAGCTTTGACATTTATCAAATGCACAAAAAAGCAAAATTTAAAAGAAATTCGCCAACTTTGCATAAATTAACCATTTTTAGGTGCTTTTGAAAGAGCCATAACTTTGGTTGTAGTTATCCGACTTTGATGATTAAACACTCGATATATTGGGCATTTTATCATCTTTAAAAAATTTTCTATTCATGTTTTGCACACGACCCACGGGGAACCACTTATTTCAAGAAAACTGAAATTTGTGCGATTTATAAAATTTTGAGCATGCGCAATCTCAAAGAGGCACCAATCTGGATAGGTAGACTATGTTTTTTCTTCATAATTTAAGGTATATTTAAAAAAAAATTGGTTTGAAAGTTTGATGTAGAACAAAATGAGTCACATTTTTTCAGGTCCTGAAAAAAGGTCCATTTGAGTGTCTCATATGAAACTCATGTGAAACTTCATATCTTTAAACATTAACAGGTGTCGAGATATAATGGCTCAAAGTTAGGCAGTTTTGACGCTCACTCACTCACTCGTCAAAATTCTAAGGCACTTCCAGCAATCGTAGTCAATTTAAATTTGTTATATAGACAAATTTTGATGTGAAAATCACTGAAAATTACTCTGTTATCATTCAAAGGAATTTACTCTTGTATTAGTGAAGTTTTGATTATAATTTGTATTTGAAATATTTCATTAATTTTATTTGTGATTCGAGCTCCCAATCAGCTGTGTAATCTGTTTGTAGGCTCGATGAAAATATTCAAACAAATAAATTTTAAATTCTTTATTTAAAGCCAGAAGCAGGAGTAAAATTATAAGTATTAAACACTTACTACAAAGTACAATTACAATTAATTTGTAATTGTAATTACTTGTATCAATTTAATTTAAATGTAATTACATAGTTCTATTAATGAGTATAGGTATTTATTGAGTCTTATTTTAAAGATGTTAATGTTTTTTAGATAATTTTATGTCTGAAGTCAGTTTTAATACTGTTAAGTTTCGGTATAAAGCAGCAGTAGAATTGAATTCAACCGCTGTCCAACAGTATTTGTTTATAATTTACGGTGTGAGCCAATATACAAAAATCAAGAAACAAAAAATTACAAAATTAAGATAAAAAAAATAAGTTACAGTACGAATTAATATAATATATCAAAATGGAAAAATTGACAAGACTATATAATAAAAATAAAATACCGCATTACTACAGGAGGAAAGTAAATTTGTATGTTACTTTATAGAGTGCTCAAAAAAGTATTTTTGAGCACTCTATAACCTGCACGGAATAGGACAGTTCAATTATTATTCCTCTAGTAAATAAAATCGGGCAGAAGAGGAAAGCCCGATGTAGAAAACATTCCAGTATACAATGCACGTAAGCGTTCGTAAAAAAGAATCTTTCTCTGCAGACTCGAAACACAACTGGGTATGAGGCGAGCAAATAAACTCGATATGCCCCGGTGCCAGGGCCTAGGCCCTTGAACAAACAAACTTATTTGTCTACTAGCTGCAATTATGTGTCATTATTCGGCTGTAAAGTTTACTTCAGTACACATTTTTTCTGTATTTTCATAAAATCCCTTATAATGCAATAAACTTACTTCTTTACACAAGTTATTTCAACTATATCTAAATATGAGTCGCTTCCGTTGTTTATGTCGTTAGGGCCTCATTTATTATTCTGACCTTTGACCCGACGGACGTTTGGGGTTTGTATCCCAGGTTACGCTCTCAGTTTATATAAGATTATTGTTCAAATAAATATCTCCAACTTTAGATTAAACTTTGGACGTGACGGTTGCCACTACCACTTGAGGTTGTTCTCGCAGGGGTGATCCCTGATGGGCCGTAAGGATCTAAACGGGCATTATTATTTTATCTAAATATAGGAAGCGTAAAGTGAAAACTAAATTTATAGGGGGAGGGGGGACGCGTAATGATTATTTCCCTAGTAGCTTTGGACAATAGTGATATGCAGGGTGGTTTTTTGACACTTTGTATTGAATAATACAACAGCAATTATTGTTACAAGTATTAGGGTTAGCATAGTTCCGTTGACTTAAGAGACTGGTAAGAGAAACAATCCAGTGATTGCACTCAGACAGGTGTTGGTAGATTTATTATAATTAGTATCACCCTAATACATCATGTATCAAATGTATCACCCTGTTTACTCAGCTCTGTACGGCGTTATAGCGATAAAATTGCTATCTATCCCCACTAAGTCAATCTCTAGGAGTTTAAATCCTTAACTATTTTTCGGTAAGCGTCTGGCATGTATGGTAATGTGATTACCAAAACGTGTTTTTTTCTACGTTAACTTGAAAAAATTAAATTGGAGCATACCATTATAAATCTGCCTCCGTAGCCGCGGTCGTATAGTACTGAACTTCGGCACCGGAGGTCCGGGGTTCAATGCTCGGGCTATGCTCTCAGTTTTTATGACTAGAATTTGATGTAAAAAGATTTCGCCAACTTTAACTTTACTTTGAGGATAGTAGATGATACCCAACCGAGGTGGTTCCCGCAATACCCTGAAGGACCGAAAGGCCCTAAAACGGGCATTATATATTATATTATACACCATTATATGTATCATTTGTGAATCTGTATCATAATATAGACAATGTTTTACCAATATCGCTGGATCTCGGTAATTTTTCCAAGACCTTTACTTTTCTCATACTATATAATATTAGCAGTGATGAATTCTGGTGTACTAGTAAACTTATTTATAACCATAAATTGTCCTTATGAATGCCAAACGATAGATCGGGGAAAAATACCGGAATTTTATTATATTAGTATAAAATTGTTCGGAATATAACACAGTTTTTGAAATTATTAATATGAAGGTATGCTCCAATTTAAATTTTTAAAGTTACCGTTCAAAAACAAAGTTTTGGTTAGCACACATGCCAGACGATTAACAAACAAATAATTGGGTATTTGAACTTCCAATGGTAAACTTAGTGGGAGTAGATGCCAATTGTATCGCGATACCTCCACGCCAAGGTAAGTTAATCAAGGAGATGTATTTCAAATATACCACTTTGTATATTCAACAAGCATTACTAATAACAATTGATCTAAGTTTTAACTCTGTCATGAACATATCATTTTAAATGGAGCACCAGTGGAGTTGTTCATAATTAAAGGAGCGAAGAAAATAATCTCTCCACAAAACTAATTTATTCAAAGAGCTTTCAACCTATCACGCTTTCAAGCCGTGATAGACTACCACCGACATGTCTATCACGACACACCGACATCGTCAAGTCGAAGAAGAGAAGAAGGAAACCTGCGAATTCCACTGTTAGACTTGTATTTATTTACCTTTAATGTTTTTTTCTCAGCCGTTTATTCTTTATGTTAGGTTAAATACACTTTGAATAAATTATTGTTTTGTGGAGATACTTTTTTCTTCGTTCCTTTAATCTGTCACGAACACATCGGGAGTTAAAAGTAGACTTATTTCATTCACTTTAGGTCAAGTTTAGTAAAACATCTATTGCCACAAAATATCAAACACCCCCTATAGGTAAAATTGAAATGATTAGAGAGCAGTGTTGCCACCTCATTAACAACATCCACAGCAAACGAAATTAACTCTCATTTATTCTTGATTATAACGAGCTAATTACTATTTCCCCAAGCGCTTTCCTCTAAAATAATTTTAAATAATTTTCAAAATCTTTCATATGAATGCAATATTAATTGTTACGATTCGCTGATACAAACTACAGATAACAAGATTTGAAAACAATAATCTACAGCCCTTGATTTAGCGGACAAGGGTTTGTAATACCGCGGGAAGCCCTAATATTTTTATTTATACTGTTTATTTGTTTATATATCCTGTACAGTACAGACAGAAAAATTGGTTATTGATCAATTAACCAATCAAAGTACTTCTGTGACACCAATTTTTTGCTATATTTAATTTATTTTTTATAGTATATAGATAAACATCTATCTGTTGTTATATAAACTTATATAACGACAAATGTATTATTATACATACCTATATAGCCACAAATTTGTTGTTATATAAATTTATATTACGACGAATTTGTTTTTATAAAAACTTATAAAGCGTAAAATTTTTGTTATATATAGTTATATAACGACAAATTTGTTGTTATATAAACTTATAAAGCGATAAAGTTATTGTTATATAAACTTATATAGCGACAAATTTGTTGTAATATAAACTTATATAGCGGCTGATTTATTGTTGTATAAACTTGCATGGTTAAAAAATCAAAGTGTTGTGGATCTCGAGCTTAGGTTTTTAAGCCTAATTGAACTTTAATGAACTATTGAAAGGGATGTATTTGTTAGCGGCCTTTTTCTTCGGAGTTAGAACACAATCTGACAGAGTAATACAGTGTAATTAAAGTAGCACTACTACCAGTAGCTGTACTTCGTCCCATAGTTGTATGATATTTATATAATAATAATAATGATAATAATAATGCCCGTTTAAAGCTTTGACTCCAGAAACGTCTATGGTTCTGGGTTCTGCTACCTCCGATAGCGGATGATACCCCGACCCAGAAGCTCCAAAATTTTCAACTTATTTTTTATAAATATAAATTATATGTTTTTATTTATATCTATCATTATATTTGTACTTATTATTAAGCTATTGCTATTATTATAAAACTATTTTATAGCTTAATCTTAGAGGGTTAAGTTATGACTGACTAGAGTCAGTCATTCAAAAATTTCCGTACTATATGAGTCGTATTTATGAAGACAGCTTTTTGAAGAAGAATATTTTGAGGCAGATCCAATTGCTTTATACTAATTATTTTATTTATTTCATTTTTTTTATTTTGTTTTATCGTTGCATAGAAATGGCAATACAATGACAACAGCACATTATTATAATTATCATTCAGTTTTACTTATCACTTGGAAAGTGGTTAATTGTAGAGCGAATACTGTGTGCCAAGTTTCTACAATTTTTCTTTTCTGATTTAATTTACATTTATCTAGACAGAAAACGGCGAACAATACTGCACGTGTCTAGAACTATTGCTTTCTGTTATTATTATTATTATTATCATCATTTATCAAATTTACTGTTGTAATTATAATATTAATGATATAAACCAACTTGAACTCTCCATTAATCAGCTCAGTATTTAAAAAAATATGAAGATAACAGGAATTTGCGAGGTATAACGCACATAACTAATAAAGTTATATCTGTGGATAACTTCTAGTCTCAATGAGCTCGACGAGCTCTCTGAAGATATTTTCAGCCATCTTCAAAGGGCTCGTCGTGCTCTTTGAGACTAAAAGTTAATCACTGATATAACTTTATTAGTTGAGAGCTCGAGTGTTACCCCGCCTGCTGATAGTGGCGTTATGCCAAAACCGGTCCAGGTATATTCATATCCAACAGCAAGTATCGACGGTAGTTGTTTCTTTATTTAAAATACTAAGTTGACCAAGAAAATCCGAAACTAAAATTTAATCTAAATTGTGTAATATATTCGTTACGCAAATCATGCTTAATCAAATGTAACTTGCCATTCCATGGCTGTATGGTCCTAGTAGACCAATGCCAAAAAAAAAAAACAAAAAAAAGGTACCTTGCCCGTTTTAACAGAAAAATAATTGTTCTAAAAATTGGGCAGGGGAAAATCTAAACATTTTTCTTTCCTGTTTTCATCAGAGAAAAGGTTTTGTCGAAGCGAATGGAATCAAACCCAATATTGCCGACTTTATTGCTTTCCTTTGTTTTTCCTCAAAGGATCAATAAGGTTTTTCTTGGGAAATTATCTTTTAAGCATTAAGGGCCGAGCTCTAGGAGCGGATGAAGGCATTCTGTTCCCACTTTTCTCTCAACTTATTATTTTTATATCACAAATAGATTTTAGATGTTATTTTGACTTACTTTCATATTTTTCTCAGAAGTCAAAAGCCTTGTTATGGTCGGCAATTGGTTGTCAGGGTTGAGGAAACGCTTCCATTTTCCACTTTCACCCTCTTATCCTTGCTCAATAATATTTTAACAGTGATATCTTTTTAACAAAGCAGACATTATAGTCTGAGAGTTACTTCGTATTATTTATTTTTAATACGAAGTAAAATTCAAAATGAAACCATTCAATTTAATAATTTATAACTAATTACTTCCACTTTAGCTCTTATCAATCATATATAACATAACACACTCACACCACACACATATACATATAATAAATATATATATATATATATATATATATATATATATATATAATATATATATATATATATATATATATATATGTGTGTGTGTGTGTGTGTGTGTGTGTGTGTATTTTGAGTAGCTCGGAAACTTCCTCTCTCCCTAGACCGACGAAGACGAATGTCGAAAATTTTCTAAAATCCACAACACCTATATTTTCACTCTCTGTAAGTTATTATTATTATTTTTAATGTTTTATTAAATACGATTAGTTTTTCTGTTTTCATTATTGTGTGTGTGTTTATATATATACGAATCTGATAATAGTAAAAAAAGCTTAGGTACCCCGCCGTTCAATTTTCAATTGATGACTTCCTATATTTTCTTCCGACATTGGTCTTTGTCTCCTTCCTTTGGTCATTTGTTGTCAAGGGATTATTGTTGTTTCATGGTATTTTAACATTTGTTTTCAAGGGATTATGGAATTTCACCATTTATTTAACGAATAATGACATTGACTCTGTGGCCAACATGCCTTGATAACTCGCTCTGCGTCCTACTAGACATATAGTCCAGGAGCCGGACCTGAAAAAATATGATTCATTTTGTACTACTGCAAACCAAATTAGTCTGAAAATATACCTTAAATTGTGAAGAAAAACATAGTCTGTCTATCCAGACAGAGGGGAGCCCTATACATATGAATGGGCATTCTCAAAATTTTAGAGAATGGCACTAGATTCAGTTTTCTTGGAATAAGTGGTTCCCTGCGTGTCGTGTTTATAACATGAAAAGATCATTTTTGAACTTGATACAATTTCCAATAAAACAAGTGTTTAATCATCAAAATCGGATAATTAAAACCAAAGTTAATACAAGTTATAACAAGTTACCTGATTACATAAAAAAGAGAGTGATTTGATGTTTGTTTGTAAAACAATGTAAAGATTGTTACTGTCCAGTCCGTTGTATAGAATTAGCGATTTTATGAATTATTTTAGTTATTCATGTGGTATGTTAAGTTATTGTGTTATTTTTTTTATTTATTTACGAATGTGTAGGATATAAATGAAAACGAATGCAAATGTTTTCATTTTATTATGTCAAGTATTATAGAAGGTCCAATTTTATAAGAAATATTTAAATACCTTGACGTATTTACAATGTATGAAAAATTGTACTTAATGTAAATAAATAAAATCTTTATCCTTATCTTTAGTTATGGCTCTTTCAAAAACTCCAAAAAATTGTTAATTTATGCAATGTCCGGGAATTTCTTTCAACAGATATTGATTTTTTGTGCATTTAACAAAAGTCAAAACTTTGTAGTTGTCAGATTTTAATGATAAAACATTCGTTTTATAGACTATTTTATCAGCTTTAAAAAATTATCTCTTCATGTTTTGTACACAACCATATTGCAACAAAACTGGAATTTGTGCAATTTTCTATTAAGGGCTTCTCTCTAGATAGACTATGCTTTTTCTTCATAATTTAAGGTATATTTTCAGAAACTATTGGTTTTAAGTATAGTAAAAAATGAGTCACCTTTTTTAGGCCTGGCTCTTGGACTATTACCTTGGAACCTTCAGACCCAAAAATATGAGTTTCTGAGGCAACAAATTATCTATTTACCAAAGCATTTTGACGTTTGTTTCTTATCCATCAAGGCTAACGGAATATTGTATCGGATCCATATTATATCGGAAGCCAATTTACCAAGAAAGTAAGTATTATACATATTCAAATGTATACATTACCTTTTTATTAAGCTTGACATCAGTGAATATGGAATGTACACGCCATGTCTTGGAGAACATGGCTCCGAAGGCAAGAGAGAATCCAGCCATGAGGAGCCACGCACGCGCAGTGCAAACGTAGGGAAAAACCTGGACGCTTGTCAGTCTTGAATCTAGTCCAAGAAATATGACAGACAGATAGGTGAGGATGGTTCCTATGATAATAAGATTGTTTAGGTGAGGGCTCGACATCTTGATGTACCTGAAACAGTTTTGCCAATCTTTCAGACGAAAAGTTCTGTAAATTACATTTAAATCCAAGGATATTGCTAATTTTTTACATCTTCATTTCTAAATAACTGAACAAATGAAATAACTGAAATAAATTAGGTTACAAAATATAATGGAGGAACCAGGCAGAGTGCTGGATGAATTATTCAATTAATTAATCAATTGATTAATTTTACTTGGAGGATATTTGATAGTTCAAAAAGTTCAGAGATTTAAAAAGAGTCGTATTACATATATTTCCTACATATTTGAAACACATTTTTAGGCCCAAAGGAATGAAAGAAGTATTGTTTAAAGGGGCGCAATACACATGTATAGGACCATGGTGTCACTTACATGTATGCAAGTACGGAATTTTTGTTCCTGGACGTTTCTACGGAACACGATAACTTTCAAACGCCTTTTTCAGATCTAAATGAAACTACGTACAAAATTCAACCTTGTTAATATCCTCAACCTAATAGTTTATGAAACATGTGAGATGCCAATAGTGACTAAGCAAAAATGTAAAAAATTACAAAAAGCTGATATTAAGTACACATGTACTACTATGTAAAGCTAACCAATATGCCAAGTTATATTTTACAAACAGCATTATTTTAACGTTATCTTAAAGTAATTTTTAAGCATTTTCCAAATAACATAAATCTCTTGTATGCAAGGGCTTCACAAATAAAATTTGACGTAAGTTGCTTCTCGAAAGAAGCTCATCTTAATAGATGGCTATGGTGTGGCATATGTTAAGCCAGCCACTGCACTTAAGTATGTCATGTTCCGCTTTTAAATGATTTCAGTCATTTTGTCTTCAGGACGCCTCGTCCGACCCCTCTTCCTGGAGCATTTAACAGCGTTGATGATAAATTGTAGCTAATATTCTCTAATTGCTGCCATGGCTTGAAAATTCCAATGACCTTCTGAACCTTGTTTAGCCAGTTAATCTGTGGTATCTGATTGTTGACTACCATTTTCCAAGGTGTCCATGAACCCAATGATAGTAATTAGGAACCACCTAGCAAGTCTTTTTGCTAAGTCTTTTTGCTAACTCTCTTAGATAGAAGATAGTGTTTTTCTTATGAGTTCTAGTGCAGGAATTTTATGTCTAATCTACAGAAGAGCCGTGATTTTACTCTAAGTTTCTATAGCCTCAACTAGAAACAACACGTGCCCTACTACCAAACCAAGCTACACTACCAAGCTCTCCTGCTCTCGAAACCATAAGGCAGAAACATATATATTTTCAATAAAAAACTAGGTTCATTTAATACCCGACATCGCACAGGCTCGGAACCACCGGCTTAACATAAATTACGCTCAAGAATGTAAATGTTGATTGAAAATACTTCTGCCGCGATGATTGTAGAATGCTTACTTAGATAAATAAAAATTTCAATTTCAATACGAAATTCATACCTACAACTGACACGAAATTCAATTCGGACCAATGTGTGAACCATACAAAAGCATTGTTGACACACGGAAAAGCATATTTATTATGATCAAAAGTTATTGGGAATGGTTTGTTGTAAGAGTATATTGCTATTATTTGGCCAGAGAACTTATTTAATAATAGATTACGAATCAATGTGATAATTTTTGCGTGACCTCGCAATGAACTATCTATGTTGCGATCGTCATGTAGCAGTGATATGGCTTACCAATAACGACCCTTTCAAAGCCGCATTATTTTTAGTCCAAGAGCCCAGGGGTGTTTTGTTAATAAAAACTGTAATGGCTGGAAGGATCTGTAATTCTCCCGACTCGTATGGGATGGGTGTAGGCAGAACGCACTTTAGGGGTCAAAGGTTCTGCCTGGGACACCCATCCTATACGAGTCGGCAGAATTGCAGATCCTTGTTCAGGAAGGGTATTTACGAAAGATTGAGACCGGTTCCAGCCATTACACTTTTTATTAACAAAACACCCCTGGGCTCTTGGTCTATTTTGTTTGACGTAGCTCTATTTATTTATTTAGATTTTCTTGTAATCAGTTTTCTTATTAAAGAGAAAGGATTCGCGTTAATAGAGCGGGATGAAACTTTGAACATTTTTCCCCTAATAGAGAGGGCGATGTCTGACATGTTTTCTTCAATTTATAAAATTTGACAGAGAAATGTGTTTCTATATTTGCCACCTTGTTGTTTTATAAGATTTGAAGAATTTGAGACGAAGAGTATTGTCTATTTAGCTAGAAATAGTTCATCTTCCTAAAAGTCTATGACACTGAATCGATGTCACCTTGTCGTTTTTTTCATATTTGTTTGTATTTTTATGTTTTTCTCATTCCCGAGGTGTATATTTCCGTCAGATATAGAGCTGATACAGAACTTGCATAATATATAGATAAGGTATGATACATTCCCTACGTATATATTCACTTTGGGAATTTGTTTTCACTTCTAGACATAGGAAAGGGATTTATATCAGTTACAAAGTCAAACTTTTTCCATGATGAAAACCCCTCTCCGTGTTTTGAAGAAAACTCATCCTTAATCCTCAGGAAAACTCTATATTTTTTTCTTAAAAACAGGAAACCTTAGGAAAATAGAGTTTTGATGTATTAAATGTAAAAATTGTTAAAAAACTATTCAAAAATACGCTTCCACGCTGAGGTCATTAAATTATAATTAGTAAAAACAATTTAAAGTACCCATCTACTAAATGAACCTGGTGAGTTAGGCATTCAGAAAAAAATGGGCTTCTTAGGGCCTCTTTCTGCATTTAAAAAGTAAAACGATTACAAAAGTTAAGGTCAGCTTATTTGAGTTATAATAAAAATTATTTATAATTCGGGTACTTGCAAATCTTCAATTCACCGATTAAAGACTGTTTTAGAAGAATAATTTACAATAATTATTTTGAAGTTTCTGATACCATATAGCTTAAAAAGAAACAAATAACCGCAAAAATAATAATCGCATTTTCAGACGCACTCCCGACTTCAACTCGTTATGCCAACTATCGCATTAGCGAATTGATTAAGGAAACTTGCTGAGCTATTTAACGACTATGCTCTTAATTATAATTTGAGGCTATGTGAAGAGCCTTAAAACTATTATTTTTTAGTTTTGTAAGTTTTCTGGATTTTCCAAGGTAATGCCCAGCTTGATTCTATACACTATTATGTACAATTCTAAGCTCGTCTTTCCAGAGCAGCTCCACACAACATTTTTCCTAGTTATACAAAGCTCAGAGTAAGCTGGTTTAAATTGTTTGCCAAATTTGTCGAACAATAATTAGTTAGCTGAGGGACAAGGTGGGAGGCTCCAGAAAGAATTTGATTTATTTTTAATTATTTTTCACATTTTTAATTGTTTTCCTAAATTTAATATTTCAGATTTTTTCGCTTTGATTTAAACTTTGAACTTTTAATAATTTTCTTAATTTAATTGTACAGCAAATTAATAAATAATTAAAACGAATTTCTTAAACTATGTTGTGTGGCGAAGTTAACCTTTTTGTAAATAGCCAGAATTATTTGCTAATAATACTAACACAAAAAACTTAATAGGGACCTCTATTTTAAATTATTAAGGCTTTTGGGGAGGAATAGGTTCAGAATAATAAAAAAATAATAATTAGAAGAAAAAGATAAAATTATATCGAAAGCTCGGCAAAATTAGTTGTTTTATATTATTTTGGACCTATTCCTCCTCAAAAGCTTTAATTATAATACTAACCTAAGTTAAGCTTGGTTGGACCAACTATAATAAAGGATTTTTCCATTAATTCTTGATGAGGGAATGGCCTCGGAAGATATCTCTTAGCTGGCGAAACATTGAGAAACATTATGTTGAGCCACCAATAATGACGAACGTTGAATAATTTAACAGGTTTCAGAAGGTGCACGCATTGCAAGTAGCATTCCTAGGTGACTTTTGCAAGATCGTATTAATTTGATTCATAACTACCATTAAATTAAAGATAATCGTATTGTCACTAGACTAAGCATCGAATCTCCGAATAGGTTTATGATTGAAACTTGTATTTATAGTTAGCCAGTGTATTAACTAAACTTTTTTTTCGGCTCGCTTTGTTGGTACAATGTCTCAATTATAATATTAGAGTGAATTAAATACTTTCCCTATTGTATTCATCTGTCTTATTTATTTATTTTCTTATAAAGAAGTAGGAGTCACCCGTGGTGTAGTGGTTAAGGTACGCGACCAATACGCAGAATGAATGGACTTTAAACTTCAGAGTTTAATTAGTCATGGGTTCAATCCCAGCACGGGCCTCTGGGATTTTCATGAGAGGGATTAAAATTCTGCGTACCACGTCCTTCAGAAGGGACGTAAAGCCGGTGGTCTCGAGCCTGTGCGTTGTGAAATTAAAGAAATAGAACACTATCTTAGGGAGCTGGCAAAAAGGGCCCAACAACTTGGCCTACTTGCCTGGTAGTTACTACCACTCCCCCATATTACTACTATAAAGAAGTAGGTAGCAAAGTTTTTTTTGAAAAGTGAATAAAGGAAGGTAGTTTTAAAGAGATCTTTAGAAGAACCAAATAAATTGTCCACTCTTTCATTTCAACGTCTATTTTGAATGGAAGCAAAAAAAATGTTGGGGTCTGAGGACTGGGATTCTCCGAGTCATCAAAGCCCGAGATCTACTGGAAAAGGTTTTTATTGCGTATTCCCTTCTTAAACATTACGACAGCAACATTTCCTCCTCTCTTCTTACTTCTCCTGCTTACAAATGAGTTACTTTAACATCTTCTAAACTCTTCCGACCCGTATGTCAATACACAGAGTCATGAAAAACTCGAAAAGAGAACTCCAAGGAAAAAACCTGTTTATTTTCCTCTTTAATCTTAAATAAATGTGTCCCCTTTTCTTGGGACTCTCCTTTCAGACAGTTAAATCAAATCCCAGAGTTATTAAACTCTTTCCTATTAACTTTTTTCACAAAAAAATCCTTCAAAATATGTAAAAGTTCAATGATCTACATCAAGATCACTGTGATGACGTCAGCAATTGTAAAAGTGTCTTCACTACTACCGTGAAATCTTTTTATTTTTGAACGAACGTAAGTGAGTTCTTACATTCAGAAGATTGGGACGGCGCGTATGTTTGTTTGTATGTTTGTATGTTTGTGTGCTTGTGTGTTTGTTTGTACGTGTCGCGATAACTGCCGTAAAAATTGACCGATTTTGATAAAATTTTGTATACAGGTAAAACTAATTATGAGTCAGAGCTGTATAGTTTTTGGTAATATTCCGAAAAATATTTTCAAAATGGCAGCCAAAATGGCGGACCGGATAAAAAAAAATTTTGAGCGAAAAAATCGTGTTGTATATCGTTTGAAAGCTCTTAAAGAGTAGAAAAAGAAAATATATGTTTCATGGTCAAAATTTAAAAATTTTTAAAAATTTAAAAATGGCGGCTAAAATAATGAACCCAAAAAATTTAAAATTGAAGGAATAACTCGAGTAATATATCGTTGTAAAGCTCTTGATTAGTAGAACAAAAAATGTTATATACTAAATTCCAAAAAATTCAACATGGCGGCCATAATTTAATATAATAATTAGTTTTTACTAATTTTATAAGAATTTACAAGATAAAGATCTATTGCAATATACTTTAGATACTTTTATACAGGTAAAATTAACTATATGTCAGAGCTGTATAGTTTTTGGTAATATTCCGAAAAATATTTTCAAAATGGCAGCCAATATGGCGGACCGGATAAAAAAATTTTGAGCAAAAAATCGTGTTGTATATCGTTTAAAAGCTCTTAAAGAGTAGAAAAAGAAAATATATTTTTCATGGTCAGCATTTCAATTTTTTTTAAATAATTTAAAAGTGGCGGCTAAAATAATAAACTCAAAAAATTTAAATTTAAAGCGAGCCTTTTTAACTATGTATTATTATAAACATACGCAATCAAGCGAGCGAAGCGAGCCTTCTTTACTATGTATTATTATAAATATACGCAATCTAGCGAGCAAAGCGAGCCTATTTTACTTTGCATCAATAAAATCTACGCAATCAAGCGAGCCAAGCGAGCCTTCTTTTACTATTTATTATTATAAATATACGCAATCTAGCGAGCAAAGCGAGCCTATTTTACTTTGCATCAATATAAATCTACGCAATCGAGCGAGCCTTCTTTTACTATTTATTATTATAAACATACGCAATCAAGCGAGCGAAGCGAGCCTTTTATACTATGTATTAATATTAAATATAAGCAATCTAGCGAGCGAAACAAGCCTTCTTTACTATGCATTAATATAAATATACGCAATCTAGCGAGCGAAGCGAGCCTTCTTTTACTATTTATTATTATAAATATACGCAATCAAGCGAGCGAAGCGAGCCTTTTTACAATATATTTTATTATGAATATAAGCAATCTAGCGAGCGAAGCGAGCCTTCTTTTACTATGCATGAATATAAATCTACGCAATCTAGCGAGCGAAGCGAGCCTTTTTTACAATATATTTTTATAAATAAGCATCTAGCGAGCGAAGCGAGCCTATTTTTAACTTTGAATTATTATAAATATAAGCAATTAGCGAGCGAAGCGAGCCTTTTTTAACTTGTATATTATAAATATAAGCAATCTAGCGAGCGAAGCGAGCCTATTTTTTAACTTTGTATTATTAAAATATACGCAATTAAGCGAGCGAAGCGAGCCTTTTTTTAACTTTGTATTATATAAATATAAGCAATCTAGCGAGCGAAGCGAGCTTTCTATAAGAATGTATTATTATAAAATATATATATATTTGTATCATTATAAATATACGCAATTAAGCGAGCGAAGCGAGCCTTTTTTAGTATGCATTAATATAATCTACGCAATCTAGCGAGCGAAGCGAGCCTTTTTACAATATATTTATTATAAATATAAGCAAATTAGCGAGCGTGGTGAGCCTATTTTTAACTTTGTATTATTTGAAATACAAGCAATCTAGCGAGCGAAGCGAGCCTTTTTTACTATGTAAATGTTAAAGATATCTAAACTAGCAAGCGAAGCGAGCCTTTTTGAGTTTATACTGTAAAATAGTATAGCATCCGAATGCTTTGATAAACTCATTTCGCTTGCTTCAAATAAATATTTTTTGATGTATTCTTTGACGTGAGTTCTTGATGCAACACATTACTAGTATTATCTTATTAATTATTTATATAAATAATTAAATTTTTCTGTTTTGTTTTATTTATTCAATTTTATAGAGAAAATACGAGTATTTATACTTTTAATACCGGTAAAGTCTAATATTAATTTTAACTTTTTCGTTACGTAAGGTTTTTTTTTTTTTTATTTTTCATTAATTTTTTTAAAAGGTGGAAATCTGGGAGGCAATATTTGTTTGATCTGTGTTTAAGCGGATAAGCTTATAGGACGTGCTCTATCTTAAGAAAACATTTTTCCCACTGAAAACTAAAACCAAGAGGAGAGGGGAAAGCTTTGGGATTCCTGTAGGTGCGAATTTTCCCGCTTATCCCGGACTCCAGGAGGAAAACTCAGACTACAACTTCAACACGGCAACACTTTCTCCCTTAACATTACCTTTTATACTGTTTGAAAGTAGAATACACACTAACCGACTCCGTGCGAGTTGAGTAAACTAAACATGGACTCTGAAGTTGGAAAAATAAACTTCCTCTCCGCACCAATATGAGGGTTTTCTTTAGTTATATATGTTTAGTGGTTTCAAATTATGGGTTCCCAGGGTTTTCCTCCAGGCAATATTAGTTTTGTCATCTTCTACCGATGGAAGGGGGAGTAAATGTTGATTTTAAAATATGATTTTGGTGTCTAGAAAAATAAATAGTTTTTATGAAGAAGTTTTATCTTCATCGTTTAAGAGTGATATATATATATATATATATATATATATATATATATATATATATATATATATATATATATATATATATATATATGTGTGTGTGTGTGTGTGTGTGTGTGTGTGTGTGTGTGTGTGTGAGTGTGTGTATGTATATTGTTCCAGACGTTTATATGGGACACGATAACTTTCAAACGCTTTCTCGGATTGGAATGAAATTTAGCACAAAAATCAACCTTGCTAATGTCCCGAACTCTATTGTTTATGAACGCCATCACCGCGTGTCAGCCGAGGCGCGATGCGTCTAGGTTGCGGAATGGCAAAAAAGCCAGAGGCCACTTGTCATTTTGTTACATATTTGCTCTCCTTACAGAAGAAGAGCAAATGCCTCACATATTTCTAAAACTTTTTCCTCCTCTTAATAAAGATAGGAAAGGAGAATCATAGATTGCTAAATCAATTAAGAAATATATTAAAACTGCCAAATTAATGTATTCAAAGTAAGAACTAGTAGTTACGACCTTCAAAGTCAATCTGTTAATGCCAGCAATGATAGACACCAATTGATTTGTACAATGGGATGACATTTTCTAGGGAAATTAAAAAGGTTTAGTTAAAAGCTTTCGCTTTCCAACCTGCAACCTGCAACCTCGTCCTCATCTCGTCATTTAGCTTTTCAGACAAATCTAATCCTTCCGTAAAATAAATTTCCGATTTAACATTATATACAGAGTGTTTAACATAACAGTTTTTTCATGACATCTTTTTCAATTAATTATTAATAATATTTTATAAAGCTTTACAGCCCGTCATGCTTTTAAAAGCATATTAAATAATTGAACAATTCTTAGTGGTCAATGCTTGCAGTTATGAAGCTTGTACGGAATATTTTGTGACGAATAACGACGGAATATTTTGTGACGAATAACGACGGAATATTTTGTGACGAATAACGACGGAATATTTTGTGACGAATAACGATGGAATATTTTGTGACGAATAACGACGAATATTTTGTGACGAATAACGACGGAATATTTGTGACGAATAACGATGAATATTTTGTGACGAATAACGACGAAATATTTTGTGACGAATAACGGCGTCCATGATCAGGACTAAAAATGATTGTTTTCTTGAATATTACAAATTTTATGTGATCTTTTTTCAGAATTATTAAAAAATGATATAGTAATTTTAAAATTTTGATATTGTGAATATGGCAGATTAAGCTCTGCTACTAGTGCTCTATATGCCTCCGCATCTCCTATAATACAATGGGATAATAAAAGGGGATTAAGTAATTGTAAAAGCAAACACTCAAGAACGGGGTAACCCAACTTTTCCTTGTCACATCAAATTAGCTAGACCCATTCTCTCTACTTCAATTTTTTTCCAAAAATATTCAATTCTCTAGTATAAGCACACTGGGAACTAAGATGGTAAAACGGGGAAACAACTTGGTAAAAAGAATTTAAGAGATCTTAAAAACGTCTAAAACGGATGATTCCGAAACCCCGATTTCGGATTTTTCGCAAACACAATACGTTTCCTATATACCTGCTTATGACTGAGGAAAAGTAAACAGGTGACACCCACTTTTTTATTACATGTCTATGTTTCAGGACCTGCAGCTATAGACTCCTTCATTACTATCAAATTACCTTTATCACTGTCACACCACCTTCATATCTATCACATTACATTTATCACTGTCTCACCTCCTTTATCACTATCACATTACCTTCATCACTGTCGAACCTCCTTCATCACTATCATATTACATTTATCGCTGTCTCACCTCCTTTATCACTATAACGTTACCTTTATCACTGTGACACCTCCGTTATCACTATAACGTTACCTTCATCACTGGCATAGCTCCTTTATCACTATACACGTGACTGTCACTCTCTTTATCACTATCACAAAGAATAAAGTGCTACTAACCTGAATCCCGTTTCCATCACTGACAGGAAATAATTATAACCAACTACGAAATAAACAAACATATATATCATTTTAATTCCAATGGAACTCGACAGAGAATAACTCATGATTCAATCCGCAAATAT
The DNA here is from genome assembly GCA_018340805.1 of Microvelia longipes. Taxonomy (NCBI): domain Eukaryota; kingdom Metazoa; phylum Arthropoda; class Insecta; order Hemiptera; family Veliidae; genus Microvelia; species Microvelia longipes. The sequence goes on from JACMZG010001908.1 coordinate 1,698,249, forward strand.
ATGAATAATTATAAAAAACTGTAAAATAAAAAAAAAATGAAACGGATTTTTCCAGCGTTGGAAACGGGACTGAGGTCGGCCCGAGGTCTCGCCAAACTAACTCTATTTCTCAATAAATATTTAAATGAAGCATTCACATTGTTTCTGACAAATGTTTAATCTAGTATCTTTTGTTTTTATTAAAACTAGATACTTTTGTTTCAACTATCAGTCCTTTACATAAAACGGATTTAAATAGTCAAAATTCGTTAGTTGTTTTGCTAATTCATAGTTATTGGTATTTAGGTCATAAAGTAATTAAAGAATTTTTTCTGTCTTAGTTTTTGAACTAAAAAATAGCAAAAAGACTAAGTGAAACAGTTTTAAACTATAAAAAAGCAAAAAGACTAAGTTTTTAAACTAAAAAAGCAAAAAGACTAAGTGAAACAGTTTTAAACTATAAAAAAGCAAAAAGACTAAGTGAAACAGTTTTAAACTATAAAAAGCAAAAGACTAAAAAGACTATAAAAAAGCAACTAAGTGAAACAGTTTTAAACTAAAACATAGCAAAAAGACTAAATGAAACAGCTTTAAACTAAAAAATAGCAAAAAGACTAAGTGAAACTAAAAAATATCAAAAAGACTAAGTGAAACAGTTTTAAACTAAAAAATAGCAAAAAGACTAAATGAAACAGCTTTAAACTAAAAAATAGCAAAAGGACTAAGTGAAATAGCTTTAAACTAAAAAAAAATAGCAAAAAGATTAAGTAAAACAGCTTTAAACTAAAAAATAGCAAAAAGACTAAATGAAACAGCTTTAACCTAAAAAATAGCAAAAGGACTAAGTGAAACAGCTTTAAACTAAAAAAAAATCACAAAGATTAAGTGAAACAGCTTTAAACTAAAAAAATATCAAAAAGACTAAGTGAAACAGTTTTAAACTAAAAAATAGCAAAAAGACTAAGTGAAACAGCTTTAAACTAAGAAAATAGCAAAAAGATTAAGTGAAACAGCTTTAAAAATATATAAACTAAAGTCAAAGCTAATGCCATATCATATATTTTTGTTACTTTTTGAAAGTTTTGTCATATTTTTGTTATTTAGTCATAGCTCGTTAGTTTGTACTATTTAGTTATATATTTTTGCTTTTATAGGCATTAGTTAATAGTTTTAATATTAAAATTTAACTTAGGATAAAATAAATTTGAAACTTTTATCCGAAAATCTACAAATAAAGTTATAAAAGAACATAATTGACAAATAAAAGATATCTATATCTCTCGATTACTTATAAGTCAACCAATTATTATTAAACTAATCATATTTCTTATGTATTCAAATAATGAAAAGAAAATTCGCCTGTCTGTATGAAACGAGTACACATTGTATTTCTAATCAACATTTAATTCATAGATTGATGTCTATTGACACTGAATTGACGCAACAGGTTCCAATGTAAACAAACTGCTTGCAGTTAATTTACATTATATTGCTTTGTTTTAAGAGTGCAGACCGGTATTTATGTATCTTGGTTATATCTATCAGAGTAACTGGATGGTGATTTATTTATCTATTTATTACAAGAAATATGTATGTATGTATTGAAAAATCGCCTATGGGGTACCTAGCAACTTTTCCTCAAAATTTCGGATTCGCAAAGCTCATCTTTAACACTCCGGACTTGCTTCGCTCGTCTTTAGAAAATTAAAATTACCCAAGAGAGTATTTGCACAATTTTTTACTGCATTATCTTTAAGTACGTCATGTAAAAGAACACCCTGTAAAATATTAGAATGAAAAAAACTTATGCTTTTGATGATACAGCAAAAAAACGAAAAATATATTTAAACATGTTCTTTTGGCGGGAAAACGGCTTTGACTACTTGTGTGACGTCGGACCTTAGAATAATACTATATATAGAAGGAGCACAGGACCGTAAACACAATGTAATTCCACTGATAACACGAAAGCCGGTTGACTGGTGCACCTAAGTAATGCTGCCAACCTGACAACAAAACATTATTTTAAATATGTGTCATAAATATCTATTAATGAAGAAAGACCATAAAGAACAAATATAATAACTTAAAACACCTGCTGAGTATTTAATAAAACTGGTCTTAGATGGCAAAAGGGTGGCGGAATACAAGAATCTACATTTAGTTGACGAGGACTACTTTTTACATATAATTTTAATAAATAAGTTAAACTACAATTTAAAATGAATAAAATATTGTAATGCACCGATATTTATATTACTATTTTATGAATAATCAATCATTAATTAATAATAGAACATAATAATTCAGCGCAACCGGAAGTATTGCCAATTTTTTTTTAGAAAATTGTATATTGTAAGGGTGGCAGCATTACTTAGGTGCACCAGTGAACCGGCTTTCGTTTATCAGTAGTGCTCCTTCTATATATAGTATTGTTCTAAGCGTCGGACGCAAGAATACCGCCGTGTAGTACAATATTCACTAGAGCAACACTCATAAGAGTTTATTCTATACTGTCAACAAGATGATACTGACAGCTGACGTCATCACGTTCCTTAGGCATTGTATTACCTGGAACACTGAATTGTTTTGTTTCAGTCTTCTTTACATTCTATTGAACTGTAAGCAACTGTTGACCTTGCAATATTTCTAACTAAAACTCCCATCTGTATCTTAAACGACCCAACCTTTAGAACGTTCCGTTTTCACCCCACTCTCTCACCCATTCCCCCTCTCCTTTTCTTGAAATGCTTATTAAACTATTTAAAGTTAAATTAAACATTTATTTACAGCTAAATAATTTTTTTTAAACACATTTATGCATTTTATGAGCAAAATGTTTTTGGAAAAATGAAAATACTCTATTTATAATGTAGTACGTCTTCAAACGTATTTAACTTGTCCTGAGACAGTTAAACATCCGTTTTATATCTAGCATTCACCCATCTAGGTACTGACCTCGCACCATGCGGCTTAACATTAGTGATCCAATATAAACGGTACATATAATAGACGGATTTTAATAACCCTTCTTGTTGATATATGAAATATATCTTCGAATGTATAGATAGTTATACATCAACCTTATATTGCGTAAAGGGATAGACCGGTACTAAATTTTATGACATACACATGTCATTCGATAAAAAATTGAACTTGTCATTGGTCTCCATTTTTACACTTCACGCATAAAGGGAGGACTAATGAGACATAGGTTGATTAGTAATCTTAAACCTATGTCTAATTAGTGCCCTCCTTATATATGTAAATTAAACTTGTGTTGATGATGAAATGAAATTTGACTCCTATGTAATTTTACTTAAATGACTCCTATGGAAAATTTAAATGTAAAAAATGTGGTAGGATTATACTGTAAAATCTATTATAGGTACCAAATGAGATTATTTGGAAACAATTATGAATGATGCACTCGTTTATTTTAGAGTAAACGTAAGTCGTTGCAGTCAGTTAATGACATCCAAGTGGTGAAGTTACCTCTGGTTCCTGTATTTGAAATTGATGACAAGGAAGACTGAGGCAAGGATGATACCGAGGCAGGAGCAGGCTGCCAGAGCCGAGTAAACCGCCACATTAACATGCGAGTGTTCATAGTGCTCCAGCGTTCTGTCTTTAGGGGGGCCTCGCCCTTCTACCCATCTGCAACAATAAACAAATACAAATTAATAATCGCAATAATGGACAAATTGAAGTAATAAATTAATAAACCAAATCAAATGCCTTCGGCTTCTTGGCCGCCTCGGGTTTCGGCGCTCCGCTATGTGATGTCGGCGATGGATGCTGTGTCATGGTCCCCTCGCCTTCCTGTGGCCGCTTGTTGTCCTATATCAGTCCGTCATATCACTTAGTGGCAAACTGCCAAGGTGCAAACAAAGGTTCAAGTGTATTAGTAAAAAAACGTGATTTGTTTACATTATGTTTTATATGTCAATCCATAACACTAGAACGTATATGAAGATGTTCAACACTTCCTGCTCTTCTATAGACCCATTCTGCTCATCAATAGCTTTATTAAGAAACAATATTGAGTGTTCTGGAATGAATGATATTTTTTTGTGATAATAATTTATCTTAGTACCTAGTTTTAAGTTTGACTGTGCAATTTTTGGACATAAGTCTGTATGCACTATAACTATAATAATAATAATAATAATAATAATAATAATAATTATAAATTTTAACTTCGTATTTTTGTTAAACATGCACAGTAGTACATCTGTGAAAAATTCAGCTCGATCTAAACACTTATTGAAGATTTGTGATTTTTTGAAATTATTGTGGGGTCATTATTGTGGGTTAATGACGTCACATATGTTTTATAAACAATAGTTTTCGAGACATTAACAAGGTTGATTTTGGTACCAGGTTTCATTTTCAAGTTGACCTTATTTTGTAGACATGTATGGTGTAGTAAAGCAAATTTTACCTAATTTTATAGACATTTATATTCTATGCATCTGACTACATTGGCCTCAGTTTCGTCGTTTATGGTCAGTGATTTAGTAGATGGCCTTTAACTACCACACAATTTAAAGCTTATGTGTTATTTCTGATGAGTCAAACTTACCTAATGCCCTGTCCTCTGCTGAGATCCAATTCTTTGGTAACTCCATTATATTCAGCTATTTTCACTTCACTTCCATCTAAACAGAACACATCCCTCATTAAAACATTTAGTAGTAGAAAATAAGTACAAGAGACGACAATCAATTATATATAATATATATATATATATATATATATATATATATAATATATAATAATATAATATATATTAGTGATTGGATTGGAGTCGAGGATAACCCATTAGAAGCCCATTACTGCGACTGGAAATCGCTGTTATTTTTAAATTCTGTAAGGTTATATCAACTTAATAATTCTTAAGCGTCGAGATAAAACCTAAAAAATGATGGCGCAGAGGTTCTCAAGCCAGGCATATTTCCTATTCATAAGTTTACTGTTCCGACTGTAGAGATATTATTTCTAGAGGGGCTCTATTGGTGGAATTTTGAAACATCAAATAAATAACCTGACTACCATCAACTTTCAATGCAATCAAATAAACAGAACAACATTTGAGTAACAAATATTAAAGAAAGTTTAAAGTACATATCAAAACACAGATAATGTGCGGGAAGCCAAAAGCAATTGATTAATTACAACCTTAAATCACTCTTGATGGAGGTTTCAATGAGGTTACACAGAGCCCCTGAAAGGCCCAAAAAGATGTTTCAGACCTCTCAATGTATTAAGGTATATATTTCTATAGTTCTGACTATAAAGCCTAATCCGAAAACTTGAGCAGGGACTATTTAGTGAGCAAAAAAGCAAGCAATGCAAAGAAAAATTCGCCCAACTTGTAAAGCCTCTGCGCCAACATTTTTTGTATTTCATCCAGACTACTTCTAGTTCAAGATGGTTAAAAAAATAAAAGAGATTGAAATAAAACTTTTAAAACGAAGTAAAATGTAAGAGATAAGGGTAAAGATGGAAATAAGAAGAATTTCTCAGTGAAAAACACAATGCAGAGATGATAACAGACCAGTTGTTTCTTACCCCCCCCCCATACCCTGGAATTGAACATTTACCCTCCCCCCCTTGCTTTGATCTCCTACACCAAATAGATCCCAGAAATCTCTAAGAAAGCCCTACAAAGCTCTCCAAGTATGCTTTTACAGAAATTTAGCTAAATCATGCTGTGAGTAATCTCTTCAAGTATTCAAAAGATAACTTAAACAAAATATTAGACATTTTGTTTTTATTCTTCTTATTTAAAAGAAGAATTCAAATTAAAAATGTATTCAATTTTAAAAGATTTAAATTGGCGAAGATAAGAAAGAGATAATAAATTTATCTCTTCGTCGAGTGTTATTTTCGTAAAACATTATTCGTGGAAAAATTTGTGTTATAATTTAGCAACCATTATCACTTTCTCATTTATACGTATCCACGAGCATAAAAAGTCATGTTGGCAATTTATAAACTTAAGTTTGTGAACATATTTTGTTAATATGGCATTTGACCGCTATAATTCAAATAACACAGCCTGAGTCTATCATTGAATCAGGCTTCCCTACAGACAAACTAAAAAACCATAATACAAAAAAGTTGAATAATAAATGAATTATATAAAAGAAACGACCACGTTCATTCATATAAACAAACAGCTGTTCTAGTCGCAGATGTAGTTCAGGTCTCTTTGTATACAGCACACGTCAAAACTTTATTAGAACAAACTTTTTATTAAACAAATATTTTTTAAAATTTTTTAATGCTTAATGTAGCGCTATTTTGATACGCCGAATTTAATTAAGCCCACTATCTTATGAGCTCTTTCTCTTATCAGACTTGATTTTTGAACTAAGATTCATTGAAATTATATGAGCCATTTGAGCTGTAATGTGTCCCCAAGAATGAGCACATCCATACACTCATACATGCATGCAGACACCAATTTTTGTCTCGATATTTAGTATCTTTTATATTTCTCTGAGGTCGAGCGTAACCGAGACCAAAGTAATACGTCTATAAGCCATTGACATAAGTCATTTAAAGATTTGTACGATTATGGCATTCTAAGGACCAACAGAGTCTGAAGTTTTGAGTATCTTATCGAGTGAGCTGTAGCCAATCACTTGAAGAGTTGCTAATCATTAGAGCCATTGCTATTCACTTGTGTCGTTGCTTATCAAACGAGCCGCTGCAAACCATTAAAGCCTTAGCTATGATAAATTGTGCAGTTGCCAATCATTAGAGCCGCTACTAATCACTTGAGCAGTTAATAGTAATAGTAGTAATAGAACCAAATAATAACTTTTTACAGGCTACAAAACTAAAAATTTGTGAATCATTGATAGAAGAAAGAGTTTAGTCAAAATAATTTGTCTTTACTACTTTATAATGGGCTTTAGTAGAGCTTAGCCCTTATCCGACTTTTTTAGTCAGAAAGAAACCTTGAATATTGTTCAATTCTATTTTTATAATAGTTTAAAAGAAAAATAAAAAAAGAAAATTTAAAAGGAGTATTTCTGCGATAAGAATGCTAACTTACAAAATAAAGTTGATCTGTACGGGGGGGATGAGGATGTCCCCCAGTTAATCTTTAATCTCAAAACCTCCCATTTCGAACTAAGATAAGAAAGCCGTCCCCGACTCATTTTTATATAAAATAAAGTTTTTTCTTTTTTTTTTTAAAGAAAATTACTAAAAAGTCGAGGAAAAAATGAGGTTGATTTTGTCGGAAAAGTTTTTCTATAATGTAACTTTTAGAGGTTTTTCCTTGCCGTAACTTTGTTAATAAAATGTTTTTGTTTTTTTTTCTTGAGAGAGAAAATAGCCTTTTCCTCGTTTTTCCGAAGGATTTAAAGACGTAATAAGCTGTAATTATGATGGTTGTCATTTTTGGGAAAATCACGATGAAGTATTTCTCCTGTTTAGGTATAAAATTAGGCCCTTTTTTTTGATTTATTAGACTTATTCCCTTTCCTTAAAGAAGTTTTGATTTAAAATATTACAAAAAGGTAATTTGGTTTATAATACAGCATAAATCAATCTTTAACTGAGGAAAATTAAAATATTAGAAAGTATAAATTAGAAATGTTTATAAAAAAAAAATATTAAGTAAAATACAACTAAAATATAATAATTGCTGTTAGTACTGAGGCAGGAAGTTAATGTAACGCAACTTATTAACTGGGTGAATATTTTTTAGTATATAGAAAATCTTTTTAGCTATGCAAAACATGAAAATTTTTAATACAATGCCACAATTTTTAATATTTCACAATAGGAATTAAAATATTTATGTAAATATGTAACGGATGAGCGTTAGCTTATCCGCTATAGTAGTGGGTTCCTCATCGGGTCCAGTGCGGTCATTGTGGTGTCTAGGTCTGTCACCGGTGATCATAAGAATCTGGGAAATCCGAGGGAGAGACAGACTCGACACTAAGGTTAGATTGTGGTCCCGACGAGGGACTCAGCAGCTGGAGGTCCTGCGATCTGAAGGTAGAACCCTCTCCCCTCTCAGGTATTCCATTTTTAGATTTAGTTATATTGTAATTGTGACTACGGAGTTTCCCTGTTTTCTCCAAAGCGCCTTAGTAAAAGCCTTATATATCATATATAAATTTCATTCATATATAAACAGTATTTATATCAGTATTTAAGGTAAGTCGCACTCATACTTCTCCCCAAGTACCTCCTATCAACTACTCTATACCCTCTCCCTTTTATGCACCGTCTGAGCTGGGCAAACTCATACTGTTACAAATAGGGGTATATAAATGTAAGTAGTAGGTCTTTCGAGTCGACTACTACCTCTTGCAATCTTTCAGCACAACTTCTTCAGACTAAAGAGTCTGAACTAAAGGATTGGAAAAGAACTAATGACAATATTGATTACGAAATCATTATAGATCGCGGACATTATAGATCAGGGTACTTTGAGTTATCATGAAGAATTTGGTTGAAATAATATACAGGGGCATTTGGGATCGTTCTAAAAATTTTGGATTAAAGTGTTCGGAGTCTAAGGAAATTAATGGCTTCCTAGAGCCCAGACTTCTTTAGCAAAGGTCTTAGCTGACTTTAGCATTGAATTGTATAGCGGATATCGTGAGTCAGCTTATTGGGTGTTCCAGAAGTACACTAAGCGGTTAAGAAGTGAGTAGTTAAAAAGTAAAAATAAAATACATTTAAATGAAATAAATATTTAAAGTAGATCTAAATGCCTCTTACAGTAAAAGTGAAACTACGGATTCATTATATACAATAAATTGACGCGGTCACTACCGGAAATCCTAAATCTTTATTTCATTGGTATAAGACTTACATGTCTGCCAAGGTTCATCTCATTATTAGCATTAGTTCAATTTTTATCAAATAACCGTTTTTTAAATTAAAATAACCGGAAAATAATGCGATTGAGTTGGAATTCGGTACAAGTGTATTTCTATACGTAATAAGTAAGTACACTGACTTTCGTTTCAATATTACAAGTACATCCATGATTTTTGTTGGATCAACAAGATAAACAGCATCGATCGTGGTCAGTGCCTGGATGGGTGATCGCTGGGAATGAAACGGATGTATTTTTATCTGAGAACGAATACTATACTGCCTCACGTTTCTATCCAAAAACATGTGGCAGCATAAATTTAACGACTTCTATATTTCGAGGATGAATGAAGCGAGTCCGAAGTAGAGAGGATGAGCGTAGCGAATCCGATGTAATGAGGAAAAGTTCTGTGGTACCCTGCGCCCTATTCTTTTGAAATGTAAACCACAGCCTCACGGAAGTGGTGATCATAGGTGATCGTTAGTGAAGTTTCACAAAAGATAAGGGTGTTTTGACTTGGTGTGTTTACTGGGTAATGTTACTCATCTGATGATAATTTTTATTCCATTTCATTTATTGTGTACAAGTATAATAACAAGTGTTGTGTAATCTTTAATTTGTTTCGAAACCAAATATTGGCGACAAGATATACAGTTTTTAATTACAAACATGTAAAATGATTTCTTCATGTTTTTACGACTTTTTAATTAATCTTAATTAAAAAGAAAAACATGTCTCTTATTTTGAATAAAAAAAGTATGTCAAGACGTGCTTTACAAAAAAAAAGGCAAAAATTTGTTTTGATAAAGTTAAGCTTGTGTCCTTTTTCAGAGAGGGAAAGTCTTTTCCGGTGCAGAGTTTTCCTTCTAATAATATGGCAAGAAGTGTTAGAAGTGGATACTTGTGAAAGTAAGGGTGGGGTTCCCACGGGAGATTTTGACCCTTAGGGGCAAAAAAAGGGTTTTTACCTTGAGGCACTAGAGAATAACCTTCTGGTCTATATACTTGAATATATAGTGAAGAGCTCCTTTGAGAAATGTAATGCTTTTAAGTTCTAAAGTAAAACTAACAAACATGTACAGATATAAGTAATCAAGCGTGATGCTACATACAGACGCGCTTAATACCTGTGGGCGTAGTTTGTGTTAATCACTACCCCCACTCTACCTACAACCCAACTAAACAGTGTACCTGCATCCTAACTAACATTTCCTTTAAAACTTTATATGCTCCCCGAGCTAAACCATAGTTTTTTACTATTTAGACAAATGAACAGTTTACCACTTTTATGGTTTTACAAAAACCAACTCGTTACTTTTAATCCAAGCAATTTTATTAAAACTTTTATACTAAAGTTTATCTCATCCTGTTTATTGAGTAATTACTTAGTCAAATCGTTTCGAGCTTAATTTAATAAATTTAATCAAGTAATTGCTGTGTTTTATGCAAGAAAGAGATGAAAGGCAAAATAATAGAGAATAATAATACTAAATCATGAGACATAACACTAACTCATAAGAATAAAAACATTTTGTATTGTATCTTACGGAAAGGGTAGACATAGTATATTTGAACGTGATTTAATTGTTGGGTTAGTCTATTATTTAAGAAGCTATTATTAATAATTTATTAAAGGAGCTAGACTGTAATAGTGGCAGTGATAGCGAGAGATTATGAATCACCTACCTAGTGACCATATTGTTGGAGTCTTTTCATGACTTTCTTTACAAAATATTGTTTTGCCTCATGAGTTTTTGCATAACCATTTTTACGTGTTATGCACGTTAGACCCGTGACTGTAAAATAAGTTTCTACAGCTTAGCTGAAAACAACACGTGCCCTGCTGCTAGTCTAAGCTTGCATGCTCTTGAAACAAGACACATCTAAATATTTTATATAAGGTACTATTAGGGGTCTGTTTGCCTAAACCTAAGCTCATTTAGTGTTAGGTTTCTTTTACGGCTGATACACGACATCGCACGGGCTTGGCACAGAACAGAATCGAAATTGGACCGTTTGAGAGGCAGGCAAACATGCTAACTATTACATCACCGGTGGCCCAAAGCAGAACTGTATTTCCCTTCCGTCTCCTTCTGACGCACTAAAGAGATTTAAGTCAATTAATGTAGCAGTCTCCATATTATACCGCTGTTAGTGGAATGCCGTCTAAGAGAATCAATAGCTTAGAAGTGGAGACATTTACGTTTAGTGATTGCTTCTATCTTTTTGGCGGTAAAGTCTTAAAATAAGGAGAAACTTACTTTGTATTTGTTTGAGCAAAATATTGGCGTTTCTCTCGTTGTCGTAGAACCTCACCGGACCCTGTAACAGACAAATCAAACTAAGACTATAACATCGGCCAAGTTAAATGAATCTATATATTAGAATTAAACACATAAAATTTTCTATATATTTACGATATAAATGAGGACAAGTAAAAAAAAAATATATTATTTTGGAAGAATTAAATTTTTAAATACAATTCGAAGTAGGAAATACATTGCTTGCTTTATGTTCTCTCTTAGATAAAGCTGAATCTAAATGCAATGAAGTTACAACTATTTGACAAACTATTGTTTTATAGACGTGGAGTATTGTTAAACAGTTTATTGCCACTCTGAGTCTCTCAGGACCCATACTCTACTAGCCAAACTAGAAACTTGAGAGTCTGTTTTTAGCAACTGTTTCGCTCCGCTTACTTAATAACTCCGTTCCCATAGAGGTTAAACTAAGTTTCGAATCCAAGTTTTCCCAAACTTAATATGACCAATTGGTATAATGATAAGGAAAGTTTGTAGTTGATTATTCTGGTGGAGAATTCGTCATAGTTTTGTATTCAAAACCAGACCTCTCAACCGATAACTTTACCTAAATAATAAACTATACTCAGAACTGTATCAACTAAGCCACCGGAATGTTAAACAGTATAAAATATTATTAAAAGAACAACCACGAGGAGTTCATAATATAATGAAATCAAAGTCGGGTACGGGGTACCTCGCAACATATCCTCGCAATATCCAAATAAGTATATACGCACATCCTCACCTCTTTAGACTCGCTCTTAGATAGTAAAAACATTCATTTTATAGCCAGCGGTAACCCATCCAGATTCTGACCTTGCTTGTAAGCGCTTAGAGTGAAACCTCTACACTACTAAACATTAATGATTTAAAATAATGAAATGATGTGTTAGCAAACCTACTTACAGAAACGACATACATAAAAAACACAATTTTTAAGTTTATAAAACTTAATAAGTAAAATTCATAGGCATTCAAAATTTTTAAATGGAGGCGATAAAATAATAAATTTTTAAATTGCTTTACAACTTTTTGATCTTATTTATCTATATAAAAACCTAAGATACACACAAGCAGTTTTGAAATGAAATGTTGTAAAATTATTTTTTACACAGATGGATACTCTTGTATCCAATTTAAAATTAATTTGATAATTTTTCCCATTTTAAAAAATTTTGTTAGAAACGAATACATGTTATTCGATAAACACTAACCTAATGCTGATAATTGTTACTTATGTTGTTCCAATGTATGACTGCATGCCTGCCAAAGTTCAAATGAATCGAAACATGTTTCCGCGTTTTATGAATTTTTGAATTTAGTGTTAAGTTAATAATAACGTTTTAAAAACAAATTCTAAAGCAGCATAAACTAGATCTTAAGCTTTAAGTATTAAGCATAAAGACTCTGGGAACTACCATGATTACAAACATACCTCCACAAGCACATACATCAATAACTTAGTAAAAACTATTCAGGAAGTCTTGAAAACACACACACACTTACGCACACAGATATATATATATATATATATATATATATATAATATATATATATATATATATATATATATATATATATATATTATATGAGTAACAGTTGTTTGTAACAAACTGTATATGAGTAACTTTGTGACAATTTGTTATTTCACGAAGAGAAAAAACATTTCACAATTTATCTATTCAACTTAATGCTGAGAATGTTGTAACGAATCCCGCAGATATAGTGACACAATTCAAATTTGAATAAGTACTTCACTATTCCGCTAGACATATAGAAATAACTGCATTATTATGTTCACAAAAGACGCAAGTAAATTGGATATTGAATTACGTGGTCAATTTAATTAACTATCTCACAATAATATGTTTGACTAATTAATATGAAACAATAACGATATTCCTCTAATGTTAATATTAATTATAAACAAATCAAAGCGTTTCGGTAATTCCAAACAATTTCTCAGCGACATGATACGCTTTTCCGCTTAATATAGTTCAATTACACGATAAAATAGTTTGAGCGTAGGTAATTAACAGCTTAGTCAAGTCACTGGACACCAATTAATGCATACATATAAACAGATATAAGACTTCTACGTTGGATACTTAATATTGACATGTCTGTCAACATAGAGGTATATGCTAGAGGGAGCATTGCCTATTTCAATACATCAAGAGGCCTGAAACATCTTTTGGGGCTCTGTGTAACCTTATTGAAACCTTATTCCAGAGTGACTTGGTTTCCCGCACATTGTTTATGTTCTGATTCGTACTTTTAACGTTTTACTATATAAGTTATTGTAATTTTGTACTGATTATTTGATTGTATTTATAAGCGAAGGTGGTCAGGTTACTATGTCGATGTTTCAAAATTTAACTTAAAATATCTCTATGTCTGTCAACATAAAATACGTCTTTAAATTATTGTAGAAGACTTCATCTTACTTTCAGCACTAAAAAGAATTATTGCTATTCAAAAACATGCGAAATTTTGAGTATAAATACAGGAGCGAATTTTCATTTGATAGAAAATCGATAAAATATAAAATATTAGAAAACGAATGAAAACTTGTAGGGAGGAAAAAGTGGAAAAAATGACGGCAATAAAACATGAAAAGTCAGAACATGGAAAGTCTGACAGTGCTTCACTCAGCTCGGGAAAGTTATCGGGTCTTGTTACTTAGTTTCCATTTCGGTAAGTAGGTATATTGTTACATGTAGCGGCGGTGCGTAGAAATTGAGACACACTTTCCCAGCATTGGTTCGTTTTCTTTCTTTCATAACTTCTTTGTCACTGGAAAACTTCTAGAACGTCATATCCTTCGGAATCTATTTGGTAATGCTTATAGATGGTAAGGGATTTGTAAAAAGGTTGTTTGGCATGAGATGAAGCATTAAAGGAACATTTTAGTACTAAGATGGAAAATCCAGGGCACTTTCCCTCTATAATGGGTCTATGGTGCCATAAAGGGCAATTTTAGAAAGCGTACATTAAACATTAAGTATTCAATGCATAAAATGGCCTAATTGAATGAGATGAGATTAGAATCTTTTAAGAGGATGATTTGGAAGGCAGAGGAAAATAATGAACTGCGTCGAAACCAGGGAAATTTTCCTGATTGCTTCTAATTCCTTAAATTTTTAAATATAGTATGAAAACATAATCCATAAACCTGCTTATCTACATCATGCTAAGCAATTCACTTCCTCTTTGGATGTAAACATTCTACACGCTTTAATTGTGCTTGTACGTAGTGAAATTAAAGAAAATCTACGCGCGGTATTTGTATATTGCGCAGTTTCGCTTCGCTTTAGTGAAATAATCCGTGTTTGGAAATAGAAATGTGCGGGAGAACTATCACATGAGATTAACGTAATGAAGTAGTAGTAGTAGTAATAAGAGGAGAGGGGGAGCGAGGCAAATAGGCTACGTTGACATGATCAAGTTAAATCATGATAAAATGACGAGCTATAGAATCTAATGACAAATCCAAAATTGTTGAATCAAATCAATATTGAAATTTGAGTATTTCTGGGAATTTTGTTTTGAAAACTCCAAAATGGCGTATATTTTAAGAAATTATTATAATATATTTTTAAAACTTCTTTTCTTATTAGATATTTGACTTATGCTTTCAGCTCTAATCCGCTCCCCTTGAATGGCTGTAAAGGTGTTTCTTTTATATAAGTCCTCTCCCCCCTATATCCTAAATTAGAAATGAAACGTGAACGGTAGTTCACGTTTCATGGTTTACCTACGTAAACCATTTACTTTACGTAGGTCTTTTTATGAAAACCAACTTAGTATAAAAACTTAGGTTCATGATAGGAAAAAAATAATTTATTTGTGACTAAACCCTACGTAGGGTTGACGTTCATTGAAA
Source organism: Microvelia longipes (assembly GCA_018340805.1). NCBI lineage: Eukaryota > Metazoa > Arthropoda > Insecta > Hemiptera > Veliidae > Microvelia > Microvelia longipes. The sequence continues at coordinate 1,713,274 of JACMZG010001908.1, forward strand.
TTTTAAAACAAAAATATAGATAAAATTCTACATTTTAGTGTTTACATTGTTCAGATCCACAAAAGTCAAGCATAATTACCACAAGGGTTTTTCGCACCTTTTTCTAATATTTCGAATATGAAGAAGGTCAGCAAAGGAAAAAAAGAATATCCGGGAACAATGACCTTATCTACCTCCTAAGGAGAAGGCAGAGAAGAAGGAGGATGAAGAGGAAAAAGAGGTAGAGGGTTTTAGACGCTTTTACCCCTCACTGAGATTTGTGCATGGTGTCATACTTGTCACTCTGTTTTACTTTCTATAGATTATAAAACTGTACCCATGAGAGAAAACTTAATGCACCGCATGCTCAAATCACAATGCTTCCGGCTCTTCATTAGGAAGCTTCTTTCCATAAGATCAACTTTTAGAACAAGATGAACCTGTTGTAGTAAACATCTTAGATAGATAATATATACACTACACGTTGCACCATAAACATTTTTATAGTATTTGTTTCCTCCCAGGATGTTTATACCCGACCTTTACCATCCTTAGCAAAGGGGAGGGGAGAAGAAATATTGCTATTTTTGACGATTTTTTTGTTAAAATCACCAAAACTATAACACGGGAAACAGCTTCGTCAAGAAGGACTCAACAACCTGATACGGATCTTATTTTATTTACTTTCCTCTAAGGCTCCAAGAGGAAACACTGGGTGTTATCCAGACAGTTATGGGTCTTTTTACGTCATTTTTTTATGTATTTTACTTTTATTTGTTTCAAGTGAAAAAATGTCAGCAGTAAAATGATGAGTTCAAATCACAGCAACAGTGAAGAAAATACATTTGTTTATATGACATTGTATGTACTTCATACTAAAGTTGTACCGAGACAGTTCAAGTCTTTGATAACTTACGCGTCTCATATGAAAACTTATGCAGTTGAAGATACACGACTTCAACCTATACATAAACTTATCAGAAAAAACTTATTATGCGTTAAATCAGGAACTCACGTTAAAAGAATACTTAAAAAATAACAGGCTCGTTTCGCTCGCTACATAGATTAGATAATAAATAAATAGTTTATAAATTAAAAAAGATATCGCTCGCTAAATTGCAATAAATAATAAAATTCATAAAGAGACTCACTTCGCTAGCAAATGCCAACATAAAAATTTAAGAACATTAAAAAGGGCTCGCTTCGCTCGCAAGCATGCTCAAATTTACATGCAAATATATGCAAAAAGACTCGCTTTGCTCGTAAGATTCATATATTATTATATTAGATTAAAATAAATAAATTTCTTATTTATACCGTAGATATATAGGAAAAGTATTGTGTTTGCAAAAAAATCCGAACCCGGGATGAAAACGGAATTCTGCGTTTAAGGCTTTAAGGCGTTCTGAGTGGTTTTGCAAAGTTGTCTGTCTGTCTGTGACTGTGTGTCTGTTATCATCGTAGGATGAGCCTAGGGAATCCGATGCAATGTGGAAAAGTTCCGAGATACCCCGTACCCGATTTTTTTTACACGTCTCGTATGTTTAATTTTTTTTAATCTTCAAGAGCTCATACGATTAACAACTAAACTTTTTCACACATAATTATTTATTAATTACTCCACCAAATTGGCCACCATTTTGAAAAAAAAAAGTTTCGAATTTAACCAATTATAGCTCTGACATGTAATTAGTACAACATGCAAATTAAATTGGATCAAAATCAGTCAATTTTTACGGCAGTTATGGTGAGTCGCACAAACAAACGAACAAACATATTAATAGCGTGCCATTTAACCGTTTATTGAAGAACTGACTGACGTTCGTTCAATAAATACACGTGTTTTCTTTGGCCTCTTTATCCAGGCTAAATAACCTGAGAAACAATTAACAAAACTATTGCTCTCTGTGAACCATTCTACTCACTTCATCCCCATTCTCCCTTTCTCCCTAAACCTCATAAGTGCGCTAATTTATACTATTAAATTTCCTACTTTACTATTTACATGCGACTAATCACCCTCCCCCCTCTTTCCCAAAGCACCCTTCCTTCTACTAAGAGGTATTTTATGACTAGAATCTTATACAAAGTAACTTTATATTAATAAACTGCGTAAGCTTCCGGGGTTATTGTCATGAAGATTTAGGTCTTCCGGTGGTGACCGCGTCAATAAAGATGAAGAATACGAAGTTTCGCTTCCACTGTGGGAGGCATCTTCAGGGATGTAGGACATCATGGATAGAAACACAATGCTCTACAAAACTGAACTGAAGATGGAGATTAAGCAGGCCCTAATTTATTCCTGTCTCTGACCTTGTCTTCGAGGACGAAGATTATAGCCATGAGAAGGGATAATAGGGTTCGACGGTCCAGTATGACGTAATCCACTTGAAGGTCGCGTAGGGGTGTCCTGTCTGGTTGAGGAACTGGCTAAAGGGGGATTTCCGTGGGATGCCGAAATCGGGGGCTGGGTGCTGCGTGACGTAGTTGAAGGCTGAGATTGGCTAAGGGAATTATCTGAAACACGCAGTGAAGAGATAAGCAGTGTCCAAGTGTTGGAAATCTTCAACCCCGTGTCCCTGTTGATGTTATACCTATGCTTAGCAATCTCAATAGCTTCTCTGACGAGCCTGTCTCGATATCGAGAAACATTCGCTACCTCGGTTTTCTCAAAATCAATAAGATGACCAGTATCTCGTGAATGTTCTGCGACCGCGGACTGTCAATCGTCGTCGTGTTTGATGTGCTCGGTTAAACGCGTAGAAATGAGTCTGCCGGTTTCTCCGATGTAGACTTTTCCACAGCTACAAGGGATCTTATAGATACCACTAGTTTTCCTTGGAAGGAAATCTTTAACACTTCCAAGGAAATTTCTGGTAGTGGAACAGGTAACTTTATATTGCCAATAATTTAAAACCTCGTTACGTGGCTAATTTCTAATTCTAGTAAAACTGCCGCACCAGCAAAAACTTATTTTACAGCCAGAAGCAAAACGTAAGAAACGTTTCTTATAAAAGGTAAATTTTTAAAGAAACCCTTTAGACTAACGATACCTAAAAGAAACATTAAAAACTGATTTTTTCCTCTAAATCCAAAAATCCTAAAGAGATTGGGGAAATTGAAAAAAGTTTTTACCAATTGGAAAAATTGAGGTAAAGGAGATTTGGGAGTGATTTGAAAGTCAACCCCCCCCCCTCTTTCCCAAAGAGCTTTAGATCTAAAATTTATACACAATATGTAAGCAGATACAGCGGGGATTTAAATCAATATCCGTATTAACTTTTACCTTTGCTTATAATTTTAACTTTAAATAATCATTAAAAATGTTTTAGCCATGGATTGCAAGCTTAAGTCATTAAATATTACGCTCATATTGTTATCCCTAACTTTATATTTTTCCAACATTTTACTTTTTCATCCGTAATTTCATTAATTTCTTTACCTTTTTTTTGTCCCTAATTCGTTTTTTAGCTTTATATTATTAGTATTAGTCGCCATTTTATATAATTTGTATTATTTTAGAAATAAGTTTGTATCCCTTACCTATGTTATCCTTGTAACGTAAAGTTTTACGTGGTTTCCTTTGGATACTACGCAAATGTGGAGATGGATTTCATCTGAGACAAGTCTGGATCCACGTTTCCGTTGTCTCTTGTTCATGTAAAGACAAAGTTCTGCTGGCCGGTGGAGGGTCTATAGGTACTGAATCTTCGGACCGAACAATGTTAAAGTGGAAACCCGGATTTAGCGGAGTCTGTGGTCCAAATACTAACGTAGATGATTAGGCTTGATGCGTTCGGTTCTGGAATACGCCTGCTCGAAATCTGAGGAACTTTGGCTTTCCGGTCAGGGCTATGGGAATAGGTATTAACCTATTCATACTAACCCCAAAGCTTACACCCATAGCATACTAACTTCACAATTGCTACCGGCGGCTCCCTGTCGGACAGTACCGGACTGGTCAGAGCATTAAGTATAACGAGTATCTGGTGAGACTAGAGGAACTGGTGAGATTGATAAAAACTAGTAACTGAAAGGCTAGATTAGATTAATGTGACCAATATGTATGTGTGTGTATTTATATAATATATATATATATATATATATATATAATATATATATAATATATATATATATATATTAATATATAGTACTTCAGTAGGTGTTTTTATTTTTTTTATATATATATATATTATATATATATATATATATATATATATATATATATAGTACTTCAGTAGGGTGTTTTTATATATATATAATATATATAATAATATATATATATATTATATATATAATATATATATATATATATATATATATAAAATAAAAACACCCTACTGAAGTAAGATTAAGGACTCAACATACAAGTTTTTAGAGTGATGTTTTGAGTTAATAGTTAGATACAGATATTCCTTCCACAACTCAGGGCACTTCGCCTTTAAAGTGGAAGATTTTCCGCTAGCCACAGTTATACCACAGTAACCAAATCGTTACAATATTATTAATGGTCAATTTTCATATTGATAAAAAAGTAAGATGTTTATGGCACTTCTTTAGTTTATGTGACCCCCTATTTTTCTTTGGATCTATTTACCATTTAATTGAATAAATTGTGTGAATATTATTAGTGGTGAATTATAAGTATTAATAGAAGGGATCATCTAATCTAAAGAAGTGGCATGATTAATGCATATATAAGAAATTATTAATTTATGTATTGTTGTGAATTATTTGTAAGTGTTGAAAATAAAACCATTAAAAAAGAGTAGCTAGTGGGACTAGAGAAAATATACTAGACGAACTGTTAACCTGGTCACAGGTTCCCTCATAGGAAAGAGGAGGGTAGAGGAGCCAAGTCATCCCTGGTGCAGTGTGTGCATATACTCAAGGGTTCTCAATAGAGTGGCATTCGGCAGAGTAGAAACGCTAAAATGACACTACGGGTTCAAGCGTACAAATCACTAAATGTTAAAACTAATTATTTGTCCATAGCTATTTTCAGTTTCCCTTCATCTAGCAAGACAATAGAAGATTAATTCTGGATAAAATATCAGTAAAAGACCTTTCCCCTCCTTAAGCTGAAAGAATTTCCTCTTCGGCTTAAAAAAGCTATTAAATAAAAATTCAAAGCCAGCACTTTTTAAAGATATTAAAAGCATTTTTATCTTTGTTTAAGAAAGTAATTAATTATTTAATCCCAGTTAGTAAGGGGGGGGGGGGGGTTTGGGTTACTTGCTACATTGTAATGATAACGGTAATTTTTTTTTTTTTTAAACAAGTTCTTTATTGGCAAAAGTAATACAATATTTATTTTGTGTATACCGGAGCCATATTATATTTATTGATTAGGGTAATTTGTGCCTCTTTATTTTATTTATTTTTTTGTTATTTTGTGGTATAAATTTTGATTATGTTTTTGGGGAGTGAGGGGTTTGTTTGGGTCAATGGATAATTTTATATTTTTGGTTTTGGGTATTTTATTTTATTTTTTATTATTGTTTATTTTTTTTTGGGGGGATTGTCAAAAGGTATTTGGTGGTGTTTGAATAGGATTTATATTGTATGGTAGTTTGCAGGAGTTTCAAAAAGGTTGCCTATTGCAGTCTGTGGACTGACTTTTAATGATTCAACCTTGGCATTCGCCTGTAAAATTGAGGGAAACCACAGAAAAACCTCAAATCAGGTTGATTCGGACACGCGGGTCCTGGGTGTAAAGGTTATGTTATTATTTTTTACGTTTGGGGATTTTAACTGTTAAGGTTTGGTCTCTTAATTTTTTTTTTTTTTTGAGGCTAAGGGAATAGTTAATTTTATTACGAATTTGAGTGTATTTATTATTATTTTTAATTTGAGAAGAGCAGAGTCTTGATTTTTTTCAGTATTGTCTGGATATCTTTGAAGTTTGACATCTTGATATAATTTTTGTCCGTTCTGTCTTGTATTTTTGTGCAGTCTAGTAGGATGTGTTCTACTGTTTCGTCTATTGTCGGGCAGGAGTGGCATGCTGGGGTCGCTTAACCCAATCTTGTAGTGATATGAATGCATCTGGCATTTGACTTCTTTTAATCTGTTTTATGCAGACAATATCTCTTCTTGTCAGTCTCGATTTCCAGAACCAAGGTTTAGCGGGAATATCTTGATGATTTCTTTAAAAAAATTTCCCCCTTTTCTGGTTCTT
>JACMZG010001908.1:1720599-1767665 GCA_018340805.1 Microvelia longipes
TTGGGAGCACAGTGAATTTTAACCTGTATTAGCTTTTATACATCAACTATATTCGAACCCTCCCGTTGTTTCATTATAGCCTCCTAATTCTTGAGGGCTAATAAGAATTAAAAGAAATAATTGCATAAGATTTTTTGTAGAATAAAAAGTATCTAGTAAATTGCACTAATTGTATTTGATAAGCATTTTGTTAAGTTTGTATTTTTGACTTTCTATGGATTGGTGATTTTGATTTCTCTTAGAGCCCTTTGTTTGAAAAACCAGTTGTTATTAGCATTCCAACACCATTCTATCTATTTTTTTAGTTAATCTTGCAAGAGATGCTTCACATGCAAGGATGAAAAGGGATATTTGGGTCTAATTTGAGAGCTATGTCAAACAGTTTTTCGTGGTATTTTTTACTTGATAGTTATATGTTATTGTGCCATGAATCAGGGTCATTTTAGAAGTCGCAAATATTATTAAATAAAATTTAAAAAGAATTTGTTTTCCACCTATTGTTGTAAGTATGTATCATTGTTCATAGTGTAGTATTATCAAACCGGAGCAGTATTACTGTGCTTTATCAGCATTTTTAATTCATCGATTTGTAAAAGTTCTCGTCGTCAGTATTGTATACTATTGGTGATATTAGGTGGATTATGTTAGTGTGTGAGACTGATCTTATCTATATACTCAAAGTCTTCGACCATGTCCTGTATTACCGTATGAGATCATAATTTCAGTTTTGTTTATTTTTTTAAAAGATTCCAAACAAGATGATGGGGTATTTTTTTGTAAGTTTAAGCGTCACCAATATTTTTGTCCAAACCATTTTTTTGTTTACGTTTTAATGTTCGTCTAAAATTTAGGGCATTTGCTCTTTTGAAAAACTAATTAAAAAAGTTTGTAAGTGTAGGCGTAAGTATTGTAATGTTTGGTAAGCATATTAAACGATTCGTTTTAGTTTGTCACACTAATCCCACCAATGAATTAAATTAAGGGTACGGAATTGAATAATTTTACGTTTCTTATTTCAGAAGATTTTGGCATTGCTCTTACACCTTGTAAAATCATCTGTAAGTTTTACGTGTTCTTTGTGATAATGTTTTATCTGAATACTTTTTGTGTCAAAGTTATAAAGTTTCATGGTATTCTCCAGTTAGCTTATCAATGATGTCCAGCAGTCTTGCTGGATACCGCGGGATATAGGTTTAGGTATATTAAAAAGAGTTTGTTTTCGAATATTATTAGGGAGGTGTTGAACCATTGGTGGCGCTCGCTCTCTCTAAAATTGTCCATGAAAGTCCGTTGCCCTGCCTTTATAAAAAAAATTTCACAATAATATACTGTTAAAGCTAGAGAAAGTATCAATTACAAGTAGTGTTAGTTTTAATTTGATTTATATTGTGTGGCCAAGTATTAGGTAATGATGATCTATCTTCCGTTATGTACTTTTGTCATAGAAACTAAATTTAAACTATAATATATAAGATACCTCTGTCCAAAAATGTAGGCTGTTCAGTAAGTTCTGTGTCCTTTGTAAATCACACCTATAAAGTGACATCCTCAGCCTGTGGCAATGAACGTTAAAGTCTCCTGAAAATCATTAGTCTAATAATAATGGGCTGCCGTTAAAGAGGGAACTGGAATAATGACCATTGTGTTTGTCTATTTTATTGTTGGGGGGTGTGGTATATTATCTGAAAATTTATATTTAATGAAACATCTGATTTTATAGTCCTATTTGTATTCCGTATAATGATTGTCTGTGGTATGTTGGTGGATAGGTTATGGAAAGGTTTGTAGTGTATATTAGATTTAATTAATATTGCGACTCCACCACCCTACTCTCCTATGACCTCCTACAATAACGGTAATAAAAATACGGGAAAGCACTTAGTATTAAAGAGTGTAAGTTTAATAAGACTTGGGGGGTTTAGGTGAGCTTAAACTGATAAAAACATCTTCAGGTAAAGACAAAGACAATGTAGAGGAGATATTACTTTTTCGACGCCCCTGGTTGCAGTCCTGATGGGGATGTTTTAAAAGATATTCGCCCTTTTACTGCATAATAAAAACTTTAATATAAATTGAAAAATGTTTTAAAATCCCAATGAAAATTACAGAATAATAGCCTATTACACTGTTTCTATACACCAGTGAAATTGATAGAATTGGCATAAATATTAGAACAACAATAACACAACAATAAGAACACAATAATAAGAGCATAAACAAGAATAAGTACACAAGAATCGGGTACAGGGTACCTCGGAACTTTTCCTCATCACATCGGATTCGCTACGCTCCTACCTCGCTACGCTATACTCCATCCTCCCTGCTTCGGGTTCGCTTCGCTCTTCCTCAGAATATACAATATGCCAAATGTTTACTGCAACATGTCTTCGGACTCGCTTCGCTCGTTCTCTGATAGTAAATGCATCCGTATCATTCTCAGCGGTCACCCATACAGCGCTAACCATGCTCACTGTTGCTTAATTTTTATAATCCAACAAAAATCATGGATATATTTATTGTATTACAACGAAATACACTTATTTATAAAGTCAACGGGTACAACTGTATCAAATTTCAACTCAATTGGAATATTTTCCAATTAAAAAAACGTATACTAATTATTCGATAAAAATTAAACTAATGCTGATAATGAGATTAAACTAATTACATATTTTAGTCTTATACATAGCTACATGCGTTCCAAATTTCAATTAGATTGCTTCATTTTCCCGTGTTTCATGATTTTTCGAATTTTTTGCTGAGTCATTATTGGGGGTTGATGGCGTCATAAAAAATTATTTTACGAATAGCACAACTACAGCGGTAGACTAATTTTTGTATGACGTTTTAACTTACTAGGATGAACACACTAGGAACTACGATAAAAACAGACAGACAGACACACACATACACACACACATTCGAAAACTTTTTAAAACCCACTCAGAAGGCCTTCAAAATACTTAAAAATGATAATTCCGGTTTCATCCCGGTTTCGAATTTTTTGCAAACACAATACTTTTCCTATATACTTATGTTATGAATTAGGAAAAGTAATAATTAAAACCTTAGCGGCTATTCGCAAGGTACAATTAGTGTTGAAATGAAAGCTCTGAGTATTAATTTTAGAACAGGGTTTCAAAAGGTGAAAAAAATGTCTACTACATTTAGAAATTTGTGCAAAGTAACATATCGGGATAATTCTATCCAGATCTTTGTAAAATATTGGCTTTTAGTTTAGCCGGAGGCAGGTAAGAATTGTAAAATAAAAATGTTATATGTATATAACCTAGGCGCTTTCAACCCACATAAGTTTTAGTAACTCGAAAAAATTCTCTATTGTAGCTCAGATATGGGAAAACTCTTTAAACATTTTCGTCTATCTCTTTCGTCTTTATTTAAATAAGGAAACTATCTCTTACAATTTACGCTTAACTTTTTATTCTTGTTAAAATTGTAGTTCAGTTTTTTTTTTTAGATTATTAGATAAAATTATATTATAGATAAAGTTATATAAATGAAGCATAAGACGTCTAGATTAAGTGTTATAGGTTTCTAAGGTATCACTAAAAAGTTTATGTTCTTTGAAAAGAGGATTATCTCTATTACTTTGTAATCTTTATTGATTCACAATACTTATTTTTATTGACTTTTAGAGTCTGTAATTGAGTAGTGTATGTTATTCTATATTTGAACTCGGGTAAAAAGGCTTATAAGAGTTTTAAGGAAAAGTATTAGTGAGATTTTCCAAGACTTAGTTTATATCAAGAAAGCTCAGAGCAATGCCTATGTAAGATAAGAGTTATCCAAGGCGGGCGGTATGTTGGATAGACTGGCGAGGCAGGGTGGGGGTGGCGGAGAGGGAACGTCACGATCCGAGACGTGAGACCTGACTCTACTCTACCCCTCAACTATACCCTCTGCTAAACAGCAATAAAAGCCATGACGTGACCTGTGTTACACATTACTTGTTTCCTTCCCCCACACCTATTCTTATACCTTTATTTTTTTAAAAAATAGTTTTCCAACCTTTCTAGTAAAAATAGGAAAATCATAAAAACCTATACCGTAACTTCTAATCAGTTTGAACTCATTTCTTCTAAATTTTTCTAAGGAAAACTTTATCCCTAAAAGCTAGATGTACTTACTTACAACCAGTCCTTATCGAAGTATAACTTCTATCCCTACCAACATACATTAATTCTTAAGAATTCATAAAAATAAGCCCTAAATCCAATAAGACCGCAAACATACTTGTGAGAGCGTAATTTTCGAGATATCAGACCAACAAGACCCCAATCACATCTGTGGAAGAACAGTTCTCGAGATATTAGTCAAACAAGACTCCACTTACATTTGTAGCGCCAAATTTTAGAAAAATTAGTCCAACTTAGTCCAACAAGACCCAAATCACATCTTCCGCAGCACGATTCTCGGGGTACTTAATTACCAACTGCCGGCCGCCGAGCACCTCAAGTTTTGTTTAGCTAATCAGAAATTAGATAAGGAATTGAATTTCATATCTGGCTGTTTCTTTTCGAAGGGTTTATGCATATTTTTTTAAATAACCCGTTTATTAAAAACTAAAATTTACTCAACCTCGAGAATTAACATTGTTCGATTGTCGAATAAATTATTATATTCATTTGAACAGTGAAATATGTAACAGGAGAATCAGTGATTGTTATGGCTCAATGCCTATTGACCCAGTTTTTTCCATTTCGATATTCAAAAACGTATAATTCTCAAGGAAAAAATAATAAAAAATGCTCAACTTAAAAAAACATTTAGTTAATAATTTTTTGCTAATAACACAAAAAATATAAAAAATACACATTTAGAATCCGATTATTGATAAAAGCTTTTGATTTTTATTAATATTTTATTTTTCCAAGAGAAAAGGATACTAAGGGAGCGCTTGGAAAGCTCTATATTTTACGAATATTTCCTCTATATTTTAACATTAATCCTCTTATAAAACCCATCGTTATTTTATTTATTGTTTTTAATAAATTTGTTTCATTTGTTCTAAAATTCAAGTAGGGCAAAGCCGTATGCTTGAACGCATCGGAAGCATTTATTGCTCTTGCAAAATATTTAAAACATACCATTCACAGAGTGGTGTCTATTGGTATAGGGTGTTATTAGCCGTCATGTTCATACTAAGCGCCGTAGGGTTTGGCCGAGATTGTAAATTTTGTATACCCCTCTTCCTTAGTTTGGCCCAGGCTGTTTCAAATATATTTTATGTTTAACTTGACCTCTTCCTTAGTTGCCCAGGCTATTGCAGATATATTTATGTTTACCTTGATCCCTTCATTAGTTTTAGCCCAGTGCTATTGGCAGAGATTACTTTATGTTTTAGATTTGGCAGAACATGTTTTTGTGGAGTTTAGTCATGGTTTGTGCTTTATAATTTCTCAAGAGTGATTGACATGGCAAATATATTCTTTTGATTTATGAAAATTTAAAAATAAGAGCTGTCCTCTTAATTAAATTGAAGGTTAATATATTTAAGGTTCAGGACTTTGATAAGATTAGTAACGATATAGTTTCTAATATATTACTTCAGCTGGTATATTTAATTATTTTCACTTTGTAAAAACCTTTGATTAAAAAGATCCGTTTTGTTTCAAGCAGTCACCTATATACGTTCTGACCACACACTTAACTCAATACGAACATAACAGGGTACCAAATTAATTGTCACATTTGAGTAAATCTAAGCGTGTCAGGGTTATATTAATGAAGTAAGTATAAGATTTACCAAAAACGAACTAGTTGGCTTCAACTTAGAGCAATATTCCCGAACGTAACTTAAGTTTAAGTATGACTTATGTCAAAACATAAACACTTAAGTGTTATTTAAACATACTTAAGTACCAGTCAAACTTAATCAATATCTTTAAATACCGCTCTTAAAGCAATTGACTAAAAAAGTGTTGCCACCTGTTGAACACTCCCTGAAACACCCCAGAAATACAGAGCCGTCTAGCTGCAGGTTTACCAACTGAACTATTATGTAACGAAAAAACTCTCTATTCTTTGCAACTCATCTATTCTTATTAGAAACACAATAGATCTTAATCTAGTCTCAGTTTTTCTCCTTTCAATCCGAAGTCAGTCGTAATTTCCCCATTTATCTGCCTGATTGCTGTCACGATTTTCAATCTTTACGAATATTTTACTGTAACAGAAAGACATTACAGGCCATCGTCACGTTTTGATCGTAATATCTTTGAGGGAATTAAGTTTTAATCCAAATAATAACCAATATTCAATTAATTTCGAAGAATGTAACACATTCACATTACATTCTTCGGAATTAATTAAATGTCAGAGTGAGTTCAGGCTCTGTCGGCGCCCTGATGAGTTAGACGTAACGAAACAGAGTGGGACATGATATTATGTCGAGCCATCAATGACGACGAATGTCGAATGATGGAACAGTTCCCAGATGTAGCATTGCATTTTGCTTATTACATTACAGGAGCTCTCCCACAATTATATTGCGTTAAAAAGATAATGTATCTCATAATAATGTATCTCTCCGCAGATCCATAATAAAGATAACAAATATCTAAATATATATTCATTAAGAACATCAAGTCGTCATCATTGTCTTAAAATGTAACTATATCTTTTGCAATTAAGTGCAACTAAGTTTTTACTGAAAACCGCAGTTTTTTCATCTATTTAAAAGTATCTTTAAATAGGGTTTTCATCTATTTTCCAAGTATTTAAATAAAGATAAAACAGGTAATTTAATTTCACCGCGCTCCATCCAATTACCACCATGAACCATCTATTACCATTATTCCCAACATTATAACAAACAACAATTGCAATTTAATTAAAAAGGGTTTTTCGGTCCCTTTACAAGAGACTAAATTGATTTATTGTCTTGGCTTTTCAAGTTAACGTTGTTTGTATCTAAGTTTTCTACAATAGTAATAACAATTATAGTTAAGGGTCGTAACAGTTGAAAAAGAAGATTGTTCTGGAGTTCGTTAGATTACACTTAGTTTAATTTTATTAGATTATTAGCGTAGAGATGTATACTAGAGGAGGCATAGCCTATCTAAATACATTGAGAAATCTGAAACATCTTTTTGGGGTTCTCAAGGGCTCTATGTAACCTCATTGAAACCTCCTTCAATAGTGAGCTTAGGTTATAATTAATAAATTTATTTCAGTTTGCCGCAAATTGTTTGTGCTTTGATTTGTATTTTTAACGTTTCAGTATATTAGTTATTGTAATTTTGTTCTGATTATTTGATTATACTTATAAGCGAAGATGGTCAGGTCAGTTTTTCGATGTATCCAAATGTAATCTACAGGGCCCCTCTAGTAATAAAATCTCTATGATTATTAGTAGGAAAACATAATAATAACTTTTCAGTTTTAAATAATTGTAGAAATATGATGAGCACATGGAACTGATCATTGTCAATTTTAGTGTTCATCTACGTCAGATTTATTTCAAACTAGTATCGTGTTGCCGAAAATTTCTGAGATTATTAACTAGCATAAGATTGATACATTCATTTTTACTCAACAGTTAAGTGAAATCAACTCGTTTGTTTAAATTTCTATTAGAAAAAAAATCTGTCAAATATCCATAGCGTTGTGGATACGTACTCGCTTCTACTATATTAGAAGCGAGGTTCGAGAGAAGAGTAGGTTCGAGACTTAGGTGATACTTTCATGGCCTCAGGTCAGGATTGCTTCTTATTAAAAAAAAAAAAAAAATGCTGTGTTGGTTTATACGTAAAGTATTTTATACCAAAGGTATACAGGAAAAGAATTGTGTCTGCACTGAACATCTAAAACCGAGATTTAACTCCTAAGTAGTTTTCAAGAATTTGTCTGTCTGTATATGTGAGTGTGCCTTACCATCGTAGCTCTCAGAGCATTTATGATAGAGTTGAAACTTGGTGCAAAAATCAGACTAAAGGTTTAGTTGTGCTATTCGGTAAATATTGCTTTTGATATCATTAACCAGCAAAAATTTCGAAACGTCATTAAACGCATTCATTCATTTAAACATTAAAATGTTTCGATCCATTCGATCGAAAATCAGTTGGACACTTATGGAAATATTTATAACTTTATTTAAATATTTAAAAGTATATTTAAATGTTTAAAAATATACTTAATCTTAATATTTAAAAGATCAAAAATAAATAAAAAATTTGTAGCCCCGGCGAGATTCGAACCACCAACCTTTAAGACCATCAACGACCGCTCGGAACACACACCCATTGGAACGGTAGGTGGCAATAAATGATACATAACCTTACAAACCTAAATTATCTAGGTCAACTAGAAACATCAGTTGTTTGATTTCTAACATGTCTAAATGAATATTGACGTGTTAAAACTTAATGAATGTATCGTAAGAAATCATTTCTCAAAACATTATTTTAAATTTTGTATTTCTTATGTACCAGTATTTGCAAGAAATGGTTTCTCAGCGTACGTCTGGAGTAAAGTAATACATAAACCAAGTAAATAAATAAATAAACGTTTATTACTATCCAACAACAAAATTAAACTCACAATAAAAATTGTAACAAATAACAACAAGCAGGTAAACAAGCGTAATATCTGTCAGACCTGGTATGTAGTTCTCATTTTGTCGCAGCCATCTTGTTTTACCCGTGTAAATGTAAACAAACTATTTGCGATACTCGACATTTTTGTTTTTATTGAATTTCTTGTATAAAATGTTAATAATTTGGGTGAGTAATACGTTTTCTCACATCCGATAGAGGTTTAAGAGCGAATATGTAAGTTTTATGTTTGTTTAAATTACCTTAAATGAGCTGCTAATTAAACTTTTTATTCGTGTGAACTAACTTAACTTATTACATTTTGGCAAGTCATATTTGTTTTCTCCGTTCGGATATTAATTGTAATTTGTAATTTAACGTAATTATAAATTATATTTAAGGCATTACACTGTCATCTGTACGTTCTTCAAAATCTTAATAAAAACAAGTGATTTACTCTTACTATAGTTGCATTTTTTCGTTAACTAAATTATTTTAAGAATTTTTTCACAGAATTTAATACAAAACCATTAAATTATCACGTACATATTAAAGCAAAAACACGATAAAAAGTAAAACTCACCTAATGTTATCAAAGTTGCCAATAAAATTAAATAAAAAACCTAAATTCTAAAAGGGTCATGCGCAGTTATTCCTATTTTAGCTATTTTTTATTTTTGAGCTAGCTATCAGCTGATCACGCATGTCTGATTTTTTCACACAGGTTAGTATAGGAGTTTCCCTACTTGGTTTATGTATTACTTTAGTCTAGACATTTAAGTAGTTCTATTGTGAACATTAACTCGGTCAACTCATAGAGAGGGTACAATGTACCCCTGTACCTCTGCGGTGAATTTACAGCACTAACTGAATATCTCCTAGTATAAGCATACTTTGAAACCTTTCTTTTCACTTAGAACTTCGTACTTTCCGAGATAAATTTTATTTACAAAACCTCACTTTCCCTAACTTGATATTTTATAATTTTGTTAATTTCATTATCCCACAAAGCAATCGTGCATAAAAATAAATCTCAATATAATCTAATATTTCCTTAAATTATTCAAAAAGGCATAAGAAAAGCTAATTTTACTAATAAAATATTGAGAAGTTCTTTAGAAAGTTACGAGAGAAATATATTCATACATTATTATGCTGAATAAATATAACTTTGTATGAAACTATAGAAAGGAAATATGGCAGGCAAGCATTTCACAGAAGGTATTTTCCGACACAAAGAAACTCCCCGTATTTCCCTCCGATATTATATATCAATAGGGCAAATTTAGTAGAAAATATAAATAACTGAGTTCCTTAAGTCTTTTATTATATTATTTAGTGCAAGAAAATAAAGTTTTTAAAAATATTTAAAATAATTTTGGCGCTGTGGTCCGCATGTCGAGCGAATTTCCTATTGAATGCGTGTTTCCGTGCTTAACAATCCATTTTGTGCTTAAGGTTCCGGTTAATGCTTTATAACTCGAGCAGTTATTCAATTATTAGGCACTACGCGCATCTTATTTTTTCTGTATTTATTGAAGAAAAAGCGCTTAATTATCCTGTAGATTATACAAAACTATGACTCTAAAATTGGCACAGCACTCCATCATTAGCACTAGGCTAATGCTCAGTTGGTTTCTTTAAAGGTTTTACCGTATTTCCTTTGGAAAATACAGAAAAAATGAGTTACGAGAAATGCTTGATAATTGAGTAACTGCTCAAGTTATAAAGCTTAAACCGAAACAATCAAGAAATGGATAGTTACATTATCAAGGAAAGTCGCCTGACATGCGGACCACCACGCCTGAATTATTTTATTTTTATATATTGCCTAAAACAACATATATTAAGATAAACGAGTGTGTGTTAGTTGATGTGTGTATGTGTTAGCAGGTGAATGTGTAGGGGTGTTTTAGTGTGTGAAGTACTTTAGACTATGACGTCACTCAAGAATAAGGTGTTTATGTTTGAAGTTACACTTATTAAAAATTCATGACGTCTCATAACCTATTTATAATTTACGTCAGCAGTCTTATCTATCCGAGGCTTAGACATGTATTAACTTGAGTAAGGCTTCTGCTTTTCATTTACTCCAACACATTTTTTATGATTTTTTTTTCAATAAAACCTCTCAAGAGCAAAAAAAAATACAATTTTAAACATAAATCGATTAATTATTATTTTTCAATTCCACACGTTTACAAGTGCGATCTTTAGGGGGAATGAAATGATCAAAGGCTACTGAACGGGCCCTATTGTTTGAATTTGGAAACATTGTAAAGGAACCTGAACACCATCTTCTATTTATGTATTAATATAAACAGTTCAAAGTTAGAGTAATTTATTATAATAGAAAGTTTAAAATACAAAACAAAGCACTAACAATGTGAGAAAATCAGACGACAATTTATTTATTATAACCTTAACTCAATCTTAGAGGAGGTTTCAATAAGGTTACACAGAGCCTCTTAGAGTCGCAAAAAGAGGTTTCAAGCTCATCAATGTATTGAGGAGCTTGTTGTGAAACATCACAAAAGGCTCCATAAAAAGTATCAAATTAAGAAGCCAACAAAGTCGTCTATGACATCATACTAGGAATTCGTATGAAGTCATCCTTTGTTGCATTATCCATGATATGAAGCTAATGGAAATATTATTTAGAATATCGCTGTACTAGATGCTACACCTGCAATTTTCTCCCACAAACAAAATGTTTCTTTTTCTTCTCATCACATTTTTGCTCAACTAAAATGAAGATAAAGAAGAAAAGTTGAAATTATAGCGCAATACAGGTCTACCAACTTTATCATTTACAATTTTTCTATATAAACTACTGCTATATAAAGACTAAGAGCTTCATATACGCTACTTTATATCATTATCTTAAAATGTAGCGAGAATGTTATAAATTTAAATAAGGAATCATTTTTAATAAGAAATGGTATCTTATTTAGAGGAAGTTTTTTATGTATAAAATAAAACATATCATAGTTTGGACTGAGAGATAAATCAAAAGGTATCATGAAACAGCTCATTACTGTAGTTCTAAATAAAACATTTTTTGATAGAAATCTTACTTTGGTAACGAATAGATCCCATTGATCAATTAATGAAAAACCTTTTGGATTACCTTCGTCTTGTTTCATGAATGATTCTTAGAGGGACAACTTTTCTCTAAACTCACTAGAAATGATAAAAGTAACGAAATCTGTATCGTATATTCCCGGCATACACACGGGATACGTGGTTTTATGGGTGCGGCACTTATTCAACACACGCTCAATTAAACTAGTAATTAAAAGCAACGCCAAATAATAAAATTAATGAAATTATACTTTTAATAAAACATTCGGAGCAAAATGAAATTTAAAAAAAATCGGGTACGGGGTGCCTCGGAACTTTTCCTCATCACATCGGATTCGCTACGCTCATCCTCCCTGCTTCGTACTCGCTTCGCTCTTTCTCAGAATATATAATAATTGGCCAAATGTATACTGCAACAGGTCTTCGGACTCATTTCGCTCGTCCCCAGAGCGAATGCTCCGTTTCATTCTCAGCTACCACGCATAGGCCACGCTCAATGCTACTTAAGTTTTATGATTAAAAAAAAATTATGGATATACTTGTATTGAAACAAACATTTTTGTGTACTTATTTATTACGTAATGGTATATAAAATAAAAAAATAAAATGGTATAGTACTAAATTCCTACTCAATTGAATCATTTTCAGATTTTTTACACTTTTTTTTAAAAAACCTACACAAATCATTTGATAAAAATTGAGCTAATGCTGATAATGGGATGAAACATAGCACATATGTTAGTCTTATACATCTCATTATTTTTACGCGTTTATGATTTTTCGAAATTGTCGCTGTCATTATTGCGGATTAATGACGTCATAAAAAAATATTTTCGGAATAGCACAACTACAGCAGTAGATTGATTTTTGTACTAAGTTTCAACTCTCTAACATAAATACACTGGGAGCTACGATGATAATAAACACACACACACACTCATACAGACAGACAACTTCGAGAAAAGCACTTAGAAGGCCTTAAAACACCTGAAACGGATTATTTCGGTTTCGAATTTTTTTTGCAAACACAATACTTTTCTTATATACCTACAATATAAATGAGGAAACGTAAAAATAAACAGCCATTATGGATTCGAGTTTTCTTTATTATTGTCTTAAACTGAATACGGCGGAAAACAAAACAAAAAAATTGTCCTGAGACAAACCTGGTGCAACGCGCCAAGAGTGTAGCTAACTTTTTATGTTTCATATTTTTAATTAAATAACCACTTAATAATAAGACAAAGGAGTAATGATACTCATCAATATCAACAGACAATGATGTCTATTGATATTCCATTGTCAAATATGTGCTTAGCAAAGGATAGTAACAAGTTATTTCGAATGAGCACTAGTGGAGTTGTTCATAATGAAAGGAACGAAGAAAAGAGTCTCTCCACAAAACTATTAATTTATTCAAAGCGCTTTCAACCTACATGAGGCCATCATCAATGCCAGGAATAATTATAAGAAAACAGCTAAAAGAAAAACATTATAAACGTAAAAACTAAATAGAATCAGTAATATTCTTCCTCTTCTTTTTCGACTCAACGATGTCGGTGAGTCTATCACGGCTCACCGACATCGTTGAGTCGAAAAAGAAGAGAAAGAATATTACTAATTCTATTTAGTGTTTACGTTTATAATGTTTTTCTTTTAGCTGTTTTCTTATAATTATTCCTGGCATTGATGATGGCCTCATGTAGGTTGAAAGCGCTTTGAATAAATTAATAGTTTTGTGGAGAGACTCTTTTCTTCGTTCCTTTCGGATAGTAACAACTTCTTAAAATTCATTTGTCAAATAAATTGTGGACAAAGGACATAATATATTGATCCACAAAAATTTGCTTTTTTGAACTGTTGCGTCAACAAACGGGAACATCAACAAACAATTGTGCAGTGTCATGGCGGTCGGTTTGCTTATTTTTTAATTTCGATTTTGTTGTGGAGAAATAATACCTCGTTTGTTTTAGAATGAGCATAAATGGAGTCCATCCTAATAGAACGAAGGAATAAAAAGTCTCTCTACACAGTACAAAATATTTATTTGCAATAAAGCAGAGCGCTTTCGACCTAACAAGAGGTCATCATCAGTGCTTATTAAACAAATAAGACAAAAAAATACTTTAAAAAATACAAAATAAAACAAATAAAGTAAAGAAATGTAGTAAAAAATAAAATAAATTTAACGTTCATCAGAGAATAAAGGATTGAAAATAATAGTTTTTTAAATTAAACAAAATCAAGATAGAGGTTTGAGCAGAAATGTGTCTTGTTACAAGCCAGCTCAAACCTCTTCCAGTGCTAATTTATTTTGTGTTATGATTGAAAATATGTTGAACGTCGAAAAACATTAATACAATGTTAGGTTATAGCCCGTCAAAGATTGAAAATTATTTTTTTAACATTTCAAAATAATTAAATTGAAAAAAAGAAGATTCATCATGCATGTTAGGTCATCACGACGGTACATGCATCAAAGAATACTCGTATATCTTCTTTAATGAAGAGAGGAAAAAAAGTCTATACGTCACTGGACCATGAAAACCACTCAAAACCTCATCAAAATGTCCGAAACGGATAATTATGGTGAAACCTTGGTCTCGGAGTTTTATTGAAAACTCCAAAGAAAGTAAAATACTTTCTTTATACCTACAGAGGTAGTAAGTGAGAAAAAACAATCTGATACGTTCCAATATTTAAATAAAAAAGTATAAAGGAAAAGACAAACAATGGGCCATACAATGTAAACAGATGAAGCTTGGCTATAAATTGATTATCTTGTTTGGTGAACAAAAACTCGGTATAAAATCTTTACAGCCGACAAGAGAGGCATAAAAACATCCTGCTAATTATTATTTTATTACAGTTTTCCTTGTCATCATTAATTTTCTCACTTAAAGAGATATTTTTATTATCTTTGTATGTTTTTTCTGCTAAAGAGTGGAGGGATTTTTTCCTCTTCTAGATTGGGATGGCTCTCTAGAGAGGTAACTTATATCTGTCACAGGATGAATCTAGGCAATTTATCCTTAGGGTGAGCGGGGGTGGTGGAGGCAGGAGTAGGGTAAAAGGGACGGTAGGGGGATTGGAGAGACAAACAGAGTTTTTAGCTTTTTTCGTCATCATGATAAAAGTATGATGCTCTTTTTTTGTTGAAATACTTGGAGGTTTGCAGAGCTCTATGGATGAAATGAACCATTTTTATCCCAAACAAAACTAACGTGGAAAAAAGTGTAACCACATTCTGTGGTAAAAGTGATGAGGGGGGTTTTTTTTGGAATAAAAGACACGGTGAGAATTTCACCCAATCCCCCCCACACTCGCTATACTCTATCTTATAAAAAAAAACTCGAACAACTCAAGAAAAACTAAAAAATAACATGCCTATAAATTTCAATCTTCTTACATCATTTTCTTTTGAGAAAACCCATCCACACAGACACACTTAATAGTAAATATTCTCTGCAACACACTAAACCAGCACACTTGTGTTTTTAGAAAGCTCACAATTTTCAGGCGACACTCTAAAAGAAATTTTAGTATGCCTTTATTACAGCTAAAGGAAACGCTGCCGTATTTTATACCTCCTTCAATTTTTCTAAAAGAATAAACAAATTGTCCTTAATAAAAATAAAATGAAATATTTATTAGGTAATGATTTAGTTTTTTTGTAGATAGTAGAATAGGTGTATCAAAAAAGCGATATTTGTCAATGGACGTTTCGCTTTCACTGTAGAGGCGGACTGTCCAGGGGCTTTCATCAGGCGTTTCGCTTCTATATTGTGTAGGCAAAACGTCCATTGACAAAGCAATATATAATATTAGACGTTTAGTTTAGTTTAGTTTCTGTTCCCCTGCGGATGAAACCCGTTTATTGAAATCAATATTTGTTATTGGACGTTTGGTTCCCTTGCGAATTTAAACCATTAATTGACAAAGCAATATTTGTCAATGGACGAATATTTATCAATAAACGCTTCCTTTCCTTTGAGGACGACTTCTTCTGGGATGTAGCATATCATCGAAAAAAGCCTTATGTTGTACCAAACTCAAATGAAAATTCAAATTTTAAGTTTATTCTTTACTCTTAGAATTTAGATTTTAAAAGTTCAACTCTTCAACCCCCTTCCCTAAAAGTTCGTTACCCTATCTTCAGTCTACATCACCGCGATCTCTACTGAAAAATATATAATGTACCTGTAAAATAAACTTAAAACGAACTAAGAGAGTGTCTGACCATTCTTAGTGAGGTCTCATGTTTTGATACTCCTTCTTTTTATACAATATTGGGTAAACCATTTTATCTTTGATGGTGTATGATAAAACCATGCATGAATAAGTGTAAAAGAATAAGTAGCTCATGGAATGTCGTTCTAATTTTAATTTTGTTAAATAATTAGTAGGTTCTATCTAACATAATAAATTAGGAGAGGGTAAAATTTGAACAACAAATTTTTGAATCTGATTAGATTTTCTAAATGAGGCGCGTTTATTCATCAAAATTAGATAACTACACCCAAAATTATGAAGTTGGAAGTAATACTGAGAAAATGGTTTAATTTAGCAAGGTCGACAAATACGACCCATTAATTAATATTTCCACCATATTTCATATTTCACCAATAAATTAACCAAAGCGACGTAGAGACCAAATTTAGATTCCTCAATACAACTCAATTAAAGCATCATAAACTAGTAATATAATTATGACATTTCTGTGAATCACACACAAAATATCCACACTTCGATCACTGTCTTAGGAAACAACATCTTGACAACGCACTGTGGTGATTGATGATGATTAACACCCTTCTCCACAACACTATAAATAGCACTAACAATCAAAATGCATTAGAAATACGTGAATTTCAATAATAAATGCATCAATTTAAAGTCTAAATGTTATCTAAAATTACAACTTATTTAGACAAAAAGATGCCAAACATAGATTAATGTCGAAGTAAACTAATTTATGTAAGAACACAATGGAACTGCAGCATTGTTACCAACAGACATCTGATTGAATAATCAATATCACCTCCTAAGACTAATGTCACTGCCTCCCTCAACTGTTTCTTTCCATTTTGTTAATTGCTTTCTTTCTTTTCTTAGTGTATAATGTCTTTTCTACTACTGATTTTTTTTATTTTCTTTCTTTCTTATTCCTGATTTAGTCTATTAAGTGTATTGTTTATTGTGTTGTTTATTTTTTTTTCTATTTACTCAATTATAATTATATTAAGAATCATAATTAAGTTATACAGGAATTTTAATTTAGAAAAATC
This sequence comes from Microvelia longipes, assembly GCA_018340805.1. Classification (NCBI taxonomy): domain Eukaryota; kingdom Metazoa; phylum Arthropoda; class Insecta; order Hemiptera; family Veliidae; genus Microvelia; species Microvelia longipes. Next base: position 1,737,527 of record JACMZG010001908.1, read on the forward strand.
TTAGATTAGTACTCTCAAAAAATCATTATAATTATAATTTTAAAAATATAATGATACTGAATTAACTATAATTAAAAGAAATTAGCTATTAAATAAGTAATATAGTTTAAATTATAAATTTATTGTATAAAAAAGATAATTTTGCATATTGTTGTAATAATTTATTTTATGTAATTTTAATAAATAAATCGGCTGAAAATTTATCCACGTTGAATGGAAGAGAGGACCTTATGGTCCTAATTCTGCGTGGTTAAATAAATCAATAATCAATCAATCAATCAATCTCACTTCAAGTGGTACTTATTTAGTATTAAAGTAGTGAAGATTTTCTCTTAGATCAATTATGTTAAGTAACTAGTACTGCTCTATAAAGTACTGCGAGCATTACTTTATTATTCAAAAGTGAAATCACTTTAACTTAAATACGAAGTCCGTTTTATCAAATATTGCTTTTAACACTTACTAAATATCTTTATTTACGCTTAATCCAGTTGGGCCAATTAAGCTTTTCCACTCTCACAAATGCCAGTAAGCGAAATAACCCTTTAATTTTTTGCACATACTACAAGCAGGGAATACCTCGGTACTTCTACCGAGTATAGTATTAGCATATACTATACTTCTTGCGTCTACTCTCTGGGACTGCACCTGTGACCTGTTCATAGTTAGTCTGGTATAATTTCTTCAGTCCTACCAGTCATAGTTACTCTGATGTCATTAGCCTCATCTAGCTCACCAGCCACTAGTGTTACCAATCACACCAGTACCTCTAGTCTCACCAAAATACTCATCATACTCTCAGCTTTGGCCAGTACGGTACAGCCAGAACTTAGCTCATGGAAAGATAGTACGGAACTTTGTCATAACATGAACTAGAGATATTGGACGGTTTGACTCCCGCCATAACGCCTATCCGATTAGCGTTTATTTTTCACAAGGAAATTTCGAGGTGGTGTAGAATCGAAGGAAATGAAAAGATGCAATGGAATGATATTAGAGATGAAGCGATGGGTTCTCGAGTAATACAACTTTCATTTAAAGTCTTTTTTAGTTTTTAGAAATAACACAAAAAGGGGTGATAAAATGTTGATTAGTCACTATATTAACCAGACTAGCAAAAAAATACCAGAATAGTGGTTTTGCTAATCTGCAAGTCCAACGTCTGAATGGTGTCAGCCTCCTATATCGGAGAAAACCCATCTTAAGTTTCCGAATTAAAAGCTAAATAAGTTAAAAGCTCATTTACGCAAGAAAAAAATAATAAAGGGAAATGAAAAAAATAATTTAATTTAGAATTAAAACTCTTCTCAAACCTAGGTGGTAGAAATAAATAAATAAAATCTCGGACTAACAATAAATTTCCCGTGGTGTAAGGGTTTAAAAATCACTGAGAGATGCTCAAAAGATAAAGAAAGGTAGAAAACACTATATCATCTGGTATTTGAGGATCTATTTTTAGATATTTCATAGTCTAGGCTTTATAACAACACTGCGAGATTTGTGAGGATCAAGATGTCGTCTTGTTTGTAAATCAAAAAGTTTTTCTTGCAGTTTTCCGGTGAGGAAAAGCGTTCGATGTGGCGTGCCTGGCAAGCATTGTCTTTTTATTCGAATTTAAAGATAACATTTCTTTATTATAAGCAAATAAAATATTTCAACGAAACTATAAAACAGTTTGCTTTACGTTAAAAAGAAAATCTATTAAAAATATAATAATATAAATAAATATACTGTAATATTTAAATACATAATATTAGTCTAATTAATAAGTCCGTTAGCGGCTCATCAGGGATAGTGTGCGTGAAAACCCTCCGATAATAACAGAAAGCATAGAGATATACTACTAGAAGGGCTCCATATGTTAAATTTTGAAACATCGAAAAAGTAACCTGACCACATTTGCTTAAAAATACAATCAAATAATCAGTACAAAAATAACATATACAGTAGAACGTTAAAATACAAATCAAAACACAAAAAATGCGCGGCAATTCAAAATCAATTGATTTATTATAAACTTAATTTGCTCTTGAAGGAGGTTTTAATAAGATTACACAGAGCCCCTGAGAGTCCTAAAACAATGTCTCAGGGTGGATATATACTTCCCCAGTATATATCTTTGAAGAAGATATATACTTTCTTCTCTAGTATATATCTCTATATCCCCTCTAGTTTATATCTCAATGCCCCCTCTAGTGCATATCTCTATGTCCCCTCTAGTTTATATCTCAATGCCCCACTAGTATATATCTCTATCCCCTCTAGTTTATATCTCAATGCCCCTCTAGTATATATCTCTATACCCCTCTAGTTTATATCTCAATGCCCCCACTAGTATATATCTCTATATCCCCTCTAGTTTATATCTCAATGCCCCCACTAGTGCATATCTCTATGCCCCCTCTAGTTTATATCTCAATGCCCCCTCTAGTGCATATCTCTATATCCCCTCTAGTTTATATCTCAATGCCCCCACTAGTATATATCTCTATATCCCCTCTAGTTTATATCTCAATGCTCCCCTCTAGTATATATCTCTATGCCTTCTCTAGTTTATATCTCAATGCCCCCTCTAGTGCATATCTCTATGTCCCCTCTCAATAGTATATCTCTATGTCCCCTCTAGTTTATATCTCAATGCCCACTAGTATTATCTCTATATCCCTCTAGTTTATATCTCAATGCTCCCCTCTAGTGTATATCTCTATGCCTCCTGAGATGTGATAATGAGTCAGCAATTACTATGTCTTTTAATCTTACTCTCGGGGTTACAATCATAGAGGTAACATAAATACTAGAGGGGGCATAGAGATATATACAAGAGAGGGCATATCTTATTTCAAGCTATTGAGTGGCCTCAAACATCATTTTGGGGCTCTCAGGGGATCTGTGTAAACTCATTAAAACCTCCTTCAAGAACGAGTTAAGGTTATAATAAATCAATTGATTTCGGCTTCCCGCACATTGCTTGTGTTTTGATTTGTATTTTTAACGTTCTACTATATTATTATTTTGTACTGATTATTTGATTATATTTTTAGTGAAGGTTGTCAGGTTACTTTTTCGAGTTTCAAAATTTAACCTATAGAGCCCCTTTAGTAATAATATATTTATGATAACAATGAACTATCGGAAAACAAACAAATTTTAGGATGTTATAACATAAGGTAAATTAAAAGTTTGAAAATTATGACAGTAGATAGCCATTTAATCATGTCATACGAAAATTATATTTCTATTTTTACGAAATCCTTAAAAATACCGGAAATCAAACTTTCATAGCATGGGTTTTTATTCATTTCAATCCTTGAAACATGAAGATATTATTACTAAAGGTTAAATTTTGAAACATCGAAACAGTAACCTGACCACCTTCGCTTACAATATAATCAAATAATCAGTACAAAATTACAGTAAGTTGTATGGTAATACTTTAAAAATTCAAATCAAAGCACAAACAATGTGCGAGACACTGATGAAGTGTCAGTGTCTTAGATCACTAATGAAGGAGGTTTCAATGAGGTTACACAGAGCCCTTGTGAGCTCCAAAAGATGTTTCAGGCCTTTCAATGTATTAAGATAGGCTTTGTCTCCTTTAGTACTTATAAATAAATAAATAAATAAATAATAAATATATATATATATATATTATATATATATATATATATATATATATATATATATATATATGCCTTTAAAAGGATAATAATGCCGCAATATATTTTATTACAGTTATGTTTCATGAGTTGTAATGAAAATCATATTTTGATATTGAGTAGTAAACAAACTTAGCCATCTTAAGAAGTGCAATTACTTATTTGTAATCTTGTTCCAAATCTGAGTATTTATTAAAATTGATTAGATTAATTAATACTAAAACTTGTACGTATAAACGCGTCTTAAACTATTAAGCCTGAGGCTTGAAACTTGGTCTATATCGCAAAGCATACACCAAACAGTAATTGATGTAATAATTTGAAAGCAAAATACTTTTTTTGTCCATTAAGGCCTCTGTGAACTACCAAGTTAAGGGGCTGAAATTGGGGTTTTAACCAGTTTGGATAAGGACCAACAAGACGAGTTATCACCATGGCAACACTGGCAGACCTGGTAACGACCATATAGTTACTGTAACGACCTCATGGTAACCATGTAAGTCTACAAAGCGACGTAAGAATGTTAACTTTACGTAACAGGTCGTATAAAGGAGGGAATAATGTAATGTAGCTGTTCTGTGGATGCGATCGTTGTGAACAACACATTTACTTTTATAACTTATCTTATATTTTACAAGTTTGCCTTTTGATACTTTTATTTTATATTTATTTTACTCGGAGGACATTACTACTATTATAGGGGATAATCCGTATTTATAGATATTAAGATTGTTTCTAAACAAAATATATTATGATTACAAATATAAACTTCTATACTTTGCATAAAAGTATTAGACATTATAAGTATCTAGAGGAGCGAGAGTCTGTTTCGAATCTAGAGAAGCCACAGTCTATTTCATATGTAGAAGAAACAAAGTCTGTTTCGTATTCAGAGAAGCAATAGACGGTTTGAAGATTTAGGTCTTCTGGTGGTGACCGCGTCAATGTAGATGAAGAATCCGACGTTTCGCTTCCACTGTGGGAGGCATCTTCAGGGATATAGGACATCATGGATAGAAACACAAAACTGAACAGTTTAGTTTTGTAGAGCATTGTGTTTCTATCCATGATGTCCTACATCCCTGAAGATGCCTCACACAGTGTAAGCGAAACGTCGGATTCTTCATCTACATTGACGCGGTCACCACCGGAAGACCTAAATCTTCATGACAATAACCGCGGAAGCTTACGCAGTTTATTAATAGACGGTTTTATATTTAGAGGACCTATGGTCTATCTCGTATAAGAGCATATATGCTGTAGAATAAGATTAAAGAGTACTAATAGGCTAATTGCTTGTACTAGCAATTAGTACTAGCAATATAATTTTCTTCGTTTAATCTAGAGTTATTGTTTCTCTGCCACCTCTAGTGGCAATAAGTACGCTCTGCTCATCCCCCCTCACAGACTTAAGAAATCTCAGGTTGGTCACAGAATTCTTGAAATTAAATATTTTAAATCTCTTGAAAAAAATACTCAGGAACTGCCAATTAAAGGTTTCAAAAAGTATATTAAGGAGTTCCTTACTGAACACCCTGACTATACTCACCAAGAGTTCCTGAATAGACGTAAAATATAATGAACAATCTTAGGTTAATTAGTTATTTTTTTAAATAAAAATGATTTATATTTAGTTTATTTTTAGATTTTTTATAATACAAATTGTTATTGTGTAACGTGTGTGTACCTAGTTAAATGAGATATTTAGTTAAGTAAAATTGTGACATTATTCTATAGTTTTATAATTGTAAAACATAATGAATACATAAAGCTCTTATTCTTATTCTACATAATTCAATTTTTCTGAATGCAAGGTGCAGATAGACTATGTTAAGACTAGACTTTGTTTTAGTTAAATCTAAACCTTCTTTCAAATAAGTTAGCATGTAACAACAGACAACAATATGTTTAAGTATTGAAACTTTTACCCTAGGAGGAAAAATAAAAAACAGATTAATACAACAGGGATAAATACACGCTGACTCACCGTGACACCCTCGAAGCTGGTGTTCCTGAGCGCCTCCAGGAACAGTTTCTCCCAGAGAGGATCCCTGTATTTGAAATCAGTGACAGTCTGTTCTTTCCTGTAATGACGCAGTCGGTGCGCGACATGTTGTATAGCTAGAGCCACGGCCCACACTCCGTCGTACGTGTAGCCGTGGAATCGGGAATACTCGCCTCCTCGTCGGGAATCATATTCCTCTTTGTACTCGTCAGCTGTCTGTAACAACAATCATCAACACATATTAAAATGCTGCTTAAATCGATGGTGGTGCTGATCGGTGGTGGAGTTTATAAAGAATGTTAATAATGTTCATAATGAAGTCTTCACGTACGAAATATTAAGTCATAGAGTCACCCAACTTCAGACACGCTTTGCTTGGCCTCAAAGAGTAAAAACATCTATTGAATATCAATATTCCTAGCGGTAACCCATCTACTAACTGACCATGCCAGATACTACTTATGATTAATAATCTAACAAAACCGTAGTATTAATTAGAATTGATGATCGTACTAATTTTCAACTCTGTAGCCTTAGAATAATACTACATATAGAAGGAGCACAGGACCGTAAACACAATGTAATTCCACTGATAACACGAAACCTGGTTGACTGGTGCAACTAAGTAATGTTGCCAACCTGACAACAAAACATTATTTTAAATGTGTCATAAATATCTATAAATGAAGAAAGATCGTAAAGAACAAATATTATAACTTAAAACACCTGCTGAGTTATTTAATAAAACCGGTCTTAGATGGCAAAAGGGTGACGGAATACAAGAATCTACAATTAGTTGACGAGGACTACTTTTAATATAATTTTAATAAATACGTTAAACTACAATTTAAAATGCTTTAAATATTGTAATGCACCGATATTTATATTAGTATTTTATGAATAATCAATCATTAATTAATAATAGAACATATTAATTCAGCAACCGGAAGTATTGCTAAAAATTTTTTTTAGAAAATTGTATATTGTTAGGGTGGCAGCATTACTTAGTTGCACCAGTGAACCGGCTTTCGTGTTATCAGTAGTGCTCCTTCTATATATAGTATTATTCTAAGTTTGTAGTACAAACACACTTGGAGCTACGATGATAACAGACATACAAGTAGTAAACGCTACTTAGGTCTTAAAATCGCTTGAATCAAACAACTCAGGGAAACCCGGTTTTTCAAATTTTAGTGCAAACACAACACTTTTCTATATAACATTTGATACTACCGAGTTTTGCAAACCATGAATAGTTGTCCCTCGCAAATTATATTGTGCCATGTTTTCTGTATGCCTACAGTATAAATTAGGAAGAGTGAAAAGTTGTAGTGCAAAAAAAGAATGGCTGGAATCATAGTAACCTTGAGACTAAAGGTGAGCTCGAAAAGTTGTGTTCCAAGTTTATACAACTCTCCTGTATAAATAGAGCAGGAGTTATGCGCGACACACAGAGACAGGAAAATATATTTAGACAAACAGCATTACAGGAAACGTCTTAAAATGACTGAAACTGGAAATATTCTGGAGAAATTAATGTTTTCGATTATCAGGGTGAATTAAATGATTTTCCTATTTACAAGAAGTATGTCTGTATGGTCCTTTCTTTGTATACCTGCGGTATTATTTATAGAAATGTAAAATAACAGAAGTTTTTAACAAAATTATATTCTTGTATTAGACCAAGAGCCCAGGGGTGTTTTGTTAATAAAAGGTGTAATGGCTGGAACCGGTCTCAATTTTTCGTAAATACCTTCCTGAACAAGGATCTGCAATTCTGCAAACTCGTATCGGATGGGTGTCCCAGGCAGAACGCACTTTACAGGTCAAATTTACCACCCAAGTTAAAAACAGTGTAATGGCTGGAACCGGTCTCAATTTTTCGTAAATACCTTCCTGAACAAGGATCTGCAATTCTGCCGACTCGTATCGGATGGGTGTCCCAGGTAGAAACTTTGACCCCTAAAGTGCGTTCTGCTGGGACACCCATCCGATACGAGTTGGCAGAATTGCAGATCCTTGTTCAGGAAGGTATATACGAAAAAATGAGACTGGTTCCAGCCATTACACTTTTTATTAACTAAACACCCCTGGGCTCTTGGTCTATATTTTCAAATTAAATTTTTTAACATTCGCTGAGTCACCAATGTGATGACCATAATAACGGCAAAAAGTGCATACAGACTATATGGTATAAAACAAATCACACCGGTTCATACAATCATCTGAAACGTATAATCAATGATCCTTAATTTGATGAAACCAAGGAACGGTTCGTTATGAAAATAAATAGCCAGAGCAGGGTTTATGTTATAGTAAAAACTACAGTTACCATTGGTATGGTTAAGAAACAAAATATAGCGTAGATAAAGAAGTATAAAAAGACTGAAAAAATGTATAACATGCAGAGAAAAAATAAAACTCTATGTTATTAAATAATAATAGAATTCAGATATCATAAAATACATGTATAAGAAAATCAATTTTTTACGGAAAACAATATCGTCTGTTTTACAAGTTTTCCTCAGAGGATTACAAAGAAAAACTGGAGTATATTGTGGGAAAGCCTAGGCGTATTTCCCTGCGGGACCAAACTTGGCTTATCTGTCACATAAAGTTACTCTACTGTCGTCGTATCAACACAGCTATGTGTCTGTCAGATATTCTATACAGTTATTACAGCAATGTCTGTCAGCAATATGACTATATAACTTCACAATGGAAAACCTTTACTATCTCGATACGAATCTTTAAATAGTCTAACATCATATCATAATTTAAAGATATTTATGTTTTTACTTTTTTACCTACAACCTTAGGTGTAAATAAACTAATATACCTGGGGCAAACCTACTTGATATCCATTCTTCTTCGCCAATCTGTTGTCTATTTAATCGAAGAAATGAGAGGTTAAATTATAGCGAGAATATTATCGTATATATTACAGTGACAAAGTAAGTTAATTTTATACAGTCAAAAAGTAAACGAATGTTGCTAATAGTGTAACAATAAAAAATGTGAACGGGCATGTCATTTTAATAGGTATATATAGCATAATAATAATCAGTTCATATTGTACATTGAAAACTATAATTGACACCTACTCACCGAGCACCGGTGGCTCAGTAGTAAAGCGCTCGCCTAACGACCTGGAGGTCGATGGTTCAAATCCAACCGGGGAAGGATCTTATATAAGTGTTTGCCTTGTACTGCTTCCTCATAAGGTTTTAAATTGAAGGCTGGATACGGGGTTGGATTTTGTGAGATCAGCCTAGATGGACGTTCCCTATGCCCTCGGCCGGTGTAGGGTCGTAAAGAGACTGAACCTTCGGATCGAAAACGAAAACTGTGAAAGTGGATACTCAGTTTTACCGGTGCCTGTGATCCCACGAAGAACGTAAGTGGCTAGGAATGCTGTTTTGGTTATAGAAGACGTCTCCTAGTGATATGGGGAACTTTGGTTTTCAGGTCAAAAGTATACAATAGTATACAAAACTATACCTTTGACTGGGTATACCTTTGGGTATATCACCTCTCTGATTTATTTTTACCTTTGACACCAATAATCATACAGCAACTCATCACTCATTAATCACTACAATTGGCACCTTATCATTAAATTGACGAATCATTATTGCCACTGGCATTGACAACTGTATTGGACACTTAATAATTGAAATTGGCAACATAATCGTCGAGGTCATACTATGTAGCTTGAAAACTATGTGATTCCGTAATAAAAACGCTCTTTCAACTTGAGAAAAGACAAAAGTGAACAAAATAGGAAATTGGGGACTTCCATTTTTTACTCAACTTCCTTACGAACTTAGAATATGGATGGAAAGCGTTTTCCCTGCAAGTTGTGTAGTCTTATCACGTAGCCTGCGGGACTGTCGACTCGTCAGATAAAGCATTCCAGACAGCAATATCTCAACACACAGACAAAACGCTCTAGGTGGATACGATAGCAATATCTTAACAACCGGCTGAATGTTGTGTCTTTCCTTTTTATTTTTTACATTATTCTTAGTATTTATCAATTAATATTATAGATTTTTGCAAAATAAAAATAGTTCACACAATATAATTTAGCGAGAAACACCTAAAATTGTAACCAGCAAAAAGCCATATTACATTTGACACATGTTTAATATCCCTGAACTAGTTTCGGCATAACGCCATCATCAGCAGGCGGAGCAACACTCGGACCCGACGAGCCCTTTGAAGAATCAGAGGGCTCGTCGTGCTCATTGAGACAAGTTATTCACTGATACAGCTTTATTAGATGAGAGCTCGAGTGTTGCCCATCCTGCTGATGATGGCGTAATACCAAAACCGGTCCAGGGATAAACATATCCAACAGCAAGTATCTGGTAGCTGATTCATCAATTTGCGGTAAATAAAACCTTTTTAATTAATTATGTGTAGTATATGAGCTGTGTAGTTTTTGGTCATACTCCAATTAATATTTTCAAAATAAAGACCAGTATAGCGGACCATAAGGAAAAAATACAGTTGTGTATCGTTTTAAAGCTCTTAAAGAGTTGAAAAAGAAAATATATGTAACATGCAAAAAAAGTTTATATCAATAAAAAAATGGCGAACATAAGAAATTTAATTTAAAAGGAATAAATCAAGTAATATATCGTTGAAAAGTGTTTGATAAGTAGGAAAACATTTTGTGTACATAATTATAAAACATACACATGAAACATTAAAATCGTTGGTTTCTGTCAAAAAAGAGCCTCCTGCGCTTGAAGATTCAAAATTATATATTTTTTTGGGTTGCGCCACGTAGCGTTTAAGTCAAATGGGGGTTGGCGGATCAGAGAAGTTTGCGTATCCCTGCCTTAGATCACTTCATGAAGAGAAATAAAGAACTCCAGTTCATAAGCCGAACAAACCTATACAAGTAACTATGAGTGACAATAAAGTAACTTTGACTTAAGCCATTTTGTTTTAAAGTTTTCCACTTTTTAAAGAAATGCTGCATTAATTTCCCCTTTTTTAAATCTTATCTGACGTTATTTTGTTCATAAAAAATATATTAAAAACAAGGAGCTATTTAATATACAGTAACTTTACGGGGCCGACCCACGGACGAGACCAAATTTCACTTCAAAAAATTAATTTTAAAAAGCCCATTACTATGAAAATACCAAGGAAAATAACAAGAAAATGTTTAATATATATGTATCGCTGTTAATTAATAGTACATCGTAATAACTTAAAGAATAATCAAATTTGAGACATTTTTTAAACAGTTCTATAGAAATAGAAATATTTATGCCTACCAATGTTTTCCTGGTATCCAGCACCACGAAGAAAAGATTAAGGAAATGCTTGAACTGAGTAGTGACATTTTAAACAAAAAAATTCACTTGTGAAAGAAAAAGAGGGAAAAAACAATCAAGTTTAATCCCTTGGGAGAAAATCCTCAGAGTAGGTAGGAAAATTAATCTCTCTTATCTCCCTAATTTTGTAAGCTCTTTATTATTACATTCTTATAATTAGCTTAGATTTTTTTATGTTACAATTATTACAAATTTTATAACGAGACTTCATACGAATAAGTACCTACTTAAGTTACAATTACAATACCATTTATTTACTTATAAATGTTTATAGTTTTTTTTATTTCTTACATTTTTGATTATCACACTTGTAAGTCAGTCTGACGGTGGTTCTTACCTACTTAAGTAAGTAAGTTTAAAGTTCACGTTTAAAGTAGCTTTTGATGTAACTTTGATTACTATAATAGTTATTGAAGGTGTAGATGACTTGCACTTTCATTGCTGCTATTAAGTCGTTCTTATATTATGTATTTATCATGTTATGTTCTTATTTTTTGTTACTATTTCGTTATTATGTAATTATGTTATGTTTTTATTATGTTATTTTTTTATATTTTGTTACTATGTCGTTATTATGTAATTATTCTTACAGGTATTATATCTAAAATATATATATTTTAGATATAAAATAGTAGTACTCCCAGCCGGAGTACTACTTCCCCTACTCCGGCCAAACGGGATGCAGTTAATTATAATATTATATAAATATTAATATAATATTTAATATTAATATAAAACATGTTACAAGTTTTATATTAATAAAATTAACTTTTAACTCAGTCAACCTTGGTTCGGAGTTGTTGTTGTAAATGTTACAAGTAATTGTAATATACTAGATAATGTGGTTTATTAAATTGAAAAACGCTGCAAGTGTATTCTTGGTGACACTTGTAAATTTGTCATTACAAGTTTAATGTCATTTGTTTTTTACAATTTTTGTAACTACAAGACTCGTTGTTACAACTAAAATTCTTGGACCCCTGGTTGTTATAAATACAATAACACTTGTACGGTCTCATTGACTAAATCCTTCAACAAAATTCTCAAGTTAACAGACTGAACTTTAATACCCCCCTCCCACTCGCAAAGTATAAAATGATTAATTACCGAGAGCTTATCAATCACAATATATCTCTAATAAAGTAAATAAATGATGAATAATCAAAGTTTTACCAGTTTCACGGCTTTTGATTTCCCTAAAAACTTTTCCAGTTAATCACAGAGTTGCCAACTTTGTAATATGCATCGTTTGCAAACGGCCTAGTAACACTGGTATTCAAAACTCATTTCGTTTATTCATAATTGCGAGGGATTTATGTATCATCTTGTCTTAGGAAAAATTCGCTAATGAAATAGATAGAGTATCGAGAGATTTATTTTCCTTAGCTTCTACCGAAGGTAAACAAGAAGCGTTCGGCTTCTTGGCTCAAAGCCGCAACAAACATGAGGTTGTTGTCCAGTTGCAGGTTGTCGTAGTTTAGTAAGTCGCATAATCCCACGATAAATAGAATTTCCAAATGTGTTCGTCAAAAAATTAGATTTGTTAACATAATACTAAGTGACACACAATAAACATGACAATCTGATAGTCCAATTTAACGTCCTATATGTGTTCAAATACAAACTTAGTACATGCATAATAAATTCCAGTACGACCACATTTTAAGAGAATTACTGAATTTTGCTGAGTCATCGTTGTAAATTAATTATGTTATGAGGTCGATTTTTGTACCAAGTTTTATTCAGATCCATAAAAGCGTTCAAAAAGTATTGTGTCCCGTAAGAACGACTAAGAACATAATTCCGTGCATACATATACACACACACATCAACACACAAAAAGTGGGCTAAAGCTCACTTTGGTTTAAAATTAACCCCCCTCCCACAAAAAAGATATAGCTTACTTAAATTTAAAATTAGCTAATTTTTTTTAAAAAAAACTGCCCCCTCCCCCCAAAGAAAAATATATTAACATTTTACCATATTTAAAATATATTCAAAAAATAAATAATAAATGTATTATATATATAGGCACTTCTTTAAATTGTTACTTTCCCTTAGACAGATCAAACTGGTTACTCCCTTAGTTTTTTAATTCTATCACTAATCTATATACATTTTCCTTATTATTAGATTATTAGGTGCTAAGCCGGAGATGTAGAAAAGCATTGGGGCTTTCGTTGGAAGTTAGAATGGGGGAAAGACAAAGATATGGCATCTTAACTATGGGGAGTAACCATTTTAAGAAAGTTTTTGAGTTTGTTTTTTCAGATGGTTACTTCCCAACAAACGCTATGAGTGGAGTAACCATTTAAAGAAGGTCTCTGAGTGCCCTTATTCAGGTGGTTACTCCACCGCCCCGCTATAAAGGGAGTAACATTTTTCAGATAGTTACTTTCGTACAACGCTGTCTTATATATTATATAACTTCATGATCTATAGCTACATCACGTAAAGAAGAACTGATATTGATATTATAATTATACAAGTGTTTTCATAGTAATGACATTTCAATGGCTTTACTTTCATGTTTCAGTAACTCTTTTATGTATTGTGCCTGTATTCAAATTCTCTGTTGTCTATGTATATTGCTCTCAGTTCTAGGTATTGGCGTTGTATATTTTTACTTCAACTCAGCATTTATTTCTTAATTATTTACACATCATTTATTTATAATTTTTTATTACTTTATTATCAATTTAAGAATATTTCATAATTATTATTTCAAATTTTCATTATTATTATCTATTTTTTATGATTTTATCACTTATTTATTTATTCTTTCTTTATCATCTTCTTTCTTTGTTTTTAATATACATTTTTTCGCCCTTAAACCTTTATTTTTCTTAATTTTTTGTAAGGAAGTAACTATCTACATAAAATCCTTGGTTACTCCACCATCTGGTGGAGTAACTATCAAAAGAAGAAAACATTTTATTGACAATAACAATTAGCTTTCTGTTAACGGTTTTAGTTTGTTATTAAACACTTTCTGATGAAGACCTAATCATACGGTCGAAAGCTTAAATTTTGTTTTATTTATCATGAACAAAACCTCATGACTTAAAAAAAATATTTTAAAACTTATTTTGAAATTATTAATATATAACATAAATGAATAAAATATTATAAAAACTAATAGCTAAATATTATTAGGAAATAATTTGTTTGGCTAATAGCTGTATTATGTCTTTTTTACGTAATTGTATACTAAACTGATGAAATCAAAAAGAACTGATTCAATTAACAAATTTAATATTAAGTAAATAATTGGTGTAAAATAAATTTTATTTTAAAGTTGATAATTAGCATTATTTATGTAAGCTCGTATAGCCCCAGTTATAAAGTTCGTTATCGGTTGCCTTATTAAACAAGGTGAGATTGAAGAGGCAGCTCGGGTAAGGGGGAGGGGACTGTGCATTTCAGCCCCGAATCTCAGTTCTGGGGGCGGTTGCCTTAATTTTACCTCTCGCAATGGAAAGTCCATCCGGGAAACCTAAAGGATTTATGGGTAACGCTCGACTAAACAATTTTCTCAGCCTCTCATTTATCTTTTGTAAAAACTTGGGTATAATAGGGGTTGAATTTGGTTGCGGCCCAGGTTCGGGTGTTCCTCTAATTTAATTAATTGTTGTCTAAAAAAAACTCTATGAAATATTTTAATTAACCTTTATAAAGTTAAAAGGACCGCCCCTCATATCACTCTATAACCTTAACTAATATTATTATATGTATACATTTTTTATAAAATTTAATGGTAACGCTTCAATTATTAAAAAATCGATGCAATGCACACATGAAGATGTCCCTCACTTTAAATGCGAAACGTTGGTAACTTTAACTTCATTATGAAGGCAGTCTCCCCTTGTTGACATTGAACATATTATTGTTTTATCACAGCTATGAAGTTAATAATACTTTGATGTAAACAACAGTAATAAGGTTATTGTGATATTGAGAAATTAGATTCTGGGTGAAAGAAAATATTCTCGCGAAAACGCAGCTGAGGAGACACGCCCGTTATCCAAGAGTGTCATCTAAGTCCCAAAAGAAGGAACGAGCCTCATGGTTAGCTGTAGAGAAGCTTTTTATAAAAATGAACGCGTAAGCGGATTACTCACTACTTCTGACGGAGACCCGCGCCCTTATCTTGAAATTTCGATTTTAGGATCCCCTCTTCTTGGATTACTTGACTCTGGAGCTTAAAAAACTCTGGTTGGACAAAGAGGATGGAAAATTTTACAGTGTCTTGGATTTGCTCTTGATTCGACAGCAGATATTAAATGCACGTTTGCAGATGGTCGTCAGTGTTGCTTAGACGTGCCAATGGTTCTGGATGGTAAGCTTAAATGTCCACTCTAGTGGTCCCATCTATTTCATCTACTGGCCCCCCTTTAATTTGAGTTTTATGACAAAGTTAACTTGATAACAAATATGTAATTTGTAAGTTTTAGTTTCTCTTTTTAGCATGACTTTTATATTTTTTTTATTAATTTGAATATAATGTTAACATATTCCATTATGTAATTAGTTCATTTCCTTTCTTTTTTTGCCCAATTCTAATGTAACATTAAATTATGGAGACCAACGGAAGAAGTAATGATTTTATTTAAATTTAAATCATGTCTTTTCAAAGCAAAATAAATTCCTAATATAAAACCATCTTAAAAGAACACCAAACTATATAACTATACTCAATATTTCCCCAAACATAAGAAAACAATATTTTACTCTATAGAAATATTTATTTAATGCCAGGAAATTATTTATTGAAAATGTATTCCCCTCGGGTTTTAATAACTTACATTTTGTTTCTCTAGTTTAAAAAAGTGGATTTGGCATGGTTTTGGCTGTTTGGAGTGGAATTTGGCCGGGAGCCACTAAGAGGTTGTGCCACTCGCAACTGTGAAAGATAGATTATTTCCAATTCTTACTCCTTCTAAGTTGTTATAGTATTTCAAAAGTTATTTCTTTCTTTATTCAAGTTTTTTTAGAATGACTATATTCCTCTATTTATAAAAAAAGATAATTTCATATCTAGGAGAAAATGGAATAAATATAAGAAATATTAATACTGTAGTTATTATAAATAATTATATTTTAGTGAAGCAGAGAGCGCTCCCTGATAACGCTTCGTGAAAAAAATATGTTTATAAGGAGTTACAAAATATTGGGTCCGGGGATCCTCGGAACTTTTCCTCGTTACATCGGATTCCATTCGCTCATCCTCCCTGCTTTGAACTCGCTTCGCTCGTTATTAGAATATACAAGTCGTTAAGTTTATACTGCACATCTTTAGACTCGCTTTGCTCGTCCTCAATCCTCCTAAATAAATCCTTTTTAAGCGCAATGGTCACCATACAGGGACTTACCATGCTCGATGCTGTTTAACTGTCATGATCAAACAATAATCATGGATATACTAGTTGTATTGGAACAAAACTTAGTGTACTTGTTTATTACGTAAAGGTACACACTTGTACCAATTTTCAACTCAATTCGATTATTTTCCTGTTTTTGTATATTTTTTAAAGAACGTACACAAGTCATTTGATGAAAAGTACTAATGCTGATAATGAGATGAAACTTAACTCACATGTTAGTCTTTTACATAGCTACACGCGTGAGAAATCTTAATCTGAACACAACATTTTTCCTTTCGACTGTAGCATTAATACACTGGGAGCTATATAACAGACACAAATACACACACATACACACTCCTACACACACACATACAGATTTAAACAACACTTCATTAATTTTATTGACGCTATTAATTTTAAAAATTTATAAATATTTCGGGGGAAAAATCCTTCAGAAATAATAACCATAAATATGAACTAATTTTGAAGAACACTTATTTTAGGGAAGATAAAGCCTAAATTACAATAGAGAAGAAAGAAGAGAAAACACCTTTAAGAACATATCAAATATTTTTTATATGTTTATATTATGATAAGCATGTAATATAATTGTGGAACATGCTGCAAATAAACGGCCTTTAGTAGGATGACTATCAGAGGAAAAGAAAAAAAACACACAACTTTGTGAAAATCACTTAGGAGGCCTTTAAAAAACACTTGAAACGGAAATTTCGGATTTTTTCCAAACACAACGCTTTTCTTATATAACTGTTTAAAACAAGGACAAGTAAAAATGCTACATGGGTTTTTACCTCACTTTCCACAAACTTATCTCCACAAAACGATTCAGTTTTTTCAATCATATATCATGTTTTCATCAAGTTAAAAAATCAGACACGCTTCGCTCGTCCTCAGAATGTTCAAGTTTTCGCGGGGGCCGCGAAATGACCCCCTGCGGCGACGCTGCGTAGCGGCAAAGAGGCCGAAGCACCTTTGTTTCTCTAACACACACATTCATTATCTATAAATTTTATCTTTTTAATTTTTTTGCCAACAATACGTATTATTCTTACTACATTGTTATGACCTATCATGTTTTAACTGTTTATATTATTCAGCTTAATAAAAAGTAATAAATTGATGAAACAATACTGATTAATTAAAGTATATTTAATAAAAAAAAATACAACAATGTTACATTAATGTATATAACACAATATTAAAAATTATTAATTTTAATTACTTCTTAATGACGGGCAAACAAGGAGTGTATTTTCTTCTTATAAATATGCAGATGGGAAATTAAAAAAAAGGGATTTTCTTATCCCACCTAAGCCTTGAGTTATCCCTTACTTATTAAAATAATAACTTTTAATTTTTGCTAAGAAAAGAAATTAAGTAAAAAATACACCGAGGTAAAAAAAAGGATTTTTTTAAAGAGTAAATAATTAAATACGTTTTGTTTTAACAGCTGTTTCTTCATTTTTAGCGAATTTTCTCTTAAAAAAAGTCGCTAATAAATGGGTCAAATAGTTTGACAAAAGTCCGTATATATATATATATATATATATATATATATATATATATATATATATATATATATATATATATATATTATCACGCTATCTTTTAAACGAATTCTTTTTTTTAATCAAACTTGGTACAAACTTAACTTTAGGAACGACACAAACTCTTTTAAGAC
Source organism: Microvelia longipes (assembly GCA_018340805.1). NCBI lineage: Eukaryota > Metazoa > Arthropoda > Insecta > Hemiptera > Veliidae > Microvelia > Microvelia longipes. The sequence goes on from JACMZG010001908.1 coordinate 1,755,610, forward strand.
GTTCTAACCAGATTTGATATTGAGTCACCTATTTTTTTTTTTTTTAAATTGGGAAATTTATGTAATAATATTTTTCGCCAGAGAAAATGTCCTTAAGTTCGCTTCTTTGTGGCGCTGAATCGAATGAAGCAGGTCCGAAATTAATTTGACTACTTTAAGATGCACAAAAGTCTTATAAACTACAGTAAATAAGTAAAAACCTTAAAATACGGTCGGTAAACAACAACTTTGCTGCGGGGTACCGTTAATCTATGTTTATTAGGCGCTGAATCGAATAAAAACAGTTCGAAGTTCAAAGTATTCAAAACTATGGTTGATAGGTTCGAATCATGGAACGGTGATAACATTTGTCTTTATATTGCCGCTATATAAGTTAATAGATCAAAATAATTCTGATGCGGTGGTTCGCAAGCCGGAAAATTTTCTTTATAATTGGTGCTAATTTGCTTTACAGTTAATTTCTTGCTTAAGTTTTCGGTTTATGCTTTAAAATCTAAGCTTTAGCATTAGCACTTGTTTAATAAATGGTTTAATTAATAAATGGTTAAAATGTAATATAAACCGAGCTTCGATTAATTTCGAATGATGCTAAACAGCGCGATTTTGGCATGATGACCGGGTTTAGTTTAACCTGTGCAATACATACGTTTATTTCTTTTGAAAAATTCGGAATAAGTATGTAGCAAGAAGTAATGCTAATGCTTAGATTATAGCATAAAGCAGAAACTAAAAGAAGTAATAGATAGTTAAGTAAAGAAGCACAAATTCCAAAGGAAATTCGTCCGGCTTGAGACAGATTTTTTTCTCTTAAACAGAGGCATTTTTTCCCTGAGAATAATTATTTATAAAATGTTTGTTAAGTAAATGCACTTAGTAAAAATTAAAAATTAACTTTTGAAAAGTTTTACCTTCTATCATAAAAAAGAAAAAGCGTTGTTATATGGCACATCAAGTTGTTTTATTATATCATGTTATGACACGTAATGTTATACTAAAGCATAACATTTTGACACGTCATGTTGTATTTCTGTATCACTTTATGTCAAGGCAAGATTCACGTGTTACAACGTTATACACCATTATTGAACCTTTTTTTAAACTTAGTACTTATTGTATCATTTTATCATGTTATACTCTTATATCAAGTTTTGATACATCAAGTAATACCATTGTATCAAGTTATGACACGTCATACTAAACGTTTGTATTACGTTTTGACACGTCAAGTAATACCAATGTATCACGTTATGACACGTCATACTAAACTTTTGTATTACGTTTTGACACATCAAGTTAACTAATTGTTTCACTTTAAGACTCTTTATGCTTCCATGCTATACATGTCGCGATAAGAAAGGCATTGGGCCTATTAGTGACTATACGATACATTTATACCCAACAAAAACACATGCGTGTAAAATAGCCAAGTCTAGCGTAAAAAGTTGTGAGATCATTGTATGTCCTCGTTATAGGTTCCCAATAATGAGGTCTTGGCGGCTTCACTTGTGAAGCCACAAGAGGCTCTTGTAATTTGGCCATTACGCAGCTTAAGGTAGTGTGGTACTAAACATCTTGTATAGATTGTAGACATACACTAGAATAATATATTCAGCCTATTTAATAAGCTTATTATACATTTCTGTGTGTGCTGGGTAATGGTCAAGCCACAAAGTGAAACCGCTGTGACCTCATATATTTACAAGCATTATTGGGAACCTACGATTTGGCTTATTTAATGATCTCACAACTTTTTACGCAAGACTTAGCTCTTTTATTTGACCCCCATGTGTTTTTGCTGGGATTTCATTCCTTTTAGCGAATTTTCTTTGGAAATAAAATTCGCTAATGGGATATTTGTATGCTTGAACATTATTTCTTACAAAAATACGCCAAGAAATAGTATTAAATAATTAATTAGTTACAGCATATTACACAACATATTCATCACTAAACAGTTCCATTTTCATTAATTAAACAATAGATAAATTGCGTAAAAATATTTTGTTATGTTCAGTCAAAATAAAACTCTCGATATTCTTAATTTTGGTGTGCTCTTCTAGGTAGCGCTAATTGTCAAAAAATGTATACGTGAAATTGAGGTTAGGATTACCTTCTAACTTAAGTAGAACATATTAGGTAGGAGAACTAAAAATGTTAGATTTTGACCATTTATCAGTGATTTTTACACCAACATTTATTTGTCAATTTATCAAATTTCACATTCTATGATTGCTGGATGTGCCTTAGAATTTTGATGAGTGAGTGATTTTGAGCCATTTTATATTAACACCTGTATTCACATCTTTATCATTCGATAAAGATGTGAATTTCGGTAGAATGGGTCAGCTTAACAAGATCTTTTAGTTAATATTAAATTATATTTGTTAATGTCCTTAATAAAAAGGTACGAGGGGGTGAAAATAGCCTCAAGATGCTTCTTGTAAAGAATGGTACACCAGTGACCCGCTAGACTTGTCGAGGCCACTACCGTGTCCTCAGATACCAAATATATTGTAACGTTTGTGTTGAGAGGATAGTATATTATAAGAAAGTAGTACATAAAGCATAGTGAGTATAGTATAAATAACGCATATAATTGCATGTAAAGCATAGTGAGTATAGTATCAATAACACATATAATTGTATGTAAAGCATAGTGAGTATAGATAAATAACGCACATAATTGTATGTAAAGCATAGTATATATATATATATATATATATATATATATATATATATATATATATATATATATATATATATATATATATATATGTATATATATATATATAATATATATATATATATAATATATATAATATATATATGTATATATGTATAATAATAATAATAATGCCCGTTTAGAACCTTGCGGCTCATCAGGTGGTTCCCTGCGGGAACCACCACGGGTGGTAGTAGCAACCGTTACGCTCAAAGTGAATTCTAAAGTTGGCGATAATATATCTAAACAGTAATCTTCTATAAACTGAGGGCGTAACCTGGGATGCGAACCCCAGACCTCCGTGGGTGTCAAAGGTCAGTGTAAAGACTTACGCCTTAACGACCTCGGCCACGGAGGCGGCTATAGTATATAATCGTATTAAAAGAATAGTGAGTAGAGTATAGCTTAGTATATAAAGTAAACTATAGTATTTTAAACTTTATAGTATAAAGTAAGACAGACTTAGAGAGTAATATAAAATAAAATATGATAGACTTACGATGCCAGATATGGTGATCTCCCCTGTGGTAGCTAGAGGAAGGAGATCAGTAAGTATGACGCCTTCTACTGACTTGAGAAGTTCCTGAGGTTTACAGGGCGCCTCCTCCAGCCACCACTGTGATCCGTACGTGCCCATTATTAGCCACTGGTACTTCCTCCCAGTCATGCCCACTCTGAAACAAACACATGGTATTGTTGTTAACTCCAATGCTAGCTATAACATTACTGGCAGTCATTACTTATGAGAAAGTAGTGTTGAGCAGCATGTATGCATACTCCTTCGCATGGTGGAGTCAAATGGAGAATTATGACAGTCTATGGCTTATATTTATATTATGGAATTTTTAAAGCATGTTTTAAGGAATTTGGGCTTTAAACAAAAACAAGGTGATCTCCATCACTACGACACTAGGAGAGGCTGTGACCTCAAACTACCATCAGTAAGACTCAATAAAACCTACAAAGGTCCTAGTTTCATGGAAATAAAAATATATAATCACCTGCCAGATGGTATAAGAGGTCTAAAACCTTAAAAATGCTTAAACAAAGTCAAAGAAGTATTATTGCTTAATCCTATGTATGTACTGAATGATTATTGTCGCGGACTTGACGCGCTATCTTATCTTATTTTAGCTTACCAAATACAACAACTTTTAACAAAGCAAACATTTATTAGCTTAACAACTTATTTCTTCGCTTGATTGCTCATTTTAAGAAGTTCCGCGAGAAACTTGGATAATTCTTGAATTATGTCAGTGAATGTCAAATTAATATAGAAAATAAGAAAAACAATAATTAAATGACATTGACTGTCACATGGCTCCCTCGAAATCCGCAGGCGATTTCGCATCTTCTAGGCTCCTCGAGGGAATCGAACCATATCATTAAGTAGAAATAATTTTAATCAATTTATGGATAGGTCTTTCCAGAATTTGCTTTCCTGATATCTGTTGTACCTTAACTCTTCTTCTTAACCTGTCTTTACTTGGTATAGTGTCAATGACCTTCATTAATGGCCACGGATTTCTACGTACTTGTTCATCTTGGCAAAGAACAATATCTACAACCACAACATTTTTCTTCTTGTCTATCCATTTTTTTCTTTTTTCTAAATCTAAAAGAACTTCTTTCCTCCAACTACTCCAAAACTCATTTGACAAATGTTGTACCCTTCTCCAGCGCTTTTTTAGGTACAGGCTTGAATCATTGAAGCACCCAGGAGGTGGTACTAAAGGCCTTGGGTTCATTAATAACAGATGGTTCGGAGTAAGTGGTTCGGGAGCGTCAGGATCATAGAGATTAGTGATGGTGAGGGCCTACCATTTAAAATGCATTAGCATTCGCAAAGGAAGGTGCGAAGACAATCTTCTGTCAGCATACCTGGATGGTCCCTAAGCATAATCTCCAGAATTCTTCTTGCAGAACCAATTTGTCTTTCAACAACCCCATTCATGTGGCTCGCTTTTGGAGTGTTGAAGATCCACTTGAATGTGCACAGTTCTTCGGCTAAGTACCTCTCCACATCAGACATATTTATCTCCTCCTTGGCTTTACTTAGTTCTTGGTTAGCCCCAACAAAGTTTGTACCCATATCGGATCTTAGGTGAGAAATTGGTCCTCGTCTTGAAAGAAACCGCCGCAGAGCATTCATAAACGAATCTGTTGATAGATCGTCCGTAATATCTAGAGAAACGGCTCTTGAATTTAAACAGGTGAAGATAACACCGTACCTCTTTTTTTGCTTTCTACCATCCTTCACATAAAAGGGTCCAAAGCAGTCCACAGCACTGTATGTGAAGGGTGGAGCTGGTTCCAGATCAACTCGGTCTTCTGGTAAATCAGCCATCTTCTGGGTTTCGTAAACTTGCCATTAAATGTAAACTTGCCTCTGCTTAGTTTACATTTAATGCAGCTTGATATGACTCTTTTCACTACTGAGCAGGCGCTGATAACCCAATAACCTCTTGAACGGATGTAATTAACAGTAATTCCTCTTCCTTGATGATTTACCTTTCCATGGAGATGTCTGACTAATAGCAAAGAAGCCCTCTCATTCTTTGGAATAATTAAAGGATGCTTTTCGGCTTCAGAAATATCTGAATATCGAAGCCTTCCTCCAACTCTGAGTAAGCCTTCTGCGTCGAGGAAAGGACTAAGATTCTTTATAGAGCTTTTCTTCTTTAAGAATACTTACATCTTGATTTTTATCTTCTTGTGCCATTAAAAATTGTACTTCTTCCTGGTAGTGTTGTCTTTGAGCAGCTTTAATTATAAAATTTTCAGCTTGAATTAGCTCATTTGCCGATATAGGTTGGTCTCTGATTCCCGGGACATGGCTCCCTGAATTCGCCTTAGCCTGGAGAATTCTCATATACCTCAAACACATAGCTACCGATCTTCTTGCCTTTGACCACGTAGTTAGTCTAATTAGTCTCTCTGATAGACTAAATTTTTCTTGTGAGGTACAGCTCCTTGATACAGTTTTCTTCAATTCAGGATCCTCTGGTAAGAGAGAGCTTTCTTTCTCCAAAACCAGGTCGATTCTTCTTGCCAGAGAAACTTTGGTCCCAGAAACCAACGACTACCTCTAAAAACGTCTTCCGTAACACCTCTTGAGGCTATGTCGGCTATATTTTCTTTAGTGTTAACATAATGCCACTGCTCTGGATCTGTTAAATCTCTTTCTTCGACTCTATTAGCAACAAAAATGTGAAATCTTCTTGCTTCGTTGCTAATGTAGCCTAGGACTGCCTTACTGTCTATCCAATAGTAGAGAATCACTTTTTCGTATGTAAGCTCTTCTTCCAGGACTTTGCTAATTCTGGCGGACGTAACGGCAGCCGTGAGTTCAAGACGGGGTATAGTGATTTCTTTAATAGGTCGAACCCTAGCTTTACCTAATACAAATGAACAATGGATCAACCCTTTAGTATTCACTAATCTTAAATAGGTAACTTGACCATACCCATAGCTAGAAGCATCTGAAAAATGATGAAGTTGAATGGACTCGATTTCACCAAAATCAGGAGGTTTGTAACATCTTCTTATTTGTAAACCATCTAATTTAGTCAAACCAGTTTTCCATTTAACCCATCTTTCTTTCACAGAATCCTCTAACTCTTCATCCCACTTATCTAACTTGGATTTACTTTTTAAATCCCTACAAATATCTTGTAAAATTATCTTACCCACTAGAACATAAGGAGCTAGGAACCCAAGAGGATCATAAATGGAACAAATAGAACTTAAAATACCTCTTCTTGTCAAAGGATGATTCCCAAGATCTACTTTAATTAGGAAATAATCAGAACTAGTATCCCACACTAAACCTAACAACCTTTCTGTAGGTAGGGAAGCTTTCTGATTGAAATTTTTAAGTTCGTTAGACCTATCTTCTGGTGATATTGAATCGATGACTTTAACACTGTTTGAAAATAGTTTATGAAACCGAACCCCCCTTTGCTACACATTAGCTGAACTTTCTTAATTAAATCAATAGCTTCTTCTTCTGTTTCGACTGAAATACATCCATCATCGACGTAGAAATTCTTATCTACAAAATCAGCTGCTTTATCGCCAATTGCTTTCCGATTGTCTTTAGCACTTTGCTTTAGTGCAAAATTACTACATCCGGGGGACGATGTTGCCCCAAAAAGATGGACAGTCATTCTATATTCAACAGGTTCTTTAGAAATATCACCAACCCACCAGAGAAAGCGTAGAAAATCTCGATACTCATCATTAACAATGACTTGATGAAACATGCCTTCAATATCACCAGCAAAGGCGATATAATTTTCTCTAAATCTTAAAAGGACGCCTATGAGTGAATTAGTAAGGTCAGGACCAGATAAAAGATGATCATTTAGAGATTCTCCCTTATAAACACACGAACAATCGAACACTAACCTTATTTTGCCAGGTTTCTTAGGGTGGTATACCCCATGATGAGGAATATACCACACCTTGCCTTCTTGAACCTGCTTGTTAGGCACAAACTCAGCTTGTCCTTTATCAATTAGATTGACCATAAACCTTTGATAATCTTCCATGTATTTAGGGTCTCTCTTAAACTTTTCTTTCAAGTGGCATAACCTCTTGTAGGCTATGTACCTGTTGTTAGGGAGTAAGATGTTATCTTCTTTGAAAGGCAATGGCAGCTCATAGTGATGATCTGACCTGTGGTTTACTTGAGTTTCTAAGATGTAAAGAAATCTTTTATCTTCCACGGATAAACCCAGCTTATTCCTATTTTTATTTTCAACTTCTGGAAATTCGTACTTAATGTATGGATTTAGAATTTCCTTAGTGTAAATGTCATAGCTATCTCCCTCACTAGCCTTCACTTCAAACGATTTCATTAAGTTACCTTCTGTAACTTGACCTTTAGGACCAATAACTCCCCATCCTAGAGCAGTTTTTATACCGTAGGCTTGATTTCCTACTCCTCTGACAACTTCAAGCGGGCAGAGAGCCTCAGGGCAGTTATTGCCTATAAGCAATCCTATATCAAGGTCTTTATTAACGGATGTAATTTGCCAGCTATATGAGAAAGATGAGAGCATAATTTTGCAGTATCTGGAGTGGGGATATCTTCATAACATGCAGGTATTTCATCTCTGGTAAAAGTCTTATGAGGTAGCTCTACTATTTCGGTAGAGTCTACTCCTTGTACCGCTACATCACTTACCTTGCTGCATTCAACAAGACATTTACTAGACAATGTCCTCAACTCGAGATGAGTAGTAATATTAGGAACATTTAATTGATCTTTTAATGATTCCTTTAAAAAACAGGAGTCACTTCCATCGTCTAAAATAGCGTATGTCAATATTTTATGCTCTGGAAAGTTCTTATTAAATACTTTTACTGGCAGGATAAATGATGTCGTGGAGCAAGTTTGATTTAATCCAGCTGTATGTTTGACGTTTGCTGTCACTTTATTATCATCTGAAGCATCACTAGATTTTTTACTACCTGAGTTTGACCTTTTCCTTTCTACGTGTAAACAAGTTGGGTGTTTACGATTACAGCCTTGTGCGGTGCAGGAAAGCCTAGACTTACAGTCCTTTGACTGGTGGCCTTCTGCCTTTAGACACCCAAAACAGATAAAATTTTCTTTAAGAAATTTTAACCTTTCTTCTATTTTCACGCCCAGAAACTTGTCACATTTATTTATATCATGACCTTTGTTTTCCTTACAGAATAAACACACCTTTGTATCTGATAACTTCTTTGAGTCGGTGGCAATAACAAAACTCTTTACTTGAGACGGAGATCTATCACTTGACTTACTTCCTTGAGCAACTTGAGACTTACTATGAACTTTATTAATATTACTGTAGACTGGGTGACCATATACATTAGCTAAATTACCAATAAAATCAGCCAAATCCATAATAGTTTCTGATCCCTTCTTACTTACAATACTTTGAATCCATGCCGGGTGAAATTTGTTAGGAAGTCTAGAAACTATTTTTTTCATACATAATTTTGAATTTATTTCTTGCCAAGCGATACCCGTTAATACTTTACCAGCTGTTCTTATTGTATCCGACAGATTTCTAAGACCTATAGAGTCATTAGGTAGTATAGACGGACCTTCAGTCAGTTTTCTAACCCAAGCTTCAGTAACTGCTATTGGATTACCATATCTCTTTCTAATAGATTAATCAGTGAATCGTATTCTAAAGACATGTTGTCTTCGACTACTTTAAGAGTTTCGCCTACAAGAAATTTTCTAAGAAATTGTTTTTTATAATGATCAGAAAGCAACCCATCCTCAAGATGTTGCCTAACTTCTTCCCGAAAAGTAGGAAATTTATAACAATCCCCATTAAATTTAAAAGGTTCTAATGAATTTAAAAGTTGCAACTTAGCTAATAGAGTCATAGGATCAGATTGAACCGGCTTATCTATGGTTAATTTAGAAGAACAAGGATTTTCTTTATTTAAACCTTTTAAGTCAGAAGTGGCAGGTACATCAGGTTTAACCTTGTCCTGTTTAGACTTATTTGATTGATCTTTGATCAAAGAAGCAATACTCTGCTTCTCCAGAGATAAGTACTTACCTCTAGTAGAAGTACTAGTATGAGAGATTGGAAAATCAAATTCAGAACGAGGTTCTGATATTAAGTCTAATTTAGGATCAGCACATTCTGTAGCGTCCTCAGGATTACCAGATACGCTATTCAACTCATGCTCTGAGGCACCGTCCTTGATCATTTGTAGCATTAACTTATTCTTTTCTACCTTCTGATCAAGTTCGAGTTGCCTCCTTTCAAGCCTTAACCTTTCGGCCTCGTAAGTGAGTTGCCTTCTTTGATTTTCTAGAATAGCCTTACTAATCCTCTTTTTAGAGGAGCTGGTTTTAACTGAGGATTTAGCTGCAGAGTGAGCTGATCGAGATTTAGACGATATTTGACTTTGACGAAGAGATTCCTTATTGCCCTTATGGCTTGAACTCCCTTCCTTTAGGTTGTCTAATAAACCTTCTTGACTCTCTATAACCACTGTACTCCGCTCAAGTACCTCTAGACATTCATTAATAAGTACGTGAAAGGTTCCTTCATCACCTTTGACCCATTTAGCGCTGATTTTAATTTCGTTTCTAAAACGATTTAACTCTTTATCTAATGACTGATGGAAGCCTTAACTTCGCTTAGACAAGAACTGATAATTCTAGGTGTAGCTAACTTATTTAGACCTAAATTATTTAACTCACATATTTTGTTTAAGAGACCGACCTTTAATGTATTTATTTTTTTACTTTGTTTATTTACAAAAAGAGAAAACCCCTTTTCTGAAAGAACTCTTAGTCTAGTACTCACGGTACCCTCTTTCACATCCAGACTAGTCCCTGGTAGACTCATTTTGACTTCACAGCAAACTTCTAACTTCTTAGCAACTTTCTTTAAAGTTCTGTTTTACTTATAACCTTCTTTAAACTTCTTTAAACTATTTAAACTTCTTTAAACTGTCGCGGACTTGACGCGCTATCTTATCTTATTTTAGCTTACCAAATACAACAACTTTTAACAAAAAAACATTTATTAGCTTAACAACTTATTTCTTCGCTTGATTGCTCGTTTTAAGAAGTTCCGCGAGAAACTTGATAATTCTTGAATTATGTCAGTGAATGTCAAATTAATATAGAAAATAGAAAAACAATAATTAAATGACATTGACTGTCACAATTATTTTTATTTGAACTTTAATCATTTGTATTTTTTTCTGTTTTTTTTTCTCATTTGTAATGAAAAGTGAGTTTTTTTTTACTAAACCAAGAATTGCTTGTACATTTGATGGTTGTAAAATTGTATAAATAAATATATAAATATACCTACAAAGCTTTAACTAGGTATCTATGTTTCCACACAAGCTAACTCCTAAAACTAATTAACATTAAATCCCAAACTTTCGTGCTCCAATAGCTCGTGTCATGGCTAATTATTATAATCATGAATTAATTTATTTGTTTGATTTGCAAACTTTTACTTTATTTATTATTTTTAATTAGTTTTTAATATTAATTAAAATCTTCAAAAATATAACAGTAGTACATACATGTTAAATTTGCTTTTTCGAAGCAATAAATTGTTTAAACATGTTAAATTTGTTACTTTAGCTAATAAATTAGAAGCATGCGTGACTGTGGTTAATTAATTAGTTTAATAATATGTTAATATTTCACACATTGGTTATTACAGCTAATATTAAGTTGTCAGGTTTTTTTATAATTTTATACAAATTTGTTCAGTCTTTATCAAACACATTAAATGGCAAAAAGTGTAATGACTGGACATTTTTATTTTGACTTTTCTTGAGTTATACGATAGGTATATAGGAAAAGTATTGAGTTTGCCAAAAAATCCGAAACCGGGATGTCACCGGAATTATCCGTTGCAGGCGTTTTAAGGCCTCCTGAGTAGTTTTCGCTAAGCCGGTTGTCTGTCTTTGTGTGTTTTTTTTTTTCATCGGCCTATTCCTATAGGTTGATTACAGGCCTTTAGGACATACTTTATTTCAAAACAGACAATAACAATTTTACAAAATCACAACAAAAGTTTACATAAAGTGAAAATAATTAAATACCCCCAGCCCAAGGAGATGACATGGTCATCAAGCTACATCATTACATATCATATTAAGAGTTCTGAACCTCTATATACCTCCAATGCTATAAAGAGCACCGCAATGTCTATAATAAATTTCTCATATATTTGTAGAGAGAAGAATATATTTGCCAAATCAATCAGTCTGGAGGAAACACGAAGCATAAACCCTAACTGAATCAACATAGTATACAAACCAATCCAATGTAAAACAATAATCATAGTTAACTAGCAGCATCTGTTTAGCTAAATCGAGTAACGTAAGACAACATTAAGCGTCTCCTGAATCAAGCAATATATAGCAGAAAATAGTCCAAAACATCTTAAACCTGTCTGTGTATGTGTGTAAGTGTGTGTGTGTGGGTGTACCTGTTATCATCGTAGCTCCCCGTGTATTTATGCTAGAGAGTTGAAACTTTGTACAAAAATCAGTCTACCTCTGTAGTTACGCTGAAAATCTAAAAACAAATTATTTGAGTTGAAATTTGGTTCAAGTGTATACCGTAATACGTAATTAAGAAGTACAAAAAGTTTCGTTTCAATACGAGAAGTATATCCATAATTTATGTTGGATCATAAAATTTAAGTAGCATTGAGCGTGGTCAATGGTGTATGGGTGACCTCTGAGAATGAAACGGATGTATTTATTATCTGAGGGCGAGCGAAGTGAGTTCGAAGCAGGGAGGATGAGCGTAACGAACCCGACGTGATAAGGAAAC
>JACMZG010001908.1:1768512-1825005 GCA_018340805.1 Microvelia longipes
GGTCTTGGTAATTACTTACTTATTCTTTGCCATTCATGAGTCGGTGAGTCAGTACTTCGTGCCCCCTGATGAGTAACGTAACGAAACAGATGGAATGATATATGTCGAGCCATCATGATGATATGTCGAATGATGAGTTCCAATGTAGCATTCGATTTTGCTTGTTTTATCCTATAGGTGTCTCTCGCACAATTATATTTTGTCAGCTGAAACTTTGTTCAAAATCAGTCTATCGCTGAAGTTGTGCGATTCGGGAATTTTTATGACGTTATAAACCCCGCAATAATGACTTGGGGAATTATCGAAATACAAAACGCTGAAAAATGATGCGATCCAATTGAAATTTGGCACGCATGCAGCCACGTATGAAACGGAACGCTGAGAATGAAACGGATGCATTTACTATCTTAAAACGAGCGAAGCAAGTCCGCAGACATGTTGCAGTATAAATTTGACGAATTTTATATCCTGAGGACGAGCGTCGCGAGTCCGAAGCAGAGAGGATGAGCGTAGCTAATCCGACGTGATGAGAAAAAGTTCCGAAGTACTCGGTACCCGATTTTTTAATTTTGTTTTGAGTCAAAGGGATGGGTTCATAACTTAATCTTTTTTCTATAAACAATAGTCTTCGTAAACTCCTCAACATCGCCCCATAATAATCTCCTATGAATTTGGTTTCATCCTTCACTTTTCCTTGGAAGAGAAATTGCACTTACAGTAACAGTGTGATTCGTATACTCGTTGTAAAATAAGGAGTGAATAAATTTATTTCAATTTTCCGATTACGCATAAACGGAGAATAGCCATTGCAACGCGCTGCTTAACGCATGTCAGTAGTATGTTAAATTAAATGCGGTTGTTACTGTTCCCCCATTAAAACGTCATTTTTCATTGATTCTAGTTGAAGTGACAAGGTCGTATCGTTGTATGAGATTGTATAAAAACTCTTATGCGTTGAGCTTTACTTGACACTTATATTTAATGCTTCAGTAGAGTAATGCAATGCATAATAGGCAATTATTGCCCGGAGAGCAGTAAAAAAGATGTTGCTAGAAGACATACGCGAAGGAGTCGACGAATGTATTTCACAGGCAATTTATTTTAACGATCTCTAATTATTTATCTTCTGTTATTAATTTTCTTAAAATGGTCTTAGATGTTTTTATGATGTGTCATTACAAGGGTGGTAGTATCATCAAGGAACAATTAATTTATTAGGTTAAACCCTATATCCAATGTTTTCCCAGATAAATTTATTTTTAAAATTTTGATTAAATAATTTTGAAAATTAGATTCTGGTAGAAAAATATATTGGTTATGGTTGAAAATCTGAGGTAAATCTTCCTTAGAAGGACAATTCACTATGTAAAAATATGTTGACAATTACACAAAGTTGCGTGAAAATGATTTTTGCCAAAATTGAATTTTTGAAATATTATGTGGATAGGAGTAGAGAGGGAAGTTTAGCAAGAACGGAAAACATCTCTTATTATGCTTTTAAGAACCCCAACATTTATAATATCAAACCGTCAAATTTTGCTGTGGTTTGCTATAGAGTTGGAAATGAAGTTTGCATTTGCAATATCTTACCAATGTTAATAAAAATCCTCCGAACAGGGAAAAGAGTGGTTTAGAGAACTATAAGGATAAATATGTTATACCTAGTGTATAAAGATCTCATATATTGTGCAGTGCCAAAAAATATTTGTTTAATACATTTTATATTTTTACTGCAAAATTTATAAGGTTTTCAGACAGAATAGCTTAATGTGACTATATAAGAGAGTTTTTCAGCTTCTGGGCTAAATTTATTTCCAACTCTTGCTTCTTCTAATGCAAAGAAAAGTGTGTATTGAAACAATTTTTGATTCACACCCTACTGCGGCGATATGATGGACCCAATGGCCAAAATCTGGATTTTTTCTCTATATCGCTACCTGTCGGCCAAATTATATTTAAATTTAGAGATCACGTGTTTTACCTGTTGTTGATTGATTAGATGACCAATTAGTATTATTATGAAATATCAAAAATGACGTCACCAATGTACGTCATGGTTACGGCACTAGGTACCCAAGGATGATAAGAGCAGTTATACACCTCTAGGCATTAGTTTCCTTGAGGTACTCCTCCAATACCTTTACCATCGATATGTTTATTTCAAGGTTGTCAGTTTCCCAAGAAACGTTTTATTTATTTATTTTTAATGAGCCCTAAACGGCTAACCACTAGAGGGCCTCAAGACAATTAAAATAATATTACAAAGAAAGTAATACATAATAAATAGCGAATTAGTTATCGCTTAAGATAAGAATTATAAAATTATCCAATAAAACAACAATTAAATACCGTTTTACTTCGGTTCCTCTAGCTCGCCTTAGTCAGACTATACATATACAATCATTTCTTAACTATATATAGTTGTAAACTAATATAATAGTTATTTATGCACCCAAGAGTTATAATTAAAATTAAATAGGGAATTAGGAATGTATACCTGTAAGTATTTAACCAAGTAACACGGGTTAAAGTTACAAGTTAAGTACGTAATAAGAGATCTACCAAATATGACCTGAGGGTATTCTTGTCAGTAGTAAATGCCAACTTTATCTCAAAACAGACTTCCTAATTACGGGCTTAATAAGTTAAAATAGTCATGGAGTCATAGGGGGGGGGGGGGTTTTTAAGTAAAACTAGAGAGCTTCACCACTTGTGGACTCGCACCACTCGCTGGATTGCATGCATCAGTCATACGACAAAAGGGCTGCCTTAGTTTTACGAGACAGTATTTAATCAAACCAGACTCCAGATATACAATCTATAGAGCCTTTCGTAAGATCCGAAAGGGATCCAGATCCAAGTTATATTTTGATGTATCCAGAAGATCTGTTATATATGCTAATGTTTGTTCCACTCCATCAAGAATATATCCGCAAAAGCGGACATTATACATATATAACTTATATATGAAAAGCATTTTTTTACTTTTTTACATTTCATGTTACATGTAATAGTTCGCAAAACATTATTGACTAGAAATGTTATTTAAAATGGATAAAATTAATATAGTTTATTATTAGATTTTTAGTACGTTCAACTGAATACATTACATTCGCAGTATTTTGGCTTTAGCAATCGTTAAGAATCAGCCCCTCGATACTTGCTGTTATATTAAATCCTGCATCGGTTCGGCTTTAAATCAAAATCAGCGTGTGCGACACACTCAAGCTCTGCAGTAGTACTCATTTGATAACTACCCTGTATAAACTCCTCCTTATCTATATAATATAGTTATCAAAAGTTACAAATTTCAATTTGTAACTTTTGTAACGTTTTATTAAAAATAATAATGAATTACAAATTCATTATTATTTTCCTTATTAACTTACAGTCCATAAACTTAATTCTTAAAAGTTACAAAGTTTAATAAATTGTGTTTTCTTTTGACTTTTTATTGTGATTTGAAATTTGGACTACTTCGAATCTTTCAAAAATCTTCTATTAATTGTATCGTGGAGATTTTTATAATTTTATTCATGCATATAATATATAATATAAAAACTTTTTATTTAGAATACAACATGAATTTATATAATTAATGGAATTAATATATTTTAAAAGCCTAAATTCCAGTTAATGTAGATGCTATCTATTATATGAAAGATAGCGGCGAGTCGCGCGATATTGAGGGACGTCCTCCTCATTTGAGATCAGAATTATTCATTGATATGACTATTTATGGTCTAAAAGTCCAGGAGCCAGGGTAAAAAATATGACTTCAATTTGCACTGCTTCAAACAATGCTCTTTGAATAAACCTAAAATGATGAAGAAAAACATATCAGCCTATCCATAGTGCAGCCCTTAGATGATTGTACACGCTCAAAATTTTAAAATATCACACATATTTTAGGCTTCTTGAAATAAGTGGTTTCCCTGATGGTCATGTCCAAAACTTTAATATAATATATATTTTAAAGGTGACAAAATTTCAATAAGTCCAGTGTTTTTCGTCAAAATCGGATTACAGAACTAAGTTATAGCATTGTACAATGACTTAAAATGCATCAACGTTGACATTCAATGAAAGAAATTCGCTGACTTGAAAACATTAACATTTTTTATGGTTTTGCCAATACCATAACATTGGTTGTAACTATCCCAGCTCTTCAAGTATTTCTGTAAGTATGATATCCTTCTGTAAACATATCATTGCCATTCACTTAATTTTGTAAGCACATGATATCCTCCTGTAAGGAGGATATCATGCTCCGTATTATTTCATACTCCTTTATTTTATCATATTCCTTATTATCCACATCATGCTCCTATTATTCAATACTGATTGAATTTATCTAGCCGGGGGTTCTTATCGGCTTATTTTGGATAGGTTTTTTGAAGGGGTTAAGGTCTTCAACAATTTATTGTTATTTCAATTATGACATTCCAAAGGGTCTAAAGCTATTAATATTCTTGTTATTAAAAATATTTGTAAATGGCAACGCTCTACAAGCAATTAAATGTAAATAAAAAATATATAAATAAGTATGATATCCTCCTGTAAGCCTAACATTGATCTTCAATTATTCCTGTAAGCATGCTATCCTCCTGTAAGCCTATCATCGCTCTTTATTATTCCTGTAAGCATGATCTCTGTAAGCATATCATTGCTCCTGTAAGCTGCTATGTAGCATATCATTGCTCTTTATTTATTCCTGTAAGCATGCTATCCTCCTGTAAGCATATCATTGCTCTTTATTTATTCCTGTAAGCATGCTATCCTCCTGTAAGCATATCATTGCTCTTTTTATTCCTGTATTCCCTGTAAGAATCATTGCTCTTTATTTATTCCTGTAAGCATGTAAGCCTAACATTGCTCTTGACGTAGACCCACAGACATAATATTTCCTTATAGGCCTGACATAGCCCTCTCTAATCTCCTGTAAGCCAACATGCTCCTTCCTAATATCTAGAAGTAAACATGCCCCCGTGAGCCTTACATTTCTCTTTCCCCTCTAAACCTAACATCATTCCCACCCTATTCAGCCTAACCCGCATTCCCTTTTCCCAGTAATCCTTTTATTCAAAACCTGAGCTCTGCTCAATTTTCGCTTGATTGAGCTTCTGCGACAAAAGCTTTTCTTTCCTCCGACATTTTTATTTTTTCACCCCTCGAGCACTCAATTTTTTTCCAACGTTTTCTGTTTCCCTTCTCGAACATTTTTTTTTCATTTTTATTTTTTTTCGAAAATATGTAATACGGTGGGATTAAATTGGGTGACAGTGTTAAAATTCGATTGTTAAACTCAAATAGCTTTTTATACAATATATCTCTCCACGCGTGAAATTCTCTACAATAGCGATAACAAAATACTAGCGGGTAAAAGAATGGCTCCAATGAAACCAGCCATTTCTATTCATTGGACAATTTTTAATTTAAAAATGTATTCTTCGTTTTTTATTCACTATTTGAAGTGCGCTGTAATATGTCACTATTAACAGGTGCACTAAGTCTTATTTACAGTGCGCTGTAATTGTCACTACTTACAGTGCGCTGCACTAAGTCATTATCTACAGTGCGCTGCTCTAAGTCATTATATGTACAGTGCGCTGCACTAAAGTCATTATTTACAGTGCGCTGTAATATGTCACTATACACTATATGTACAGTGCGCTGCACTAAGTCATTATTTACAGTGCGCTGTAAATATGTCACTATTTACAGTGCGCTGCCTCAAAGTCATTATGTACAGTGCGCTGCACTAAGTCATTATGTACAGTGCGCTGCTCTAAGTCATTATGTACAGTCTAATTATGTACAGTGCGTCAGTTTATGTACGTGCGCTGCACTAAGTGTACAGTGCGCTGCACTAAGTCATTATGTACAGTGCGCTGCACTAAGTCATTATGTACAGTGCGCTGCACTAAGTCATTATGTACAGTGCGCTGTAATGTTATTACACTGCGTCTGTACAGTGCGCTGCACTAGATGCACTGTGCGCGCACTAAGTCTTATGTACAGTGCGCTGCACTAATCATTATTTACAGTGCGCTGCACTAAGTTATTAACAGTGCGCACTAAGTATTAGTACAGTGCGCTGCACTAAGTCATTATGTACAGTTGCTGAGCACTAAGTCATATGTACGTGCGCTGCACTAAGTCATTATGTACAGTGCGCTGCACTAGATGTACAAACACCTTATGTACAGTGGCTGCTAAGTCATTATGTACAGTGCGCTGACTAAGTCATTATGTACAGTGCGCTGCACTAGTCATTATTTACAGTGCGTATGTCATTTTACGTGCGCTGCACTAATCATTATGTACAGTGCGCTGCACTAAGTCATTATTACAGTGCGGCTGTAATAGTCATATTTACAGTGCGCTGTGTACGCGCTGCACTAAGTCATTTATTACAGTGCGCTGCACTAGTCTTATGTACAGTGCGCTGCACTAAGTCACATGCGCTGTTCATTAACAGTGCGCTGCACTAAGTCATTATGTACAGTGCGCTGCACTAATCATTATGTGTACAGTGCGCGTAATCATATTACAGTGCGCTGCACTAAGTCATTATGTACAGTGCGGCCGGCGCTGCACTAAGTCATTATGTACAGTGCGTTACAGTGCGCTGCACTAAGTCATTATGTACAGTGCGCTGCACTAAGTCGTTGCACTAAGTCTTATTACAGTGCGCTGCACAAGTCATTAGTGTACAGTGCGCTGCACTAAGTCATTATGTACAGGCGCTGCACTAAGTCATTATGTACAGTGCGCTGCACTAAGATTATGTACAGTGCGCTGCACTAAGTCATTATGTACAGTGCGCTGCACTAAGTCATTATGTACAGTGCGCTGCACTAAATCATTATGTACAGTGCGCTGCACTAAGTCATTATTTACAGTGCGCTGTAGTATGTATAACTATTTACTGTGCACTGTACTAAGCCACTATTTCAAGTTTGAAAATTAATTAGTCCATAATAATATAATGAGAATATAATAGTCTATAATCAGACTATATTTTTATTTAACATTTGGCAAACTGATTATAGAATATCAACAAAAATAAAATGAAAAAAAAAACAATTTTAAAAATCAAATGTTTCAATAAACACAAAACAAAATTAATTATAACATAAAAAGTAAGATTGAAAATGCATGTAGTGTTTGGATAAACGAAGCATGCAAGAAACAGAAATTTCTTTCAAGGAAAAACATTTCCTATTTGTTAAAGAAGTAAATAATTAAAAAAAACTGTACTATAGTCTGAACTGTAGTTCTAACGTATGGACTTTAGTTCATACTTCTTAATGTAAATATAATGATTGATACAGTTTGATTGGTTGATATAATTGTTGATGTAATTAACCTCATTTTGTAATTATTACTATATTATGTAATTACGGTTCATAATGTTGAAAACAGTTCAACAAATGTAATTATTGGTAGATTACATTCCATAATATTAAAAGCATTTCTTCATTAATAGAAATTTAATTATAGACAAATTATAGTGCATTTCTCATAGGTAATTTCTAGTTGATTGTGATTATAAGTGATAGCTAATAGTCGATAGTAACAGTAATCGATAAAAGTTTGAAATGTATAAATGAGTGTAACATGATCCAGTGAAACACAGGAAAGTAGAAGAGTGACATCAAGAGCCCCTCGAGCCTGTGTTTACATGAGTCGAGTGGTCCTTAACTCGGATCTATACGTTCTCTCCTGTTTCTCCTTTATGCAACATGACTATTACATCTCACTCGCTTCCTTATCCTCTCTCACGTACTATTCGCAGTTCTCTGAGTTCTATTAATTAATAAAATGTACAACAAATTACGAAACAACCTGTGTTAAAACTAACAGCCTTTCTACGAACATGTTTGTAGAAAAAAGTAATCTATTTAACTTCCAATTAAAAAATCCAATAAAATTTATTCAATATTTGCAGTGTTGAAATTGATATCCTGTTTTCTACTTTGAAATGTTGTTTTCTACATGATTTTAAAAAAACCTGCACCGCACCACATCTGTGACCAACACTGCGTTTTTAAGTTAGTTTATATTATAAGTGCGTGTTAAAACGAAACTCTAATTCATTCTATTAGCATAGTGATTTCCACTTGGGCATTTACCCAAGTGCATCCATCAAGATATTTATCTTGATGGACCAAAAAGTTTAAAACAAGATTTTATTTATTCAGTCCAATATTTCTTGTTTTACAAGTCCTTTTTAAAGCCTTGATTTAATTGGCTGGCGCAGATATCAGAATAATTCTTGAAAAACTCATTTCAGCGGAGCTAGTGTTTTATTTTAATTTTATAAAAATAAGACACGTAAATAAAGTGATGTAGAAATTCATACTGCAGGGGTGGGGGCGCGGGACACAGTGGTTCAAATCCCTGGTTTAAGGTGGTCCTAAAAAAACAGGGGCTAGTTGCATCAACTACCGCATCGAGCGCTAGTTTTCACCTTATACAACTGTTATCAGTTTTAAATCAAGACGTCTATAAACTAGAATGTAAACAAAACAAAATTTCTGAACATTTTTAGTAGTTTATAAAATAAGATAAATTTAGAATTTTTCTCATTAAAAGATCAAATAAAAAGCAATAAACACGCAAATTAATTTCCATTTCTGCACGTCATGGTTATCATGATATCAGGTCTAGTTAAAAATAACACAGCGTTTATATTTTATAACATTTTATGAAAATTATACATTTAAAATAATTGATTTAAATAATTTAAATCCTGAAAATGAACTAATTATTTTATATATGCCGTACAAAGTGAACCGACCTGCCTCTAGTGGAGAAACGATGAATTCAAAGCAGGCCCTTCTGAAACAGCTAATTCCGGGGGAGTTAGACCACTGTGTCCCGCGCCCCCACCCCTACAGTATGAATTTCTACATCACTTCACACGTAAGTCTTTCCTATAGTAGAAGGACAAGTATTGTAATAAGAAAAATATGACATCCCGTTTTTGAATGAAACGTCCATATTTCATCAACTACTTGTTTCCCCACCACTCACTTTACCAGTATTTCACACCCCAAAAATCAACAATATAGTCGATGTCCATATATATATGTGTATATATTAAACACATAAATATATGAATAAGTGGATGTACATGTTCTGTCTAAGTTAGTATTGAGATAAAACTTGATAAACTTAATTTAATGAATAAAAAAAAGTTTTATGACCGCAAAAAAACTTATTAGATTTTGCGATATGTTAAACATGGTATTTTAAAATTCTCAAAAGTTTAAAAACAATTTAAATTTATGATGCTAAAAATTGTTTTTAGGACTTGTGTTTCGAGTGGCTGCCTCAGACCATAAGGTACCATAGATCATAGCACTAACTAGAGCACAAAAGACACTTTAAATGTAATTTAAAACAATAAAAGATATTTTTTCTATAAATATTTCTCCTAGAATTATAATCCTTACAAAAAAAATTTTGTTCAAAATTTAAATAAAATGGATTTTTATTTCACCCGAATCCCGGTACAATCTTGCTAAAGATAAATGTGAAACAATATATCACAGTTGTTTGAGCGATTAAACGTCTCCTATAAACCAGATCAACCTCCAATAATTCAAACGCCAAACTAAGCGTGATTTCTGTTCTTTTATTCATTCCGAGATAGAAATCAGTATTTGAAAAAAGAGCGGTTTAAGCGGCAGACTTATCTAGATTTTTCAGATATGAAATACAGAGATCATTCAGAAGTGTATTTCCTTTATCAATATTTTTAGACAGTCTTTCAGATAGAGTACGTAGTTTTTGAACACAAAATGATTAAAAACTAAACTTTAATACCAGTATTCACAATAAGACAACGAACAACTGCTCGCTCCGTCTTCATTACTTTATGTATAAATAAATATAGGAACCATTTATTCACATTTATAGATATAAACAAAATTATTAAATATACATACAAACATTAACAATAATTTTTATCTTAATTCGGCGGTAAACCTTGGTGCCCCTAAATAGGAAGTATTGTTAGCACATGTAAGCAAATAAGTACCTTTTAACTTCAGGCAGTTAAAATATGTTAATTTTATATATTATATATATATATATATATATATATATATATATATATATATATATTAATATATATATATATATATGTGTGTGTGTGTGTGTGTGTGTGTGTGTGTGTGTGTGTGTGTGTGTGTGTGTGTGTGTGTGATCTAAAGTAATACCATTGCGAAGTATAATATTATATATTGCAAGAAACTATGCAAAGAGGAAACTACTCGATTATAAAAGGTTAAATGAGCCTCTAAATCTTTCAATATCAGAAAAAGATTTTAAATGGCTAGAGTGTCGTAAACTTGTATTTGTGAAAAAAAACTTAGGATAGTGCAGGTATCAACACATGCTAATAACAGAAATTTAAATGACGTCTAGATTTATTATCTACATGTGACATAAAGATGGACTTAAAAAGACAGAAAATAGGCTCTTCCAAAATCCACACATCTTAAGTTCAGCAGCAAAGTTAATCGAAATTACTTACAAAAAGAAGTGAGATCCCAACAAGTTAAAGCCAAGTCTTGCGTAAAAAGTTATGATATAGTTTACGTCAAGTTTATTCATTCCCTGTTTTCATAAATCTTGAGAGATATAAATGTTTATTTAACGTCAGCCACGTATAGCCTATCAAAGTTTAACAGTAAAGAAATTTCAGACCTGGCAAGAACGCTAAATAACTAAATTAGAAATATATTAAATAAATAGATAATACCTATTTAGAAAAAAAATCTTCAATATTAATTTGAGATAGAAATTCATGATTAATTAATTTTTCCTCTGCGTTCTTGCATAGTCAGAAATTTCTTTACTGCTAAATTTTGTAAGGCTTTTCGCGCTGAATCGCGCAACGTATGCGCTTTACGTTGCGGATATTAAATAAACATCTATATCTCTCTTATGAAAACAGCGAGTGTATAGTCTTGGTGAAAAACTATTATAACTTTTTACGCAAGACTTGGCTGTATTTTTTCACGGAGTATTTTTGTTGGGATATAGTATACGTAAAATAAACGAAAAAAATATTACAAGCCAATAAACGAAGTTTCCCGTTGCTTTTAAAATTCAAAGGCAATTTTCACGAAAAAAATCCTATAAAAGCAACGGCTCTTTTTTTTTTAAATTTAACGCAAAAACTTTTCTTTCAACAACCCATTTGTTACATTAAAATTTATAGAATAAACAAACTTAGTAGTCTGAATTTTCTTACTTTTCTTTTATACAAATTCTATAAATTAAATTTAACATTCATGATTTTCTCAGCAGGAAATATTTATCATTTAGTTTATTTTTGAACTAATTTATTGCCTCTATACTTTAAATATTGTAAATAAATTGGCTAGAAGCTTTATGATCGTTATAATAAATAAATATTTGTCAAGAAATAAATGTGACAAGTCGACGTAAAAATTTTAATTAAAATAATTTGCAATGCGTATATTAAAAAAAAAAATAAAATAATTTTCATATTTATAAAATATGTCAAGAAATATTATGTAAAACACACATCTGCTGTTAAATTTAATTATATCGCTGTAATTTTTTTTAAACAGTAATTTTCATTATTTTTTATCCCATAAAATAACCCTGGGTCTAGGGGATCAGAATTTATTATGATTTTTCTTAATCTATCTATACTTTAACTTCTTACATTATTATTATGTACTATGTCTATCTCGTCTCTTTACCTATCTAACTCTATCTAACCTTTGGGTTTTAATAATACTGAATCTATTTATCTCACTCACATCCTGAATCCCTTTTTATAGCTTTCCAGTTACTTATCCATTTAGCCCTTACCTTACCCCTTCTCTCTCCTCTAGTAAGTTAGGGATTTTTTCCATTGTGACCTACATCTAACAATTATTGTAACTTTTATAGTTAATATCGTAACTAAACTAACTTCAGTACTTTAACTGTAACTTCAACCTTATGGTCACTAGTTTTGTTGTGTTTTTTTGTAGTTCAAGTGAACTTATAACCCAACGTTTAATCTTTAATTAACTTTAACTTTTGCTATAACCTTTGAGGATATTTTTTGTGCTGTGCACTTGGTTATGCTAACTCAATATTCTGGTTGCATCTTACTAAACTATCATCTTCAATGAACTTTCTCTATCATTGCCTTTGGAGATCCTACCAAAATTAACTTCTGTTCATTAAAGTTGTAATTAACTAATAAACTGCTCTCAAGGATTTTGGATTACTCTGAATAAAAGTAAGACTTAACAGAAAACTGAGCAGTGGAGTAAACACAGCTAACAAATAACAACACCAAAATCTCTCCACAAACCCTTTATTAAAACCAGAGCCGGCTTTCGACCTCACGATCATCATCAGTGCCGGAGAGTTGAAGTCCGCTATATGACTCAGCCTAAAAAGTCAGACTAGGATTCTCCTTCTTCAACTCTCCGGCACTGATGATGATCGTGAGGTCGAAAGCCGGCTCTGGTTTTAATCAAGTTTTTGTGGAGAGATTTTGGTGTTGTTATTTTTTACAAGTAAGACTGTTCTTATTTCTTAGAATTCTCACTCGTCATTCTGTACTTATTCATCTTAGCTAATCATACCTTTTGATACATTGGAGTAAATGAATACAACTTTACTATGTACTGTACTACTATATTTTCTCTTAAATAATTTAAAAATCAACTTATGTAAAATAAAATTAAAGAGCTCTGATATTGGGTTTCCCCCCTCCTTAACCTAATATAAATTTTAATTTATGGTTTATATAAATATATATTTTTTAAAATAAACGAAACAGGTATATTATTGATAAGACTGACTTTATGAATACTAACAATAATTCGCTTTGACTTCATACAAATTTAATGATCTACAATTCAAATATCTTTTGTAATATTTCAAATAGTTCTTTTCTCTGTTTTTTACCTTTTATTTTTATTATAAATCTTCATTTAGTTATTTTGATATTTAAGACTTAGATTTTGTTTTTGCATTTGAAAATAAGCTTAAGTTTATACCTCCATTTTCTGGGATTGTTTCTTTTAATAATTTATTTAAATTAATTTATTTTTCTTTCATGCGGGGCTTTATTAGTTTGACTTATTTTTCCTTACTTTTATTTCACTTCGTTGTGAATAACTAAAACTTATTTTCACTTACTTTTTTTTATGTTAAGTATTGATTTTAAAAACTTGATTTTTATCTCTGTTTGTTACCATTATTTACAGCCAAGTAAACACTTAATTTGAATTCTGCATTTTCTTGACTACACCCTAACTTTTTTAGTTCTAAGATTATTTTTATCAGAGTTGAGACAAGGCCAGGTACTTAAATATTAATTAGTACCTCTTATGCTTGACAGCATTGGTTTAATTTTTATCCAATGACTTGTCAGGAAATAATCTAATTAAGTTGGATTTCATACAAATATATTCCTTGTATGCAATAAATAAGTGTACTAAGTTACGTTTCAATACGACACTATATCTACGGCTTTTGTTAGATCATAAAAGTTTACCAGCGTCGAGTGAGGTCAGTGCCTGGGTATGCAACCGCAGGGAATAATACGATCGTATTTACTGTAATTTAGCGATTTGCATATTCTGAGGACGAGCGAAGCTAGTCCGAAGCAGTGAGGTGGAGCGTAGCTTATTGTCTTAGTAATATAGAGTAACATTACGGAAAACTTAGCAACTTTAAAGTGCATACTTTATAGCCGCTCCAAAAAAAAAAAAACTTGTATTTTCTTAAACTTCTATATTGTGTCTGAAAAGTAAATCGGTTTAAAAAAATCAAGTAATAAATAAAGTTTAAGATAGATGTTTAAAACTTAAATATATCTTTTTCTTAATATATGAAGCGAGCAAAGTAGGAAAGTAAGCTCGCTTTGCTCAAAACTTCTAGATGAAGTTAGTATCTAGTTGTAGACTTAATGTTGACTTGATTCACAGAGGTTGATTTTCTTGAAAAACATGTTATTTTCCACCAAGTTTTCTAAATTGGTTTTAGTTCCTAAAACTTTTTCTCAGTTTAAAACGATTTTAAATTTCCTTCCAGTTGTTTGTAAAGGTATAAAAGTTGTTTCTTATATTTGAGTTTAAATTGCTATTTTCTATGAGATTTTCTTCCTTAAAAGTAGAGTTGTTTTAAGAAATTAAATTTAATAAACAAAGTTTAATTGTATTAATAAGTGTGTATAATTTTTTATAATTGTTTTATCGTTTCTGTATTTGTTTCAAAAAATTATAAAATAATCCAATTATGTTGAAATTTGGTACAAGTGTATCCCTTATTTGTAATAAATAAGTATTTTATTAGTATTTATATTATTTATATTATATTATATTTTATAGTATTTATTTAAGTATTTAACTCTCAAACAGTTCCTGATTCTTGGGGTGAAATTTCGATGTGTATGATTCCAAAAAAAGGAAGTCTAAGTGATCCAAATAACTACCGTGGCATAGCCCTACTGAACTGTATAGCCAAAATATTTACCAGCATTCTTTATGCTAGAATTTTTTCTTGGATTGATCTTAATAATATTTTACCTGAAAATCAAGCAGGGTTCAGGCCTGGTAGGGGTTGTTTGGATCACTTATTTACACTTAATGCTTTAATTAATATACACCTTCGACTTCCTAAAAGAAAGGTTTTTTGTGGATTTATCGATTTCAGAAGGGCCTTTGACTCCCTCTTCCACCCCTATATGTGGACAAAGTTAATTGAACTTGGGTGGAGTCCCAAGCTGCTTTACACAGTCAAAGATCTTTATGATAAAGCCCATATGAGGGTGAAGGTGGGGTCAAAATTTTCCAAAAAAATTGAAATTAATGAAGGGGTGTTACAGGGTGAAATTTTAAGCCCAATAATATTTGCCTTGTTCATCTCTGACTTTGAAGACTTTCTGAGGGCTAATGGGGTGTGGGCCTTGATATTAACGGCTTGAAAGATATTATTGTTTTATTTTTTGCGGATGATCTTATCCTACTTGCACAGTCTCAAATAGATCTTAATAAGATCTTCAGACTCCTGTACGAATACTGCTCAAAATTCAAGCTCGTTGTCAATGAAGCAAAAACTAAAGTAGTTATTTTTCATAAAGGTCACATAAATTTAAAGAAATATAAATTTTATTATGATAATAAAAGCATAGAAGTGACTGATAGATACACCTACTTAGGCGTGCCTTTTTCGAGCTCCGGTTTATTTCATAAAGCTGTCCAGAGTGCTGTATGTAAAGGCAACATTGCCACTAGTAGAGTCTTAAGCTGGTCCTTGTCAGCTGGTATAAAAGACTGGGAGGCCAAGCAACGCCTTTATGACTCAATTGTTAAAACTACAGTCTCTACGCTTGCCCAATTTGGGCCCTCCGGCATGGTGATGAAATTGAAACCGTGCAAGTTCGTTATTTTAAAAAATTACTTCATTTGCCTAAGTCAACTGCAGGGTACTTTGTAAGAAGTGAAGTAGGAGTTCTTCCTCTATCATATAACATTTTAAACTTGCCCTCAATTGGTTGGCAAAGGTTCTTCAAATGCAAGATGATAGATTACCTAAAATTGCTTTTGTTAGATTGTACACCCTAAGTTTTGGTAATTCATTCAGTAAATACAACTGGGCCTCTCAAATAAAAAATTACTTCTGTCTAAGCGGTCATCTCGATGCCTGGTCTTCATTACTAACTAATCCTAATAATTTTCTAAATAACATTCATGAAATTTTATTTGATTACGAATTTATTTGAAACAAAAAGACTACAGTAAGCTTTCAGCTTCATATTATTCTAACCTTTTTCAATACCCATTGCCATTAAAACAAGTTTCTAACTATTTATTGTTGTGTGCCCCAAAGGGGATAATTTACATTATAGCCCAACTTAGAGCTTCTAATAATTATGTTGCTCAAGTATATTATAATGGAGATGTTCATAAACTAAAGCCACTTGAACTATGCCAACTCTGCAACCGCAGTGAGCCTGAGAGCATGGCCCATTTCTTGTTAGAGTGTACAGCTTACCAAAGTTTAAGATTTAACCCAAACTCTAGATACTACTTTCTATCAACAATTATGATCAAATGCTCAATCCCAGCACTCCTTTAGCTGCAAAAATATTATTTGAATTTGTTATTAATGCCTTGCGCTTAAGAGCTTTTCAGCTCGGTGAAAATTAACTCTTACCTTACTTTTGTTTTGCTCAATTGTTTTTATATGTATATACATTTTTTATTTCTTTGTTTTTCGCCTCTCATGTTGTTTACTCTTCTAATTTTTTTATTGTAATCTTTTCTATTCATCCAATATCAATACTACTTTATAATAAAGTTTACTAACTATCTTTTAATATTAATGCTATTAACTGGATTCTTTATTGAAGTGTATAGCGCCAATCTTATGTAATGACAGAAGTTGTTGCAATCTAACTATCCTATCCTTTTCAAATATAAATATACTATACATGGTTATATTTATCTTTTAATTTGAATTAAACAACTAAATGTATAGATTTGAATTATTTTAAAAAAAATATAAAACTATTTATAACAGTTATTTATAATTAGAAAAGCAAATATCTAGAAATTTAATAAAAGCTCTTATTTACAAAAAAAAAATTAAAACTAAATAAAATAAAAAAAAAAGTTTTTTCTCTCAATTTTTTATTCTTTTTAACTTCATTTAGCTCATTTTATGTTGTGTTTCTGTTTATGTTTATATATGTATGTATGTACATATATAATGTATTATTATTTTTATCAATTGTTCTTTGTTTTATAGCTTAAATAATATCTTCTCTATTATAATTAATTTCTAAATACTCATTAGTCACTTTCTCTTGCAACAGCTTTTGGTCAAAAAGTATATAATTTCTTTATTTTTAGTTTATTTCCTTGTTGTTTTACTTTTTATTTACTTAAAAATGTTTTTTTTGTAAGAAATTTGTATGAGACCATAAGGTCTTTTAACAAATTATGTAATAAATAAAAAATAAATATTTTATAGTATTTATTTATAGTATTTATTAACAGTTTTATTGGATCATATAAGTGAAGCAGCATCGAGTGAGGTCATGGCCTGGATAGGTGACCGCTGGGAATAAAGCGAATATATTTAGCGTCTGGGGACGAGTGAAGCGAGTCCGAAGTAGTGAGGATGGATAAACGTAGCGAATCCGATGTAGCGAGGAAGAGCTACCTTGTACCGTTTTAGCGAATTTTCATTATGAAAATGACGCTTATGAGGTTGTTCGGATGCGGAAGTTGAGGGTGGGAGTGAGCGGAATCGGTTCCTATTGGCTTCCTGATAACAAAAATATATGTCCCAAAAAATTATTATATATATATATATATTATATAATATTATATATATATATATATATATATATGTATGTAAGAGTTTTCTACCCTTTCGTATGGCGAACGATAACTCTCGAAGGCGTTCTCAAAATTGAAACGAAACTTTGCAAATCGCGAGATGTTGTGGTTACGAGGCCTATTGTTTATAAAAACATTATGACGTCATCAACCAAAGTTATGACGTCATGAAAAAAAAATTTTTTGAAACTTAAAATGGCTTTAAAACAAGGTATTTCGTGTTTAGGTAACGGCTAGCTGAATCGATTAAGACCAATTTCAGCTCAATCGAACCATCACAAATGGCGCAAATGGTATAACATATATATATAATCTTGTATATATGTATACGTTAGGTCAAAGACTCGTACGATATATCTTGGGTTCAGTGTGTTAGAGGGTGGGATATAGTATAAAAGAGGGGCCTCTACCTCTTGCTCCATCCTGGTAAGCCAACTGTCCCAGAGAGACAGGACAAAAATGACGAGGCGCGAAGCGCCGAGACCGCGTAGCGGCTACGGGCCGAAGGCCCGTATTTTTCCATAGGATTATTAACTCAATAATCTGGAGCAAGGTAAAAATAGTATTTACGAAGATTTTACCATGACACGGTAATAGGCAAGTAAAATTATGCTCGACATGTTTATAACCTGAGTAGTGATATGAGTTGTCCGAGGTAGTTGAGGAGGGGGTAAGGTGGCTGTGAAAAACACTATAAAGAGTCAAACAGAGTAACGCAATTATTGACAAACCAACCAGATATCCTACCGCCGAAGCCTTACACAGCGTAAAAAAAAGTTTCGCCTTGTTCAAATTACAAGTCTAACTCTAATGACAAATAAAATAAATACCTAACCTTTTAATAGTTATTTACACGGCAAGGGGGATAAGAAAGTTTTACAGGTCAAGCCCATGTTTTCACATAAGGCGAAGCCGCAGGTGAAAACTATTATCACCCGAGGCCGTATAGCCGAGGGAGGTAAACAAGTTAGCTCCCGAGGTTTTGCCAAGGCAGATAACTAAAATTGACTACCGAGGCCTAGTCGAGGGCGATAATACGATAGCTGAAATAATTCGATCCCTGTGGTGTATTAAATTTTATTTTCGACTTAGATAATAAGTGAAATATATTTCTTATTAATTTATAAAATTTGTTGATGATGATGGGAATGAGAAGTTACAATTTGAAGGGTTGTTAATAACAATTGTAGGTAGGGGCTTTTTCATTTCTTTGAACACATTCTCTTTTTCATTCCTTACATAATTTAGAATTTGTTCGGTGACTTTGATTTTATTCGGAATAGATGACTCTACACAGCCACTGCACTCTATTTACGTCCGTGGGGACGTAAAACACGTTTACGGGGAAAGGTCGCTACATATGAAAACCTGATTTACAACTCAAGTCGTTGGTAAAATAATATTTCGTATTATTTTGTTTCCCTGTTGTTTCATATTTAAAACTAAATGGAAAACACAATTTCATAATTAATGTGTCGGACATTTTTATAATTAATAACAAGTTTAAGTTCCATAATTAATTTTTAATTTTTTTCCAAACTTGAGTAATTTTTTCCCTAATTGAGAAACTTTTCGGTCACCATTTTTTGTTAAAAAAATTAAATATACTGAAAAGATTTGTTAATAAGATATACTTAACAAAGTTTATTAATTAAACGCAAAAGGGTGAACTGAAATTGATGAAAAGTTGTGTTTATATTTCCAAGAGTTTGGAAAATGGAAACTTAGTAAAATTGGTCCTTAATAATTAATAATATAAATAGAATGGTGCTTAATGAAATAAATAGAACTTTTTAAGATCGATAGGAATGAAGTTCGGTGTTGTGGAGGCCGGGCTAATATTCAATAACATTAGTGGGACAGTGAGTCTTTATTTCTATGCTATGTAAAGAGCCAAGTACGAGCCATTTACGAGTACAAGTTAATGTGTAAATACATCCGTTTAATTCCCAGCAGTCACCCATCCATGCACTGTCTACGCTTAATGCTGCTTAACTTTTATGATCCAACAAAAATCATGAATATACTTGTCGTATTATAATGACTTAAATGTCAACTGAATTGAAATATTTTCAGTTTTTTTACTATTTTTTAAAACCCGTATTTAACGTTTAAAAGCTACTTCGATCTTAACTTATTACGAACTATAAAAAACTATTTATTTTCTTTGTCTAAAAAATTACAACTCAATAATAACACAAAAAATAATATTGCAACCGCTACACCGCACACAAGTGATTTGATAAAAATTAAACTAATACTAATACTAAGATGAAACTTATAACAAACGGTCAACTTTGTGAAAACCACTTAGGAGGCCTTAAAAACATTTCATCAACATCCTGAAACGGATAATTCCGGTGACATCCCTGTTTCAGATCTTTTTGCAAACACAATAATTTTCCTATATCTACATTACAAATGAGTTAATTGAATTTTAACTACAATATTTAATACGGCATAAAGTATGAATGCAAGGTATATATATATATATATATATATATATATATATATATATATATATATATATATATATATATATATATAATATATATATATATATATATATATATATATATATATATATAATATATATATGTGTGTGTGTGTGTATGTATGTATGTATATATATTCAATTATTTCATTTATTTATTTCTAAATATACCATCCATTCTTTAATTAAAGACTAATCCCAACCAGCACAGTAAATATAGTCCTCTGTTCGCTAAATTTACCATCATTATAAATAACTACTACGAACTATCAATAACAAACCTCCTTTTATGTCAGCTATTTATCAGCTTTAGCAATGCTGGTTATTGACGGTTATTTTCGTTGGTGCTGGTTCTATTGGTTACTCATGGAGGGTTAAGAAAAGAACCCGTGTGAGGGGTAAGAAAAGAAAATATCCTATTTTTCTTAAAAGGTTTTTGATTCAGCATTTTATTAAATTTAAAAAAAACTTTACTTATAAAATTGTACTTTTAGTTAAATATCATTTATTCTTATTTTTATAACATACTTATTATTTTGAAATTCCTACAAAAAAAGAAATAAAATAAGGCAAAGCTTGAATTCTAGATGGCTGAAAAATTCAGTAATTTTTCTTTCTTCGTATAATCTGTTTCCTTGACTCTAAGGGTGCTTTCCACCCCCTCCCCTCCCTGGCTCCCCACTATATTTTTTAACAGTCGATTCCAGTTAAAATTGAATATTAGGAGAATTTTCAATATATTTTTATTTCCTAAAAAATCTCCTATTTTTAATAATATTTTTTAAAGGGTCTTTCATTTTTTTTTGGCAAAAAATAGTATCAATAACAAAATATAGATATTTTTTTTTATATTGGATACATATAAAAAATGTGTCGTTATTTTCATGAACCCTCTACTGAGAAAAAGTTAGCCTAGCAGAAATAAATAGAGTTAATATTTTAACTTATTTTTCTTTATATATTTGAATAAATACATTATTAAAATGTATTTTGATGGAACTCCAAAGGAGGTAAAGAATAAAAAGGGATCATGATGCTTACCGTTTTATTCTACAAATTATTCTCGAGTATAACATTATACCTAACTGCTTTTTGCCTGTTCACATTGAACGGTTCGTGTATTGAAGTAGGTGGCCAGATAAATCTAGATGGATTCTGTGCCGATACCATCTACTAAATTACGCCTAATAGAACCTAGAATAATTGCTTGATAATTATTGTAGATCATCATATATATCCACCAAGGTTTATCAGATAACTCATATTTTAATTTTCACTCCTATAAGTTACTTGACAATGAACAAACTTTTTCGTTATTTTAAAACTGCACTCTGAGTAAGGTAACTTTAAAGACAACAATTCAAACTTCAACTGTGTGGCATAAGCAGGACAAGCCACGCAGTAAGAAGTTTTGTTATCGTATTTTGCATAGCCGCTTAGTTCTCTCTTTAGTTCTTCAGAAGCTGCACTAGAAGCAGTCTATCTGTAGAAACTTTCACATTCACACCAAATAAAATAATAAATAAATACAAAAATGGCATACCTATAAGCCTGGCAAAAGACGGCCCGGGCCCAGGATTCGTTAAAATTGCCAAGTACTATTCTAACATCCTTCTCTTTTAACTTATTAATTGCTGAGACGACTTCATTGGCAAAACTCTGCGTTTCGACCACTTCGAAACCCAGCTCGTCTACATCCGCTACAAGCCTATTGTGCGCCTGAAACAGAATAGAACACGGTATAAGCATACATTAGAACTTTAATTGTACAATATCATTGGGTCATAGCATAAAGAAGTATTTCTTATTTAAAAGAAATACTTTTCCAACAGAACTAGTAAGATGTTTTAGTGCGGCATAAGTAGGATAGAATGAAAGAAAGACAGAAAATATGACAGGAACATACTAGTTCCTTTTAACGCCAGCTTTTAAAGCTGCAAAAGCTTGTATTGAGAGAAGAGAGTCACCCGTGGGGTAGCGTACGGGGCCAATACACAGAAT
This sequence comes from Microvelia longipes, assembly GCA_018340805.1. Taxonomy (NCBI): domain Eukaryota; kingdom Metazoa; phylum Arthropoda; class Insecta; order Hemiptera; family Veliidae; genus Microvelia; species Microvelia longipes. The sequence goes on from JACMZG010001908.1 coordinate 1,790,410, forward strand.
GTATGGACTTTAAACCTCCGAGTTATTTAGTCATGGGTTCAATCCCAGAGCGGGCCTCTGGGATTTGTATGAGAGGGATAAAAATTCTGCGTACCCCGTCTTTCAGAACGGTGGTCTCAAGCCTGTGTGTTGTCAGGTACTCGTTAAAGACCCCTTACCCTAAATGAAACTGGGTATATGCAAAATTTAGGACCCTCATAGTAGATTTATTATAATTAGTGTGTCTGCCTTGTAGGTTAAAGTGTATGGAAATTTGGTTTAACAGCGAGGGCACGTGTTGTTCCTAGTTTTCAGTAGAATGCTGAGTGATAATTTCAAGATCATAGGTTGAAATTATCACTGAGCATCAAGCTACAAATTAAAAATGTAATTTTAAAATCCGAGAGAGGCCTTTGACTTCGAACTGTGGAATAGCACCAAGCCTTCTAATTCCCAACGTCTTCAAATCCTACAGTCTAAAATCGTAAGACAAATCACTAATGCTCCCATTTATGTTACTTACCTTGCCACCCATAATGACCTTAATGTTTCATTAGTGACATCACAAAATCTCGCAACCAAAAATTACATGAATCCCTCGTAAACCTTATCTTATAGTTCAACTCCTTCCCTCTCAAATCCTTCTAGATAATCATACCAAACACGCATTATTTTTCCGGATAGCACAACTAGACCTACAAATTATTTTTTTTTGGCCAAGTTTTAACATTTTAGCATAAAAATGATAAGAATGATGTATCAAAATCCATGATGCACCAGAATAATTATGTACGGAGGATTTATAAAATATATTTGTTTCACGTATCTTCTTCTTATTGTTGAAACTGTTGATTTTTATAAATGTAGTGAAAATTTTTAGATGATTTTAAAACTTATGTTTTTAATAAAACGCTTGAACTGTTCCTTTATGTCTTTTCGCCAAAGTATAGTTGTAGGTAGAGGCCACCTGTAGCCTAACAGCTTCAGCAGGATCACATTTGCAACTGCTTGGATCCTTTATATTTTCCAAATTTCAACCAGTTCCTAAAGACTTCATATATTTGGTGCGTTGACCTTTTGAAAAACTAAAAAAGTTTGACAGAGACGACAATAGGTTAATCTTATTCATTTAATTAGAGGATAATTTTTTCTTTTTGGGATTAAATGAAAATATGACGTTGAGCTATCTAACATAACGTTGCTGATAGGTGTTCGCCAGCACTGAGGAAAACTTTCCATGATTCCCTCTATATTTCCTATATGATATTACACATTCAAATATTCAACTTTTTTCTCCTTTTTTACCAAACTTTTCTTTCCTTCAATTTTTGAATTATTGATTCTACGCTCTTTTTTTCCTACCTTTTTTTACCTTATCACTTATTTCTTTCAAAAAATTGTAACCCCTGGTAAGAAGGAGTTTTTTATCCCGAGTTATTTCCGCAACAGAAGAATATTTTTTCTTTTATTCATAGCCCCCCCCCCCAACGTATAGAACCAAGTGAACCATTCTCCTTCACTGAATTTGACAATAAAATAAGAAATATGAAATTAGTAGATGAATGAAAATTGAAAGTTAAGCTTAAATATGTACTTGGTCATATAAAAAACCAAATAGCAAAACTAAATCTGAATATTTACTTTTGTACCAGGTGTTGACTCTCAAGTATACACACAAACACACACTCATACACACACATCGACAGAGATATTTTTTAAAACCACTCAGGAGGGTTTAAAAACGGATAATTAAGGAAAATTATTGAATGATTAAAGAATGATTTTGAACAATTATTTAGAAAGGTATAAAAGTCATTCAAAACTCGAACTAATACTGATAATGATGTGAAACTTGAAATCTATGTTTTTGGTCTAATCTATGACTAAAAGCGTGTAAAATCTCAAAATGCTTGAAACATTGTTTTCGTTTCATGACTTTTTATGAATTTCAATGAGTCATCATTGTCGGGTAATGTCATCATACAATTATTTCAAGACAGCACAATTAGACCTAAACATTGATTACTATACCAAGTTTTACCTTAAACACACACACACACACACACACAACTTTATAAAAACCACTCAGGTCTTCTTAAAAACACCTAAAACGGATAATTCTTTAGTGCGAACACAATAATTTTGTTTTTTAGTGCGAACACAACCAGTTTCAGTTTTTTTAGTGCGAACACAATAATTTTGTTTTTTAGTGCGAACACAACCAGTTTCAGTTTTTTTTAGTGCGAACACAATAATTTTCTGTTTTTAGTGCGAACACAATACATTTCAGTTTTTTTAGAGCGAACATAATATTTTTCTGTTTTTTAGTGCGAACACAATAATTTTCTGTTTTTAGTGCGAAAACAATATTTTTCTGTTTTTAGTGCAAACACAATACTTTTCTGGTTTTTTTCTGTTTCCTATTTACCGATGGTATAAACATAATAATATAAACTTCTATGGTTTATTTCCTTTTCTATGGTTATTAAATACAAATATTTTTACAGTTGGTTATGTTGAACTTGGTACAATGTTATAAATGAGGAAAAGTAAAAATAATTACATTTATCGATCTACTTAGCTAAATAAATATTGGTCGAAAACTTTTCCTTTACGTTTCATCTCACGTTCGCTTTGACGAGGAGAGAACAGCATTTTCATTATTTGTCTAACCATCCTAGGGAAACTAAACACGGCTTTCACTGCTGCATTTCGAGGGAAATATACCAATTGCGTGAAAACTTTTTGCTTAAATTCAGTTTAATATTGAATGATGTTTTGCAAAAGTTTCAGAACAGAGAAACGTTTCAATAAAAACATACCAAACGCAGTTTAAAATCGCAGATTGGAATGTTTCCGTATAACCTTTGGCAAATCGATAAATGTATATCGATACATTGATATTGGAAAATTTCGTTGAGAGATTGAGTTAATATTGCAAAGATTCAGCACCGAGAAATGTCTCAGAACATACATACCTAAAGATACATAATTAAAGATTTTGCTAAGACAGGTATTCTAACATGATGTCATGCGATTTCTCATACTTTGCTCCCTATCTCCTATAATAGTGCAGAAACAATTAGTACGTTCACACACACTCTAGATCCGCGGATCAAATAGAATACGTACACAATACGGTCAACTAACTTCACTTTTGATTATAAGAAAGTTTAAAACAAAAAATATATTTAATTAAATTGTGATTTCTTTGCGTAGTAATAAAGTTACACTAAAAAAAAATAATATTCCAAAAGTTATTTGATCAAAAACGGTTATATAGAAGTGAAATAAAAGTTCGACGAGAAGGTTATCCGTTAAATACGATCGTCTCTTAAGGTACACACACAAAAAGACAGCGTATCGGGGGATCCATTTAGATTCCATCTCCCTAGTTCTAGCGTATGTGATCGGATCCCCTCCGCATGGTTCATACAGCTTAAATTACCGTATTGAGAGATCGTACTCTATACGATACGCGAATCTAAAGTGTGTGTGAACGTACTAAATGCAATAGTAAAAAAATCGGGTACGGGGTATCTCGGAACTTTTCCTCATCACATCAAATTCACTACGCTCATCCTTCCTGCTTCGGACTCGCATCGCTCGTCCGCAGAATATACAATTTGCCAAATTTACACAGCAACATGGTGTCGTACTCGCTTCGCTCGTCCTCAGATAGTAAATGCATTCGTTTCATTATCAGTGGTCACCCATACAGCACTGACCACGCTTAATGCTGCTTAATTTTTATGATGCAACAAAAATCATAGATGTACTTGTTGTATTGAAATAAAACTTAGTGTGCTTATTAATTAGGTAAAGGTGTTCATTTGTACTAAATTTTAACTCAATTGAATCATTTTCTGGTTCGTAATAATTTTTTAAAAACGTACACAAGTCATTGGATAAAAATTGAATTAATGCTGATAATGAGATGAAACATGGCACATATGTTAGTTAGTCTTATACATAGCCACATGCGTGCCAAATCTCAATACGATCGCATCAATTTTGTGTGTTTTATGATTTCTTGAATTTTTGCTGAGTCATCATTGCGGGTCAATCACGTCATAAAAAAATATTTTCCAAAAAGCACAATTACAGAGGTAGATTTTTTTACGAAGTTTCAACTTCTAGCGTGAATACACTAGGAGCTACGATGATAAAACATACACACATACAGACAGACAGCATTGTGAAAACCACTCAGGAGGCCTTTAAAACACCTAAATCGGATAATTCCTGTTTTATCCCGGTTTCGGATTTATTTCGCAAACACAATACTTTTCCTATATACCTACGTTATAATGAGGAAAGGTAAAAATATTAAAGTAAAAATACGCATCAAATTTCAATACATTCATACCTCAAATACCTTTAAAAAAATTATGATTTTATTTATATCTGTATATTGATGGATGGCTGAAATTGAAAGATAAGACAAATCAAGTCGTATGATAGAAAGAACTAATTTGATTCAATCTAAGCTTTGTTCCATAACTTAATCTTGGCATATCAAAGTGGTGGCTGTTTTAAATTATACCAAAATATCAAAATACTTTAGAAGTATAATTAACTAACTGTGATTTACGGTGTTCATTTGGAGTGTTCTGTGGCCAACATGACCTCGTCCACTTCTGTGGCCAACATGATCTCGACTACTTCTGTGGCTAACATGACCTCGACTACTTCTGTGGCCAACATGACTCGACCACTACTGTGGCCAACATGACCTCGACCACTTCTGTGGCCAACATGACCTCGACTACTTCTGGGGCCAACATGACCTCGACCACTTCTGTGGCCAACATGACCTCGACCACTACTGTGGCCAACATGACCTCGACCACTTCTGTGGCCAACATGACCTCGACTACTTCTGTGGCCAACATGACCTACTTCTGTGGCCAACATGACCTCGACCACTTCTGTGGCCAACATGACCTCTGTGGCAACATGACTGACTTCTGTCATGACCTCGACTACTTCTGTGGCCAACATGACCTCGACCACTTCTGTGGTTCTCATTATCCTTAACGTGTTAAGGATATGGTTGAACGGCACTAAACGCTGGACATTGAGAATCGTCCAATTCCGTTAGATCCACTTCAATAAGGCGTAAACTCAGTAATCGTTGTTTTAAAAGCTAAAAACAGCATTAAAACGGTGCTGTGGTATGTGGTCGAATGAGACAGAACAAGAAATGTGGTAGACCAGAAAGAAACCGAGTTTTCCAGCGTTACATTTGTTTTCCAGTGACTCTTTCTTTACATACGCTGACAATCTAATCTACTTTCCCGCAGGATTTTATTTATCAAAACATTTTATGAATTTAAGAAATTTTTACTGAGCCATAATTTCCAGTTTTTCCCCATGATAATAAAATATGTTTATGATAGCACAACTAGACCTAAAGATTGATTTTCGTAATAATTTTAAATTATAAATTAAATTTACGTCATATACGAAGTAATCAATAAGTAAGAATCTGGTGTTGCTATAGATTTATATATCCACGTTGTCTTAAGTCGAGTTGACAGAGCACTTGTTCAATGTCAAGCCATGTCAAGTTTATTCATTAAAAGATAGTGAAAGTTATGATATAAGTTTAATTAATTCATCCGACGTATAAAACTCTTCAAATCTATATCATTCATCTCTAACATAAATTTTAATTAAAAACGAAGATTTCCCGGGGAGGGGAAAGCTTGTTATTCAAATCACTTATATGAGCTTTCCACCAAGCCAAACCTTTTGTTTTTGTTGTAAACTTAAATAATTAAGTTTTAGGAAAGTTAAAAGACTCCCCATCTCTAAGTTGAGATAAGACTTATTATGCTTTGCGTGAGAGAATTTAAACTTAATTCCCAAGCAAACCTCATGTAATGCTTAATCTCATTAGTTTCAACTATGTCTTAATGTATTTTTCGAATCTTATATAAAACATTATATTCTTTGTTTGTTTTAAGATTTGACTAAAATGAAATTGAAGAGATTAGAAAATAAAACCAAAATTTAATTTTTTACTTTTTCTTATTTATACTGTAGGCATAAATATCTAACGCAAAGTATTGCGTTAGAAAAGAAACCGGAACAGGGATGTCACCGGAATTATCCGATTGGTTGTGTTTAAGACTTCCTAAGTTGTTTTCACAAAGTAGTCAGTCTAAATGTTTGAGTGTCTCAGTCATTATTATATCCCCCAGTTTATTCATACCGGAAAATATTTTTTATGACATCATTAGCTTACTACAATTACTACGTACACAAAGCGTATTTAATTGGCGATCGTATTGGATGCGTATGCAATACGGTTAACTAACTTCACAATTCTTACAGCGTCTTTGTTTAGTCGATCGAGTGAGATTACGTGATAACTGATCCCGCCAAAACATCGCGTCTTTTATAGTGAAGGTTTACTTTTGGTTATAAGGAAGTGTAAAACAAAAATATATTTAATTAAATTGTGATTTCTTTGTATAATAATAAAATTACACTTAAAAAATTGTATTCCAAATGTTATTTTATCAAAAACGGTAATATTGAAGTGAAATATAAGTTCGATGAGAAGGTTATCCGTTAAATACGATCGTCACTAAATGTACATACAGCGTATGTACATGGGATCCATTAAGATTCCATCCCTAGTTCTAGCGTATGCGATAGGATCCCTCCGCATGGTTCATACAAGTAATATTATCGTATTGAGAGATCGAATCCCATACGATACGCGGATCTAGAAGTGTGTGTGAACGTACTAAATTACTTATCAAAAATTACGATCGAAATATTTATCAATCGGTTTGAGTTTAGCTGCATTGTAGTTTTTTATGTGGCAAGTTTCGTTTCATTATAAGCATTAGTTCAATTTTTATCGAATGACTCATAGACTTACACTTATATATATATAATATATATATATATATATATATATTTATATATAATATATATATATATATATATATATATATATATATATATTATATATATATATATATTATATATATATATATATATATAAACCGACGGCTACAGACACTGTTATTCAAAAAGATTCGAAACATCCATGGTCTCATAAACTTGCCGCGTTCCAGCTTAATTCACCGCTTGGAAACTACTCCTTTAGACCCCCCTGATTATAATAAAGAAAATTCGACACAAGATGATGGAAATTTATAAGGTGATTCAATTGGATGTAAACAAACCAAAAACAGGCGGAGGTTATAACCTGACTTATTTTATGAATAGCGTGACGTCATTGCAGGAATCGATATAGGGGACTTACATTAAAAATTATGTATAATTACCAATTGTGAACAAAATAAGCAAAAGATTTGGCCGAAAATTTCTGAGATTATTTACTAACATACGATTGATTGGCTCCGTATCGTTCCGTCGACAAATCACTTCGACGACAAATCATTGCATCGACAAATCATTTCGTCGACAAATCATTGCATCGACAAGTTATTTGTCGACGGAGTGATTTGTCGACGGAATGATTTGTTGACGCAACAACTCGTTTCGTTCCGTCGACAAATTTTTCCGTCGACTGTCGACGGAGTGATTTGTCGACGGAACGATATCACACCGATTGATTCATTTATGTAGAAATAGTTAATTTTTACTTAACTATTAAGTGAAATGAACAAATTTTTACTTTCCCTTATTTATACCCAAGGTATATAGGAAAAGTATTGTGTTTGCAAAAATAACCGGGATGACACCAGAATTATCCGTTTCAGGTGTTTTTAAGACTTCCTGAGTTGTTTTTACAAAGTTGTCTGTTATCATCGTAGCTCCCATTGATTAGGCTGAAGTGTTGAAACGTTTTACAAAAATACTATAAAAAAACTAAAGAAATTCAAAAAAAGTAGTCTACAGGAGTAGTTTTTCTAGGCGTCAATAACCCGCAATAATGACTCAGGTGAAATTTCCGAAAAATCATGACGCGGAAAAATGTTGCGATCGAGTTGAGATTTGGCACGCATGTAGCCATGTATAAGACTAACATAAATGCCAAATTTAATTTCCATATCAGCATTAGTTCAGTTTTTCATCTTTCAATTCATCCTGTACCTACAATATTTTTTTTTAAACTAAAGAGGGATTAATTTTGGTGAAAAGTTGCCGAAATATGCTGATACAAGGTATCTTATCATTCTTAATGTAGTTTCCGATTTTGTAATATTTAATTTGTGTATTTCCTTCAAGTTTTTTGTAAATAAATATTGTATTACTTTCGCCAATAAAGAACTTGTTAAAAAAACAAAAAAATTGTAGACTGATAATTGTCAAACACGGCAGAAAGTCGGTTCTCTGTTTTTAGTGAATTTTCGTAGAAAAAATGAGCATATAAGGTTGGGGTCATGGAGGGGATAGGGGTAGGGGTGGGTTTTTTGGAGGGGGGCTCACTGGTGTAGACTATATATATATATATATATATATAATATATATATATATTATATATATATATATATAATATTATATATAATATATATTTATTATTTATTTATTTAACTTAAGACGTTGAATTTTTTTAAATATTAAAGTTTTTAAACTGAGTTAAAGAAATTAGAATGACTTAAAAACAAACTTTAAAATTATCTTTGCTCTATTTTATTAAATGAGTGAATTAAAATAACGATTGTTAAAAGAAAGGCTTAGTCGGCAGGTGAGAGACAGTTTCCCAAGCTTTCCCTTGTCTGTCTAATTTTCCTATTTTATCTCTCAAAGTAACATTTTCCATTAATTTGACAGCAAGAGAACACTTGTCAGAATCTTAATTTTTCTTTTTTAAAAACTTGAGTATATTTTCTTCATGCTGTATTAATAATGAAAATACAAAGGGAATTACTGACTAGAAACAAGCCTTCTTTCAAATTTATATCAAGATAATAATTTACAACTATAAACATTCATTACCCCAAGGGAAAAATGAAGTATTTCCCTGAGCAGTTGGTTTGTTCCTGAGGAGAAAGCTCAGGGAACCAAATGCATTTAACTTATTCCAACGCGCAACCGAGAGCTTTATGTATTTAATTTCCGAGGCAAGGCCGAGATAAATTTGCCAATAAACTCTTGAGACGCGAGAGAGTTAATTATTAGAATGGAAAATATCCTTTCACTCCTCATGTGCATATAAAGTCTCATCTCCAGACATTAACGGAATTTTTATTATTATATTCTTAGTTTCGTGCATTTTGAATTTAAATGTTTCTTGGTCACGTTTCCCCCCTAAAAAATGATAAAACAAACTGGTCGGTCCCCTTTAAAAATTTAGAGGACTCCACTCCCAAAAAATAGAAAATACTCATTCTTATAACATTTAAGAGTTAAAAAAAGGCTTCTTCACTCTCAAAACTAGAGGCCTTCGGATACACCAATAGAGGCTCACTGTGGACGTTATGGGACCACATGGTTGTTATGCGACCACACAGTTGTTATGCAACGACACGGTTGTTATGCGACCACACGGTTGTTATGCAACAACACGGTTGTTATGTGACCACACGGTTGTCATGCGACCACACGGTTGTTATGCGACCACAAGGTTGTTAACTTCAGTTGTATTTATTTGCACAAAAAACACTCGTTTCATAAGAAATTGTATTAGCTTCAAAAAAAATTCTCTTCATATTTTGCCTTTTTCTTTTGTTTTGCTCTTACACTATAAGCTAAAACAGCAAAATATATAAAAATCTAAGGCGGCATTTTCCTACCACCATAGATATTATTTTAGATATTACCTTAGATATTATTGCCACCATAGATATTATTTTAGATATTACCTTAGATATTATTGCCACCATAGATATTATTTTAGATATTACCCTAGATATTATTGCCACCAGAATATTATTTTCTATAAGAACTTTATTGTAACTATTACTTGACGATTCTTTGCGCAGCGCCTTAAATGTCTACAATTTAAGGTCTAAAAAGTTAAAGCAGGGTTTAAAATTTCAAGAAGTTACATTAGGAAATATGCCTTTTCTTCAAATGAAATGAAATGAAATTTTTAGTTGTTTGATTATCACTGAGGATTTAAGTTTCACCAACGTTTTCTCAACTGTTTGGCAAAATAATTTTAAAGCGACTTTACTTTATTTCACGCAGACAACTATGATTACTTTATCGTACTTAGAAAAGACAATTATTTTCTCTTTAAAGAAAAAAAACTTGAAGATAAAAACTTTAAAGAAACATACTTAGCGTAAAAATAGATTATAAGGATACGGACTCGGCAAGTTGGAGAAGTTAAAAGATTTTAAAGAGTTTTCCCAATGCCTCTGAGAAGGCACTGTTTATGTAATATTTGTCCCCCCTTTCAGAGCATTAAGAGTTCTCAAAACAGTCATTATATTTAACGTTTTTCTCAAATACTCTCTGATGATAAAAGAAAAAAACTTTGTAAGATGCCTTAACTATGAATTTTAGAAGGGGGAGAGGGGAGTCACAAAGTACAGTCATTAGTAAACATTTGAGACAGGCTTTATGGTAAATTTATATTTCTATTGGACTTTAAGAATACAGCAAATGTATAACTTGTTTGAAAGCTGTTTATAGTTGTCGCTTTTTACTTTTCCATCTTTATACCGTAAGTATAGTATCGTGTTAGTATAGTATGGTGTCGTGTTAATATAGTATAGTATCGTGAGTGTTAGTATAGTATAGTGTTAGTATAGTATGGTATCGTGTTAATATAGTATAGTTTCGTGAGTGTTAGTATAGATTTGTATCGTGAGTGTTAGTATAGTATAGTGTTAGTACAGTATAGTATCGTGTTAGTATTGTATAGTATCGTGTTAGCAAGAAAAGCGAAACCGAGTTTCGATAGTCAATCAATAACTATGGGAACTGCGTGTTCTCCACACGCAGTTCAAAGTAAATTCTCCTAAAATGCGGACCATTACGCCGGAATTATGTATCTATGTGGTATAAAGTTGCTTTATACACCATGTCTTTAAGTAGATAAATTATTCTGAAGAATGGTCATGATGTATTCTTGAAATCTCTACTACAGTGTTAATTAAAATGCTAAAGTATCAAACCAATATAGGATCATTTGAACGACTTTGGACCGATAAACCTTTCACAGCTACCAAAGTAATTAACTACTAAAGTAATATGTATTGAATTTGGCATACAAAACACAGTCTGGCAGGATAGATCCCTTGGCAAGGGGTATAATGGGATAGTTAGGAGTTTCAGCTTGATTATATACCCTTAATAGATTTGAGGGGTAAAATCTAAATGGGATTTTCATCAGGAATTTTCCTGCTTGTATCAGCTCGTTTATTTTTTATTGCATCTGATACATCATTTTAGAAAACAATTAGAGTGTATCTGGGATTGTTTGGTCGTTCTCAAATTTGTCAGAGTAAGCTTTCAGCTGGCAGAGTAAATGTTCTCAAAAAGCTTTGAAATCTGTTAGCCTCTTTAAAACAAGAAACTGAGCTGAACTCTAATATGGCCAACTTGTTGTATGGTTAGTGTTTACCAAAATAAATACATAAGATAATGAATTTAGTTCTATAATTGGCAGCTTATTTTAGATTCATTGGTATATTGTTAATATGTATGTGTGTGTGTGTGTGTGTGTGTTTATGTGTGTGTCTGTTACCATCATAGCTTCCAGTTTATTTATGCTAGAGAGTTAAAACTTTGTTCAAAAAACAGTCTACCGCTGTAGATTTACTATTCGGAAAATATTTTTACATCGAAATTAAGCAGCAAAAATTACTCAGTAAAAATTTCAAACAAAAATCATAAAACGCGGAAATATGATGTGATTGGACTGAGATCGCATCATTTGGATCACAACCGTTTGATTAACTGTCAAACGGTTGGCGAAACAAGTCCAAAAACGTACTGCATTTTAAATTTGGTAATTTTCATATTCCGGGGACGAGAGAAATGAGTTTGAAGTGGACAAGATGTATGTATGATAATTTCCGAAATACTTCGCACCTGAAATTTTTAATAAAAAGTTAGAAAATAAAATATACTGCAACAGAAAAACTAATTAATGGTTAAAAATCCATACTATAATGTACATTTTGAGGTGAAAAGGGTAAAAACTGTTTCTAAACAAGAGGGTTATAAACAAGTAAAAACCCTTTAGGAAAACAAAAAAAACTCTGGATGTACATTTCCCCCGAGTTTGAGGGAATTTGATTAGTGAAACCAGGTTTAATCAAGCTTGTACTGCGTGTGTTAAGGGTTTAGTGTTTTTTTATTTAATAAACAAATATATGAATGCCAGATCCTCTTTTGCATTTGTATTCTGTTTTTCATTTCTTCATTAGAAAGATACGGATAAAAAATATCTCTAGAATTTGACAATTATTTTTTTATTTACTTTTTAATAATTAGATACGTAATAAAATATGACTTAATGTTTTACAATAAACAACAAACGGTTTAAAGAAGTGAAGTATCTGGAGGCACGGCGGTGCCCCCGCCAAGTGTAGCGATCACTGGTGTACCATCCTTTACAGGAAGCATCTTGAGGCTATTTTCACTCTCTCGTACCTTTTTATCAAGGACATTAACAAATATAATTTTAATATTTACTAAAATATCTTGTTGAGCTGACCCATTCTACCGAATTTCATATCTTTACCATTTACAGAACGCAATTTATCTTTTGTTTAATTAAAGAAAACGGAACTGTTTAATAAAAAATAAATGGTGTCATATGCTGTTACAAATTTATAATTTTATAATTTTTCTTGACGAATTTTTGTAAGGCATATTGTTTAAGCTTACAAAAAGGAATGAAATCCCAATAAAAACAAATGCGAATAAAAAAGAGCCAAGTCTAGGGTAAAAAGTTGTGAGATCATTGAATAAGCCAAGTAGTAGGTTCCCAATAATGCTTGTAAATATATGAGGTCTTGGTGGATTCACTTTGTGACTTGGCCATTACGCAGCACACACAGAAATGCATAATAAGCTTATTAAATAGGTTTAATATATTATTATATTGTACTCTACGAGTATACAAGATGTTTAGTACCACACTACCTTAAGCTGCGTAATGCCCAAGTCACAAAGTGAAACTGCAATGACCTCATATATTTACAAGTATTATTGGGAACCTACGACTTGGCTTATTCAATGTTGTGGTCATTATCAATAGCTTTATGCTATAGATTTGGCTCTTTTTTACACGCATTAGTTTTTGTTGGGATAATACATAAAGAACAGTATTTAATACTAAAACATATTGCTCGACTCGAAATGTCAGATAAATATGAAGAATAGCATAAACAATATTCTTACTCGAACTAAAGATTACTTCATTACTTTACGAACTAAAGATAACTTCATTAACTTCACGAACTAAAGATAACTTCATTACGAACTTACATTTACGAATAAAGATAACTTCATTACTTCACGAACTAAAGATAACTTCATTACTTTACGAACTAAAGATAACTTCATTACTTTACGAACTAAAGACTACCTAATTACTTCACGAACTAAAGATTACTTCATTATCTCACGATTTAAAGATACCCCTCCCCTCATGGTCATAGCACTAAACTACTGCATGTAAAACTTATGGTGATTCCCCTTTCCGTAACGCATACTATCTGCGTAATGGTGTATAAATCTACACTAAATTTAAAATAACATCGGGGTATCGGGTACAGAGTACCTCGGTACTTTTCATCACAACTGGGGACTCGCTTTGCTCGTCTTCAGTATGTCATAACTATCCAAATCTTGAAGTAATATTACTTCAGTCTCGCCACACGCGAACTCAGTACAAAATGGTTATCCAAAGTCTAGGGTAACACGACTTTGGAATCGCTTCGCTAGTTCTTAGAATGTTATGACTATCCAAATCCCATGGTGACAAAACGGTGGTATTTTTTAAATACACATTTAAAAAAATATCTACTTTAAAAACCACTTAAGTAAGTTAAGTAAGCGAATTTACACCACAAAAACTCAAAATTGCCACACGTTCTGATAAAAACTAACAAACTCACTGATAAGGAATTAACGAAGAATTTTTCTTTCTTTCAGCACTAGAGCAGAAAGTAAAAATTATTATTTTACAATAATGTAAAGATGCATTTCCGGTGCATGCTGGCAGACATATATCGTCAAAATAACGCGTATTAGTCGTAAATAAAATCGTTAACATCGTAAAATTTTAAGAATAATTTTTAAAGTATAGAATTTACTTTACAGACGTAGCTTGTAAAGTATATACATCCAACTTGCATAATTCCTAATTACTTCGAAGAAAATGTTATTAAGAAAAACTATGATTTAAATTTCTAATAATATTAAAACGTTTCTAAAATGGAATTATGAGGTAAAATTTAATAATCTAAAAGCTAAGAGTGAATAATAAGCATGGTATACCAGGTAGCATAAGCTAGAGTTATGCTTAAAGCGTCTCACAGATAATAACGTTACGTTCTCCAACCCCTGCCTTGTTCTCTTTTAATTGATTTTAACTCTTTAAAATACTACGAAAGACCCCTGGCTTTCATTTTATCTCTCCACTGGTTTAGGTTGGAAAAACTTTACTTTAAAGTGTATCCAGGCGAAAAGCCAAGGAAAACCGTTTAATATTGTAAATTTAATAGAATATCCCGTTTCGTTTACAAGATAAGTAATTAAATGTAAACAAAAAGTCCCCCTCCCCTGGGTTTTTCTTTTTATGTAATTTTAAACAAATTAAATTTGTTGTCCTTCTCATTCCCACTTTTTAAACCTTTTCGTTTTTCCTTGTTAAATGAATTCTCCTTTAAATATACATTTTTACTTTTCTTCATTGTACCGGTGGTGTGTAAGAGATGTATTGTGTTAGCAACAAAAATCCGAAACCGGGATGTCACCGAAATTATCCGTTGAAGGTTAGAATCCACGTTCTTTGTTGTGAAAAGCATGCTTTTGACTTTTTTGAATCCACGTTCTCTTGTTGTGAAAAGCTTGCTTTTGACTTTTTTGAATCCACGTTCTCTTGTTGTGAAAAGCTGGCTTTAGACCTTTTGAATCCACGTTCAAATGTTGTGAATCTATGTTGTGTTAAGCTTGCTTTAAACGTGACGTCTCTTAGTTATATAACTATGATAACTGGTACTACGGAATTACTGAGATTCTATGAAATAGGAAAGTATCGTATGGTAAAGTACAAAGAGTCTTAGAAGGCAACAAGACCGCGTTACAATCAAGAAAAACCTTATTAATAAGTCAAAACTGTCACACGATGTAAGAGAAGTAAGTGTGAAAATTTAATGAGATAGTTATTTCAAGGTGAGAGGTATTGGTTTGAAGTTGCTAATAAGGTGGAGTGGGGATAAAGTAGTAAGGGTGGGGGTAGGTTTGCAGGAGAGTTAGGAAGGCTAGAGTTATGATAGAGAAACTGTTTCCAAGAGTTTTCTAACAATAAACTTTAAACTACAAGAGGTAAAAACCTTTAGATATAACCTATTATTACCAACTTTCAGCTTTGCTTCTCACCTCAACAACAGTACTAAACAAGATGCCCCCTCCTTGATTCCTCTTTCAGATGCCTCCTCCTGGGTCTCCCCTCCCAGAATCCTTAACGATTACGAAACTTACCGACTAAACTCTCTTTGTTCTCTTTTAAACAGCAAAACTTACTTAATACCTCCTTCCCAAGTCTTTTCAAAAATGAATAGGAGAAAATTACAAAAACCGGACGTAATGCACGGGCGTTTGATCCCTCGCTCCTATTTTGCTCCAGACGCTTCAAATTTACAGCTTTTTCCTCTCTCGCTACACCACAACAAATTTCTTAAATCATTTTAATAAATATTTTTCATTCTCCGAAAAAAAATGTTCAAAGGTGATTTTCTTTTTGAGTTTAATAATAATATTTTTATCATTATCCTTTATAACAGAAAGATATGAATTCATTTTTTCACGAAGAAAGGAAATTCCAATTTAAATTTTATTCTTTAAAGGATTTTTTGTTCAGAAAAAAGAAATTAATTCTTAAGGAATTAATTTCTTAGTGAAAACCCCGGCTCTTAGAATTAGCACGGAAATTCAGAGTTAAACCCCTTCTTCCCTTTGGAATTGAACAATTTTCTCGAAGATGGAAATGCCAAAGGTAACCGCAACTTGAAATGTTTCTCATAGAACGCTGACGTCATCGTGTCAGCAGGTATTCCCTTACAAGCAAAACCTTCATTTCCATTTTGATTGTATTCTGTGAGAAAATCTCTTAAAGCTATTCATAGATATGAAAATCTTAATTCTAAGGTGTTTTCAGATTAAATCTTACAATAAAGGTTTGTATAAATTTTAAATTAAGTTTTTTTCGTAACAATATAATTCTTATTTAATAAGTTAAAATTAATTGAAAGGGCTGTATTCTTAAGAAGTAAAAAACACATATCAAATCAACTTTTATTCAAACTTCAGTATTTTCTTAAAACACATCCTTTAAAGAGGTAAAATTTAATTTCACGAAAATAAGTAATTGTATGAAGTGCCCAGTGGTGATTAGTCATAAGCATTAAGAAAGGTGTAACATGAAGTCCTTGTCTACAGCACTTAGAATTTCAAGTCTAAATTATGGGGCGCTAATTTAACAGGGTATACGCTTTGTTTGTCAGACGTATAGTTTGCCTTAATCAAGTCTATTAATCCCAGGAATTACACTTAAAGAAATAGGTGCGGGGTACCTCGGAACTTTTCCTCATCATAAAGGATCCTATACGCTCATCTTCCCTGCTTCGGACTCGCTTCGCTCGTCCTAAGAATATGCAATTCACCAAATTTATAATGCAACATGTCTTCGGACTCGCTTCGCTCGTCAGCAGATAGTAAATGCATCTGTTTTATTCCCATTGGTCATCCAACCAGGCACTGACCACGCTCAATGCTGCTTAAATTTTATGATCCAACAGAAATCATATATATACTTGTCGTATTGAAACGAACCCTAGTGTAGTATTTACTTATTACGTAAAGTTATATACTTGTACCAAAGTTATATACTTGTACCAAAATTATATACTTGTGCCAAAGTTATATACTTGTACCAAATTATACTTGTACCAAATTATATACTTGTACCAAGTTATATACTTGTACCAAAGTTATATACTTGTACCAAAGTTATATACTTGTATCAAAGTTCAAGTCAATTGGATTGTTTTCCACATTTTTAATTTTTTTAAAATACGTAAACAAGTGATTTGATAAAAAATAAACTAATGTTGATAATGAAATGAAACTCGATGCATATGTTAGTCTTATACATGTCTACATGCGTGCCTAATTTCCATCCAATCGCATCACTTTTCCGCGTTTTATGATTTATAGACATTGTTGCTGAGTAATTTTTGCAAGTTATTGACTTCTTAAAAAAAGTATTTCTGAATAGGTCAACTACAGCGATAGACTGATTTTGTACAAAGTTTCAACTCTCTAGCATAATACACTATGAGCTATGATGATAACAGACACACACACACACACATACAGACAGACAACTTGTGAAACCCACTCAGGAGGCATTAAAAACACCTGAAACGGATAATTCCGGTGACATCAGGGTTTCGGATTTTTTTTTTTTGCAAAGAATACTTCTCCTATATATCTACGGTAAAAATGCGGAAAAGAGAAAATATAAAAACCTTTTTAATAATAGATAGATATCATGAACTGGTAGCTCAGTGGTAAAGAGCTCACTTCACGATCTGGAGGAGGAGGGTTCAAATCCAGCTGGAGGAAGACCTAATATAAGGTTGTGACCCTTGTGCTGATTTCTGTAGAGATCTTTAATTTAACTCAGCTAAGGTGTCACTTTATCTTTAAATGACCCCACGGGTCTTTTTGCACAAATCCTTTTAAGCCCATGTACCACAGACGTGGTTCCAGTCTTGTTAAACTGAAATACTTCCTAAATAACATTGCCACCTGATCACTAAAACATATCAGATTAAAATAGCTTTATGGAATTATAGCAGGTGGATAATAAAAAGACTAATAAATATAAAATTCTAGTGTGATGAGGAGTGTAGGACAAGCCAAGAACATGGCCAACAAGGTAATGTTCAGATTTGCTGCAGAAAATGCTAAATAACTAAGAGTTACTTACCAAGGAATACCTGGGCTCGTTCTGGTAGATGGTTCCTACCCTGGTCCAGTTGAAGTGTTGCATCAGTTTGAGTCTAGGGTGGTTGAAGGCGTTCTCACTCGGAACAACTCGGAAGAAATTTGGGAAGTGTTCTGGTGTGAACATGGGGTGGGTGTCTGCGTACGACAACTAAAACAGACAAATAGCAATCATGTTAGTGTGATGGCTCCTACAACTTGTTACAATCAAAAGACTCCCCTTGTACAGGTCACAGACGTCATACCAGTCTTGTTAAACTAAAACACTTCCTAAATAAAAACAGGGATATATTTAGATAAAAGATAAATGAAAATAATATTTGGAAATACAAACTATTCGCCTTTTGAGGCAACCCACCAAATTTAATCCAAACCTTTATTTTCTTTGTCTCACTAGAATTAATATTTGTACTGATTTTTATCCGAATAGGATAACTTATTTTGCTTTAATTGTGTTCAGAAGAAAGTGAACATAAACGGGGAAGGAAAAAAATAGATATCATTTACTTCTTCTCATTTATACCGTCCAAGTGCCAGGCCTAAAAAATGTGACTCATTTTGTACAAAATAGTCAACACATTTTGGTTTGGTACATTTTCAAACCAAATGTTTCTGAAAATATACCTTAAATTATTATAAATAATTATGAAATTATACATTCTAGAGTGGAGCTATATATGAATGTGTTCGCTCAAAATATTAGAAAATGGTACAAATTCCAGTTTTCTTTGCAATAAGGATTCTCTGTAGGTCGTGTGCGAAACATGAAGAAAACATTTTTTAAAGCTGATAAAATTTCCTTTAAAACGAGTGTTTTTTCGTCTAAATCAGATAAATACAACTGAAGTTACATTTGTTAAATGGCCAAAAAAAGCACAAAAAACAGTATTTTTCCAAAGACATTTGCTTTCTTTGCATAAATTAACCAATTTTTTTAGTGTTTTTGAAAGAGCCATAACTTTGGTTGCTGTTATTCGATTTTGATTATTTAACTCTCGTTTTATAGAACATTTTATCATTTAATATTAATTCTGAGTAATTGAATTAGTTGATACCGCAGGTCACAAAACTAAAACCATTTGATCCAAGGCCTGTGATAGAAATATCGTAAAACATAACAATTGCTAACGGTTAAGATCCGGCAAAATAGATAACCTAATTATGCGTAAAAATGTATAATATAGCCTTTTAGTTGTTTTCTCTTAAGAAGCAAATGACTATCATAGCTATGCCCCTTGAGCAGAGTGCCATACTTAGGTTCAGAGCCTAATAAAATCGCCAGTATTTTAAAGAACAAATGTATTGTGGCTTCCGGTAGACGGATCTATGGCTATGGATAAGAATAGCGTTTGCAGTCTAAATTGTTCCGGCACAAAGGTCCACAAGCTAGGCGATTTTTAATTGCATGCTTTTTTTGACTATATCTCGTTTAAGTTTCCGGTTTACGCTTTTGTTATAAAACGTTCTATTTAAAACTCAGTTTGTGCTCATTTTAAACGTTTAGCAGCATTTCCTTTGAAAAATCCGGTTCAAACTGTGTGGTAAGTCGTAATGCTACTGGACAGGTTATAAAGTTCAAACCTGAAATATTAACAAGAACTGGATGGTTGAACATGAAAGCACGCAATGCAAGCTATTCGCCTGCCTTGTGGACTTCTGCCCCAGAATTACTTTGAAGATATAAACTTATCTAGTGAAAATATGGCCATAATAAATTATCACCAGTACCATGACAAGAGCCTTGGATCTTAAGGACTTGGAGACTTACGTGGTCTTGTCAACTCAGAGGCAGTTTTATTAAATTAAGTTCCCAAAAAATATACAACACAACACCCTACTCGAAATTCGTTGTTTACACACCGCAGTTTTCCGGTTATTTACCACGTTTTTTTCTACTTTTTGGCCACTTAGAGTGGTTTTATCCACTCTAAGTCGGTTTCATTCTATTTAGAGGCATCTAAAAGATTTATCTGTGTAAAATAATATATGTTATGACCTTTTTTCCGACAAACAATTCTAACGCTTAATTTCAACGGAAATTAATAGGAATATACTGGAGCTAGACTTAGTGCACACTGGAAATGAACATCACATACTCTAGAACTGAACGCGATGCACTCTTGGACTGAATCTAATGCATTCTGGAACTGAACGAAATATACTCTGGAACAGAAATCATTACACTCTAGAACTGAACGAAATATACACTGTAACTGAACAAAATATACACTGGAAATAAAACGAAATTTACTCTTGAACAGAAATCAATACACTATAGAACTGAACGAAATATACACTCGAACTGAACACAATACATTCTGGAACTGAACGCAATACACTCTTGTTTACGAGTGCATTGCGTCATGTCAACGTGACAAAGTCCACACACCTTATGATGTTCTCTATAGTAGAGACTAAATGAGGACAACTTCAATTTCCATATCAACGCGGTCCCAGAAAGATAACATTTATTTATATTTATCTATTTTTCTTTAACATTTTAGGATTATTTTAGGAAATAGTATAAAATTTAGTATCAACTTTGAAATTTCCATCATCTCATTTTTGATAATAGTAGAGTAATTATATAGAGAGACGACGCTGATCAACATTATTATATATATATATTATATATATATATATATAATATATATATATATATATATATATATATATATATAAAACTATTACTAATTAGAACTATAATTAATGTATATTCGCTTTAAATTGAATTTTAAATTGTTAATATTAGGTAATTAAATTTCAAAGTAAAAATGAAGATTTGGTTGAGAATAAACTTATTTTAAAATAATGATGTAATTAGTAATTTTACTTTTTTGTACGTAATGATTTTCCAAGAAAAAATCCTGATTGATACTAATCACCAATAAGTAAAAACTTTTAATTTGTGAAACCAGTTTCTTTTATTTTCAAAACGATTTTTCTTTTTATTTCTTCAGTTATGGATTTTTTTTTGAAATCTTATACATCTTTTAATAATTATAATTAGTGTCATTTTTTTAAATCTATTTTTATATATTTTATTAGGTTTTTTATTATTTTATTTTACAGCAACGCACAACACTTATATCTCTCAACAAAAACGTTTTTATGATAAACAGCGCGGCTTTTGATGTCTCCATTATAAACAGTGCGTAGTCTTACAAACTAAAGAAATAACTAAACCTACAAAAATATATATATATATATATATTATATATATATATATATATATATATATATATATATATTATATTATATATATATAATGATCCTCAAATATTTATATATTCTTGATCCGAATGTACCCCTTTCCTACAAATGCATCGCTTCTTCTCCATGACCCGAATCTCATAACCTTATTTTTTTGGGAATATTTCATATCTCTATAAGTCAAGAAAATCAAGTAATACAAGCAAAATAAGATACATTTTATGCTCTGCTATCAAAAGTTAATGAGTTACTAACCTCTTATAGGCCGAAATTTAAACAAAAAAATGTGACACGGAATGACTATCTGTAATGAAATTTTGTTCCAACACCTCTCCTTTCCTTTTCTTCCAACATTAAATTTTTAACTTATTTTTTTTTAAAAATTACCTAACATTTAAAAGAATAATAATATAATAATTATAATTTATGGAAAATAATAACACTTCTATAATACTTAAAATCAAGACGATAACATTTTATTTCGGGCGGCTGTAAAGTAGGCTCTTTCACTTAAAAAAGTAGGTGCGTTTTTTACCATTTGCATCAGTTTTATAGTTTTGTACTGTCGGCGACAACTAAAGAGTTTTTACAGTCGCTGGTGAAGTTCCTTCAAATCTCCACTACGTGGGCGCTAGTAGTTTACTTCATGGTTATAATATTATCTTCCTAGTTCTTTCTAATTTATTGTACATGAATTAAATAATCAAACATTTTTGTTAAAGAAGATTAATTATTTTCGGAAAGTTAGTTAAAATTATTTATTACCAAGTCTTTGATAATCACGGATTCAGACGTCATGATTCGCCGCAAGAATTGAAATTTTGAGCCAACGAGACGATCGAAAGAAGATTACACTCGAATTTTTATTACAATAAATTTTACTTTTTATTTGTATTAAATTTTTAAAATTTATTTTATAAAACAATATGTAACAATTATTTAATTGAACAAAGTAATTTTTACTACGTATTTTATTGATTAGAAGTGTTTATAACAAAGAAAAATTTATTTTTCACACAAAAACCACAAAGCAAGGAGTAAAGTACTTAACTTTATGAAAATTAATGAAGTATAAAATGTAAAGCAATAGGTCTAGTAAAGTTAAGAGACTAAGCAGGAGGCAGGGGGCTTAGTGTGGTCGCTGTGATTAAGTCTCAGTGCTTTGCATGCCGCACTCACTATTCAACGTAATTATAATACCACTAAACAGTCTATCTATAAATTTATCTTTCTCAGCTCTAAGTCAAGTATTTTATAAACTTGATGAACTTTGTGGTTTACTTAATGTTATTAAGCATTTAGTAAGATAGTATTTAAATAAAGCTTTTTCTTCTTATTTCTTATACAAAACAAGATTTTTATTAATAAAAGTTAAATTAGATCGTTTCAACCAAGAAAAATTTTGTATATGAAATATTTATTGACTCGTAGAACTGGTAGTTTAGACCAGGAGGCCGAGAGTTCAAATCTAGCCGGGGGAGGACTTCATACAATTTATCTCTTGTATCGTTCTCTCAGGACGTATCTAAAAAGAAGAAAAGGAACTTATTTTAAAAAATGTATGTTTCTAAAATAGCCGAATTAATTTCAACATCTAAATTAAGAAGATGTGTTTTTGTTAAAGAAATAAAAAAGGGGACGGGGGTACCTTTTGACTTTTCCTTATCTAATCGGAATCGCTTTGCTTATCTTCCATAGGTCGGACTCGCTTCGCTCGTCTTCAGAATTTACAAATAGCCTAATTAATACTGCAACACATCTTTGAAATTGCTTCGCTCTTCAAAAAGAAACATATTTTCTGGATTGCACAAAGGTTCTTAATGACTTACTTTTGTACAAAGCTTAAACTTTCTAGCATAATACACTGGTAGCTATAACGATAACAGACACACACATACAGACAGACAACTTTGTGAAAATCACTTAGGAGGCCTTAAAACACCTGAAGCGCATGATTCATTGTAGGAAAACAATACTTTTCCTATATAACTACGGTTTAAACGAAGAAAATTAAAAACTAGACAAACTGTGAACTAATCATAAGAGCAACAACGTACAGAAGAGGATAGATGTACCAAAGAGCCCTTGAACTGTGCGCGAAAACACACGACATTATCATAGAGTGACAATCTAGAGAGGGGAAACGCTGAAATCACCATAAGAATGAGGTGTACTCATTACTTTACTTCAACAGAGAGTCCTGGAGCGAAGGGTCGTAAGCCGGGCTCATTTCTTTTGGAAAGCTTGCTTTCTTGCTCAGTAATCAATTTCTGGCTCAGTGATCAATTTCTTGCCCAGTAATTATTTTTTTGCTCAGTTACAATTCCTTGTTTTGTAATCAATTTCTTGCTCAATAATCAATTTCTTGCTCGGTAATCAGCTTCTTGCTCAGTAATCAATTTTTTGCTCAGTAATTATTTTTTTGCTTAGTTATCAATTCCTTGTTTTGTAATCAATTTCTTGCTCAGTAATCAATTTCTTGCTCGGTAATCAACTTCTTGCTCAGTAATCAATTTCTTGCCCAGTAATTATTTTTGCTCAGTTATCAATTCCTTGTTTTGTAATCAATTTCTTGTTCAGTAATCAATGTCTTGCTTCCTGGAATTTTTAAAGGTAAGGAACCATTCCTAAAATTAGCACAAACTGAGCTTGTAAAGAGTGCTCAAAATTTTGTGCACATGTGATTTTGAAAGAATGAGCATCGTTTTGTTTAACACAAGATGCAAATATGCGCATTTCTTTGAGAAATCTAAAACATTTACTAAAAGAGGTGAAGGTTCTGTTTAGGGTATAAAGCATAAAATGAAAACTCAAGACATTGATTGCAAGACAGAAAGCAAACATTTTTGGACTGCGGGCAAAATACTGTATACAATGTTTGAGCTCTTGGTTTTTATTTATTTTTTTTAATATTTTATATTTCCAAAGATTTTACTAAACACAATAAAATTCAACTCGTAAACACAAAAGTTATGTTAAATGTAAGAAAAGAGCAAGGAAAGCGTCTTTGTGGGGAGTTTCCCGAGTAGATTTAACTAGTGGAAACCAGAGATAATACGCAGCTACAAATGAACCCAACTTTCTTATCTAAATCTACTCTCTGCAATTCAAAAGTTAACCAAATTATTTATGTCACATAGAGTTTAACTCAGCTCTACAAAACTCGGTTTTCAACGATTTGGGACATAAATAGAATAGTATATTATGTAAATAGGCATAAAACAGAATTTCTGTTTTATGCAGATTCTGCTAGTTCATACTTCCCTGCTTAATAATTTACATTCTACAGGTCTGAATAATGCCTATATGATTTTTTGGTGTAATTCTTGTGACACTTTTGGTCACGTGTTGGAAAATGAAACCGGGTTTAGAGATATGGGATGACACAAATTTAGTAAGTACCATACCGAAATTAAAAATTCATGCCCGTAAGTCCGCATGCACGGTGGTATTTCTTTCAAATGGTTCTTTGCTCAACTGTATTGTTTATGTTTCTTACCTTAAGCAATAATATTACCACGTGATACTGATGTTTTCCGGTAACTGAACAACCTGTTGAATGGTGTGTACTTTCCTTTATTCGTACCGTAAGTAATAAAGTAACCAACATCATAAAAAGAAAGGTGCGTGTATCTTTCAAAAGTGAGATAAACTTGAAATCTTTAGCTCTAAGGTCAAAGACTCTATTCCTTGGGCTAAACATTATGAGGTTTATAGAATATGATACAGTACTTGTCAGTGTACCGTGTACCTATACAAATCAAACAGGTTGTTCTTTCTCTGCCCATTGGGCAGAACATGAATATAGCTCAAGGAGTACGAGAGACGAAAACCGTTTTAATTACCCCACAAAGTTGCTACTTTATGGTACGCAATAAAAGGACTTAGGCTCGATGTTCTCGAGGCCAATGAAATTCTCAAAGATATTGAGAATGGTGCCTCCATTAATGTAGAATTAAAGAAGAAGGTTCCTCAATTAAAGAGAAGGTTCGAAGGCTATAGCACTGAGATATTGGCTTCAAGAGAGGGGAGTTCACCCTAACTGTGTATGAATCCCTCGTTTGCACTATGAAGATTGGAAAGTGATAGTTGCTACCGATCGTTCTTAGCACTCCTGAGGACGGTAAGTGTGCTTACCTTCTCGTCGATTTATTATTGGATTTACTTTTTTTTCTATTTTTCCCTTTGCTTTATGACAGACATTTTGTATTTTTGTAATCATTTTAGGTTTCTTGCACTTTCTTGGTTTTTATAGAATGATGATGGTCGGATGAGCAGAAAGTTATCTCTCGAGTAAATTTCTTAATATATACTGTTTTGTGGAAAGACGATTTTATATTTTATTTATCTATTTATAATAATAATGCCCGTTTAGAGCCTCAGGTTCATCAGGGATAACCTCTACGGGGACCACCTCGGGTGGTAGTAGCAACCGTGACGCTCAAAGTGTGCTCTAAAGCTGGCGATAATTTATCTAAACAATAATCTTCTATAAACTGAGAGCGTAACCTGGGATGCGAACCCCACACCTCCGTGAGTGTCAAAGGACAGTGTAAAGACTAACGCCTTAACTATCTCAGCCACGAAGGCGGCATTTATTTATCTATTTGAAAAAATAAAAAAATCCTGACATTTCAAAAGATATTCGCCTAAATTGCAAACTTTCATTTATTTTTTATTTTCTTTTAGTGGCATTCTATCTTTAACATTGAACATTTTTAAAGAAGAAGGAAAAAATATGTCCCTATATGACTAAAAACTTGTTGTGTAAGAAGTACCAACATGACTTTAATACATTTAAACCATTATCTGAATATTTCCTTAACAAAATAAAAGGAATAAAAGTGTTGCAATGTAACTAAATATTTTATTAAATCAAATAAAGAAAACTACATGAATAGAAGCTCTTCATTTTGTATAAAAAGTAACAAATAACAAAAGTGTAAACAAGTGATGCTAAATAAATAAGTCTTCATTGAATAAGGAATGTTTTTCTTCAGGTTTGATAAAATAAGCAAGAAAAACTGAACAACTTGAGAATTTTTGAATCAGGGTCTTATACAAGCTGCTTCTATCCACTTAGCCAGAGATGAAAAAAAAAACTCGGAAAGAAATGCTAGGCTGTGAGAAAAACACCCTTTAGTCCAGTATAGCTGGCACGCAGTATTTATGAAACTTTTTGTAGATTTCTATGAAAAGGTTTGAAAACACTCGTTGACTTTTGTAAAATAAACTTTTAAAATAAAATGAATATTATAAAAAGTGTTTCTAATGATAACGGCATCTTGAATGATGAAATTTAAAATTATTATAAAGCTAAACCCAATTTTCAGCTACTTCTTTTAATCAAACATCCACGTTTTACCGCATAAAGATCCAAAAAATATTTAAACAAATTGTCATTGAGTTGGTCAAATTTTGCTATGGGCGCAGCCATCTTGTTTTACCATTATAAATGCAAAAAAACTATTTACGGTGCTCAAAATTTTTGTTTTAGTTGCACTTCATATACATTTTAGTATAAAATGTTAATCATTTGTGTAAGAAATATGCTTCGTCAGGATTAATAGAGATTTAATTTTGACTCTTTAAAAACTAGATTTGTTTAAATTACTTAAAACGAGCGGCTAAATAAACTTTTTGTGTGTACTCCTTAACTTTATACATTTATCCAAGTGATAAATATTTTTTCCTTTCAAATAATAATTGTAATTAGTAATTTAACAACTTCAACTTAAAGTTTTTGAAGCGATATTTAAGGCAACAAATTCGCCTGTATATTCTTCAAAATCTTAAAAAAATCTTGTGATTTACCCTTACTATAGTTTCTCTTTTTCTTCCACTAAATTATTATAACGATTATTTCACAGAATTCAATACAAAATTATTAAATTAGAATGTACATATTGAAATATGTACGTACGTACATATTAAAATATGTATACGTAATAACATATTAAAATATGTACGTATGTACATATTTTTTTTGGAGAAAGTTCGTTTAAAGGACTCTTATAATAAAAATAATTATACAATTATTTTGATTACATACATTATTTTAGGTAATGTTTGATAAAATTTCTTTCAATTCTTCAAATCTTTCCTATACACTCTAATTCTTTTTTGATCGATGTAACTTAAGATATTGTAAAAATTGATAACTAAATGACATCATTTATATCTATTAAACGATCGAATAAAATATCTATTTCAGAAGTATATAATATTAGTCTCTTCGAAGAGATTAGTAGGAAATTTTCTCGATAGGGAGGAAACAATTTCCCGGATGCGGAAAACTAATCGTCTTATAAACCTCTTATCGGATTTTAATCAAATAAATGCTTTAAGCAGTTAATATTATTTCAAATTACTGCTGTTTATGAATTCTATTTGGTTTAAAATGATATAGTGGTAGAGTCAGAAGCTGTATTGGACACAAAATATCTACTTTTAGAATTATAAGTTATAGGACAATATGTTTTATAATTAAAGAGATTGTATTTACCGCTAGTTGAAAAATATCCAAGTATGTTAATACTTGCTGTTGGATAAGAATATCCCAAGACCGGTTTGGGCATAACGCCATCATCAGCATGCGAGGCAACACTCGAACTCTCAACTAATATTATTATATCAGTTAATGACTTCTAGTCTAAATGAGCATGACAAGTTAGAGAGTTTATATAGGGGATGTGTACTGAGCGAAGGCCGTGACCCTGAGAAGTCAGGTGTGCGAGTCAGTTATCAAACGTTATGATGCTTTGTGTCTTTTATTATGTGTGCCGGTGTCATGGTCTTCCTGTTTTCGTTTTTTTGTCAAGCGTTGGTTCGAGTACCGAAAAAGTAATGTCTGAATTGAAAGTAACTTGTTTGTTAATAATTGTCTTGTCAGTAATTCTGTGTTTGTATATTTCTAGTCTTTCAAGTACGTCAAGTTTAGGTTCTTTCGATTGTTTGTGTTGCAGTTTCATTGAGTTTGACATTGTATCTGGTTCGTGTCCGTGTGTGCGAAGGTGGTTGGCAAAGTTAGAATCTGATTTATCTTTTATGAATGAGCGTAAGTGCTCTTTATTCCTAGTGTTTAGAGTACTATAAGTTCTACCTATATAATTTTGATGTCAATTTTTGCAAGTTATCTTGTAAACTCTACTTTTGTTATATGAATTTTAGTTATTTGGTTTATTGGAGTTATGTGTTAATTTGTTACCTATGTTATTATTTGTTTTAAATGCTATGCTTAAGATGTGTTTATTTAAGAAATTTTCAAGTCTGTAATTTTCTTTCCCTACGTAAGTCAAAGATGTCTATTGTATGTTAGTATCTGCTTTGTCTGTTGTTGTGTTGGCAGAGCTGTTTTTTATATTTGTATGGTGTGAAGAGTTAGTCGATGTCGGTCCTAGTGCATCCGTTCCTGTCAGATATGTCGTATATCGTATTAAGTTCTTTTTTTGTAGTTGCCAGGTGTCATAGTTTTCATTTGCTGGTTTGGAGTTGCATGTACTGTGCAACTGTGTCTTGCTCATTGAGACTAGAAGTCATTCACTAATATAACTTAGCTGAGAGCTCGATTGTTACCCTATTAGCTGAGAGCTCGATTGTTACCCTCCACCCCTGCTAATGATTGCGTTAAGCCGAAAACGATCCAGGGCTATTCATATCCAACAGTATCGACGGTAGCTGATTCTTCAATAATTTTTATCTTTAAAAGCAGTCAATGTCTTTACATCAAGGCTGTGTATGCAACTCTTTCATTTCCAACGAGCCTATAAAAATTTATAGCTGAGTTTTAAAATCTTAATTCAACTCTAAAAAAAGTCTTCTTAGCTTTTAGAAAATATGTCGTGAATTTTCTCTTGTGGTTAAAATAAGTTAGAATATAAAAAAGGGAGCGCTACGTGAGTGCTTCGATACTGAACACTCTCGTCTTGAGATAACCAACAGTGATTGATGACTGATTCTTTTTTGAAAGCAACTTCTTTTTAATATATTACTTTTTTATACGCGTCGTATGAATAAGATTTTTATATAATTTTATCATTTTTTCTTTAAAAATAATAAAAATACGAAAGCTTCAACAGGTTTAAGAATTTTGTTTTCATTTTTCATTGTCAAGGAAAAGACTGGTGAAAGAAAAGAGGTATAAATTATCATTCTTTGGATTCTAAAGTAACCCATTAAAGGCAGTCAAACAATGCACAGCCTTCATAAAAGAGGATTTTGTGCCTGGACATTTGACATAATGATTGTCAAGTTCGAGCTTCAGACTTGAACCCAAGCTCATTTTTCAGGCTCGATTCCAAGATCGATTCTCAGATTCTATACCAAACTCGATTCTCAAACTCAATTTTCAGAGCTAATCCAACAAAATGTATCATGAGTTTTGCCTACTGTGTACTACAAACAATAAATATTGAAAGAGAGAAGTCTCTACACAAATCAAAACTTAATTGGCACAGCGCTTTCAACCTAACTAGAGGCCATCATCAGTGCAAATCTTAACAAAGAAGTAACAATAGAATACGAAAAAACAAATTAATTATTATATTTAAAGATTGAGTTCACTAAAGTAGTATCACCAAACCGAACTGGTGATAATTACTCTGTCAACTTTTCATTGGTTTTTGAAACACCAGGAAACCAATGCTAATTGG
Source organism: Microvelia longipes (assembly GCA_018340805.1). Taxonomy (NCBI): domain Eukaryota; kingdom Metazoa; phylum Arthropoda; class Insecta; order Hemiptera; family Veliidae; genus Microvelia; species Microvelia longipes. The sequence goes on from JACMZG010001908.1 coordinate 1,820,382, forward strand.
TTTACTAATGAACTTACTATGCAAAAATCGTTATGTAGTTTGTAAATTTATTTTATTTACAAAAATAAAATTTATTTACTATTTGTTTTAAAAATATTTTTAAGATACATTAGTAAAATAACAAAGCTATTCCCAGTATATTTTAAACGTACAAGACTCTATATTTAAAGACCCTAATTTTTTTTTGGCAACATGTTAATAACAATAAAAAATATAAAGGATACCCATCTACCATGCACCTAAATGATAAAGAATCAAGTAATGGAAAAAATATTGCTGATATGTTTGCAAACTATTTTTCATCGGTATATAATGACAAAAACTATAAAGTACCTAATTACACCAAAGATAACTTAAACTCAAATATTAATATAGAAAAATGTTTGATCACAATAGATGATATTAAAAAAATACTGAGTAATATAAATACAAAGCAACCTATAGGACCAGACGGAGTACCTGCAATATTTTTATTTGAATGTAGGAATAATCTTGTAACGCCATTATTTAAATTATTCAGCTTATCTTTAAATAGCGGTTGTTTTCCTGATGTCTGGAAAATATCATATATTACTCCTGTTTTTAAACAAGGTGATCATTCAGATATTAAGAATTATCGCCCTATATCAATATTATCTGTTATACCTAAGATATTAGAGTCATTTGTCTTCAATAAGATATCACCATTATTCAAAAATTATTTTTTTGTTGAAGAGCAGCATGGATTCACCCCAGGAAAATTAGTGCAGACTAACCTTCTTTGTTTTCAGGACATAATAATAAAAGCCTTTAAAAAACCAAGAACTGTATGCAATATACACAGACTTCACTAAGGCATTTGACAATATTATTATACCTCTTCTTGTTTGTAAACTCAAATTAGCTGGTTTCAATGGCACAATACTTTCCTGGTTTGAATCTTCTATCTGGCCGCAAATTAATTATTAAATTTATTAATTTTCTGTCTGAAATATTTATACCTAGTTCTGGAATACCTCAAGGTGGAAAATTTTCTCATTTTTTGTTCAAAATCTTTATAAATGACCTTTAAAGAAGTACTCGTTCACTCGCAATGCTCAATATTTGCAGATGATTTTCGGTTTTTTAAGTTTATAGTAAGTATTATGGACTGTTTCTATTGCAACAAGATAGAGTGGTTGAGTGGTGTGGAAATAATGGGATGATTTTAAATGCTAAAAAATGTAATCTATATTGTATAGTAGGAAACGTTCACTTCCTACTATGAATTCTTTGTAGATATAGTACTTTAGAAAATGTAAAATTTATTAGAGATCTAGGGAGTGATCAGGATGAAATTTAGTTTTTAACTATCACATTGATGCTGTTGTATCTGAATCTATGAAAAATTAGGATATATACTCAGACTTAGCAAAGATTTCTCTAATATTATGTAATTAAAACTTTATTTTGTACTTTTATCAGATCAAATTAGATTTTGGCATCTGTTGGTTTGGAATCCTCATTATATCTGTCAAATAGATCTTATTGAATGTGTACAGAATAAATTCTTACGATATGTGCTTGGAAAATTAAATTTAATCGCCCACTCATAATTATACAGGAATAAGAAAGATTCTAAAGTTACCCTCCTTGAACAAAGAAGGCAACAAAAATGACTTTATATTTCTTTTTGATTTAATAAATAGTAACATTGATTGCCATATCTATTAATCAGATTAACTTTAATGTACCAAGTACAACCACTAGATCAAATAAATTATTTTTATTTCCATGTCACTCAAATAAAATTCTAAATTTGCTCCCATTATTAGACTAATAAAGTAAGTGAAGGTAAAAACAAACAATTAGATTAAAAGGGCCAAAATGAAATAAATAAATAAGAAATAAAATTAATAAATAAAATAAATAAATAAGGATAAATAAAAATAAATATTTAATTAATAATTTTTGTTTTGATCAGTTATTGTAAAATTGTGTAATGTTCCAGTTTTATTTTAATTTAGATTGTTAATAAAAAGTTATGATGTAAATAATTTTAAGATTCTTTATAAAGTTTAGTAAATCTAACTGAAATTTAAAAAAAAAAAAAAAAAATTTTAGCTTAAATTATTACTTGTTAGTTTTAAATTTTTTGTTATATATAAATATTAATTTGAATTTTTATCTTTTATTTAGTAAATATTTATAAGCTTGGTTTCATTGTTCTGAAATTTATAATTTGGAAAAAGATATTCTTGACTTTGTTAGAAATAAAATAAGTAAATTATAATAAAAATATATAACAAATAATACAATTTTAAATTGAAATATAATGGACTACCAATAAAAAATAAATATAATTTTTAAACAATAGAACCAACTCCAATCTCAATTTGAGGCACCACGGCTTAAATGCCGAAGTTGCTGTAAAAAGGATAAAAAATGAATAATAAATAAAAATAAACAGGTAAAATAAACATAAATAATAATATATCATTAGTAAAACAAATTTTAATGTTGATCTATAGTTATCAATTTTGCATTGTATATTTGTAATGTCATTATGCGCAAATAAATGGTTTTATTATTATATTATTATTATTATTATTATAGTATTTAATGACTTGGTCAATATACAAACAGTAACAAATTTGATTTTTTAATTCAACTAAAAGTATTGTAAAAAGATACATCAAAATATTTTCTGAATTTAAGTTTCAAATATTTTTTTGAAAATTTACCATGGCTGCAATCTTTTTTGTTTGTTCTAAAAGGTTTTAACTCACTTTATTAGAAATATTAAGTTTTTATGATTGGTTTTTCTTTTATTTTATTTTATATGTTAATTTTTTTCTTCTATTTTATTTTTTGTTCTTATTTAGATATTACTTTATTTTCTGTTATTTTTGAAACAAAATTAACCTTTGTTTTTATAATTAAGTCTAGATCTCTTTGAACTTTAAAACTGTTTTTCCTTATTGTAACCTATTACTATATTATAATTAGTTACAAAATTATTTATCTAGAATATCTTTCTTTTTTAACATTCATCACTTAGGTACATAATTACTAAATATGTTTTTATTTGGTTGTTTTTAAATTAATTATTATTTTTCATAAAACATGTACATCTTCTTTTAAATAAAAATAAATACATAAAAATATAAAATAATTAAACTTGAAATAATAATTTATAATATTTTTTTAATTCATTTTAATTTTTACTTAAAAATTACTTTTACATTATTTCTTAGTTTTTTAACTTATTTTTAAATTTTGATGTTTTTTCTTTAATTATTGTAAGTTCCTTTTTAATATCTTGTTTACTTTTTTTTTTGATGGTATTTATTGATTTAATATGTAAATGGTCTAGTACCGTTATCATGTAAATAATAAATAATAAATAATAATATACTTGATTAAACACGGCATTTAATTTTCTAAAATTGGTTACAACCAAAGTTGCAACTGGTCTCCAGACCGACTTCTTTGTTATTAGTAAAGGTCCTTCTACAATACAGTATTTTTAACGACTGCAAACCCACATAGTCGAATAAAAACATCCTTTTCATTCATAAACCTTGAAGGAAATATAGGCTGTACTTTATGAGTAACTTCTTTGAGATATAAAATCATTTTTTTTTTCTATAAAAATAAACAAGTATTGGTTAAAAAATATGTTAGAGTACTAGGGGGAAGCAAGCAGGAAAGCTATGCATATTTTACTAGTCATTTATCACTTCTCCAGTATTTCCATTTTTATTTATACTTCCTTCAAAATATATTTTTTAGCACGAGCCGAGAATTTTTCAGTAAAGTAGGATTTTATTGCTGAGGAAAAAACCAAATGTTTACAGCCTTTGTACGGTTGACTTCAGGTTTGATTAGCAACTCTATTGACTTTGGAGAAGTCGAGTCATGACTGCAATATTTTTTTTGGTTTAACCAAACTTAAAAAAGACTCCAAATAGTTTAATATTGTCCATCACCCTTTAAAGTAATAAATTCAAACTTGTCCTACAAAGTTTGAAATTTAAAAAACTGAAATTTTTAAATTTCAAATGCAATTAAAAACTTCAAGTTGTATGTTTTAAGATTATTATCCAATTTTAGCAAATTTTCTTCAGAAAGACAGACGAGGTTGAGAAAGTAAGTGAACTGATTCGCTTGATTAGCTTTCTGATTCTAAAACTTAATTAATTTTTAATTAATTAGTCAATTTAATTTGTATTTGCCAAGTATTTATTATGGCTTATTTGGATTTTCGATTACTACCCACTTTGGACATGTTTGATTCAACTTTCCACTTTAACATTTATTTATTTATGGAATTTAAAAATACAATAAATACAATCAATAAACTCATCTATAGAATTAAATGCCCGACAGCAAAAAAGTTATATAATTAGTGGAGATACACCCAAGGAATGTTAAACAAGCAAAATGCCAATGCACATCTGGGAATGTTCCTTCATTCGACAGTTCGTGATGTCCACTCTCGTTTCGTTGTGTCTAACTCATCAGGGCGCGACAGAGCCTGGAACTTACTCTTGACCTTCAAATAATTCAAGAATATATGTGAGCTACTTACCAGAGACGAGCGGTGCTCTATTACCCCTCTGCATGGCAAGCAAAACATATATCATTTGATTTACTACGAGTT
>JACMZG010001908.1:1826714-1881039 GCA_018340805.1 Microvelia longipes
GATTAATAACTGAATTGGTTTTTAATCTATGGAAGAGAAGGATGGATTGAGACATCAAAAACATCACTTTATGACATCTACTATTTTAATTAAGGTTCCAAATATAGGGAACAAGTTTTTTTCAAGTCAAGCCTTTATATAAATAAATAAATTATATAAATAAATAAAAAATATAAAGCCAGAAGATTTGTGATTGCCTTATAAGCCTGACTGTATGGTTATATGATTGTCATTACCTGCAAGCTTTTATAATTATTGTTAACAATATAATAGTATATACAGAGTCTGGTAGCTCAGTGGTAGAGCACTCGCCTTTTGACCTAGAGTCGAGGTTCAAATCCATCCGGGAGGACCTTAATATGAGGTTCTCTTTTACCGTTCACTCGGGAGGTTTTTAATTCAAAGCCGACCAACCCAGGTAGGGTTTTACGTGGTTTCCTTGGCTGCTCATAAGCAAATGCGGGATTGGTTCCTGTTTCGTCTGAGACGAATCTGGATTTCTCACGAAAAGTCTGGGTCACCAGCTCACGAAAAGTCAAGGTTCTGCGGGCTGATGGAGATGAAGGACGAAAAGATATCATTAGCCTTCGTATGTCCGAAACTTAGTGAAAATGAAGCCGGGGCACGAATAACGTAAGTGTCTAGGAAGGAAGGTCCGATATTTGACAAGTACTTTTTAATTCCAACTATGCTATCTACTGTGAAGCATAAACGATAGATAATTAGATCTTTATGGTATTTTAAAAGAAAACTGTTAAAATAAGCCCCCAACGGCCTAGGGGCTGTAACGTCCCTAAAGAGACCCGTAACGTCTCTAGTCTACCTCTGTAGTCGTAAAGTCGTACAAGCCCTTGAATTCACCAGAGTTTCGAGGTTCGCAGCTAGGGCTATAGTCTAACATTTTATGAGTAGTATTTTAAGAAAAAGATTTCGCAAGTTTTAATTGATAATTATTAGATAGCGGATGCAACCTACCTGAGGTGTACCTGCAATGGGCCAAACGCCCCGTATAAACGCGCATTCATTTATTAACATCTGTAGACACAGTAAATTGATATGGAAAAATGTATAAGCCAATCACACAGTCTTATGTGAAGATGTAGATATTCATATTTCCAAGATGTTAGAAATATATAAGGTGATTCGATGTAAACAAACCAAACGCATTAGGAGGTTATAACCTGACTTTTATATGAATAACGTGTGACATCATTGCAGAAATTGGTATAGGCGATTAACATTAAAAAAGCTATATTTATTCCAGCAATGACGTCAATTCAGGAAAAATAATTTCATTTATGAAACTCTCCAATAGAATCAACCTATTAATTCCATCAGCTTGATTCATATCAACAAGTTAATCTAATTTACATAGATATTTAACTAACATAATATATCATAAAAACAAATGAGAACAAAGAGTAGAAAATTCCATTACGTTCACTGTACAAATTTGCTTAAATTTACAAATGCTTACGTGAGCACAAGGGACAGAATAAGTAAAGTTTTAGAACAAAACAATAACTATTAAATAACAAACATAACAATATTAATAACGTTTTAGTTATTAAAAATATACAAGTGTTAACAAAAAAAGTTAATTAAATCAATTATGAAATGTCATTGATAATAATATATCGACATTAATAAAAATAGCTTGTTTATTGACTGACATATATGAAAAAAACTTGTTTGGGAAGGACCAATAGTATAGGGGTTAGTCCCTAGCTAGAAAGATAAGCACTAACAAATGGTCCCTTCGAGCCGCATTTCCAGCTAAACCTTTACATAAGTTTCAAATATAAGGGAAAACTTGATAGCTAGGCTTTCTAGGCCTAAAAATGATAGTGTACTGCTATGCGGACGGTTTCATCTTGAATAATAGTAGTAGAAAGTGTCACCAAACGAATATTGCTTTGAATTACCCTCCTTAATATCACTTAACGTTTATGGTTTAATAAGAATAATAAGAATAAGATATATTACTTTTATTTGCAAATACTTTTATTTGCTTTAGATATTTTTACAATACTTTCACAAAAAATCTATCAATACAAGTTATACATAAAATCATGTTTATAAATATGCATATACATATTTGTGGCTGTCTTAACATTAACTCAAGATTAATTCAAACCAGGATTATTAAATAATAGAATATTATAATAGAAAAACACAGAGAAACATAACATAACATTATTTATGAAAACAAAAATCTTAATTACACTATAAATAAAAAAAAATAAATAAAAAATAAATTTAAAATCATAATTTTTATTGGAAAAATTCCTCAATATTGTAAATTGGTTTTTAGTTAACCCAAAAAATTTCCTTTTATTTTACCAAGTCTCAACAAAATTTCATAACTCTAATCGCTTATTCCTTAGATTTTTTAGGTTACTTATTTAAAAAAATTATCCCGGTACATGCAACTCTTTTTAAAACGTCCCGAATAAACTTATCAAACTTAAATAATTTTTTCCCTGGTTTTATACTATGATTGCCGCTGCTAAAAGTTCTTTAAGTCTCTTTACCATCTTTAATTTTTCTTAAAGAGTAGATGCCCAGGTATTGTAAAATTAGTTTGTTACTATAAATAGATCGCTTGCAAATGTTCTTTTGATTTAAACATGATTCTCATTCAATTTCTTGTATAATGGAAGAAGCTTAATTTTACAAGAAGATACCGCTATATTCCTAACTCCATATAAATGTTTAGACTGAAACGACTAAGTTGATCTAATGTTAAGTAATCTTTAAATAGTCTCATTTAACGTAGTAAGTTTTATTTAACATTTGAGTTAGTTATTCTCTATTTGCTTGTCCAGCTAATACTGTACAATACTACACCAGTCCTTCCAACAAGTAATATAATTAAGTACGAGGATACATCGGAATTTTACTTCACTACATCGGACTAGCTTTCGAAAAACCAGCAAGTTTTTACTGCCATATTCCGGACTTATTACGTTCGTCGAGAGATTGTAATGATATTCATTTAATTCCCTGCGCTCACCCATCCAGGCAACTGACCTCGCTCGATGCTGCTTAATTTTATGAACCACAAAAACCATAGATATCTTGCCGTATTGAAACGAAACTTCAATACTCCTAAATTTCAGACGGGTGTCATTTTAGATTTCTTTGTAGTACTCAAATTATTATAATAGGTTCGGATTCGAAACGACTATGTAAGTATTCAAGACCAGGATCCCTGGTTTGAATTCTGGAGAGAACGATAATTTTTTACCGTTGTATTTACACAATAAACGTTAATAAGTACCGAAACAAACTGGGTGTATTTCTTTGTACTAGTTGCGTTTTGTGCAATCATCTATTTCTTTCAATAAATTTCCAGTTAATGCCTTCCGACATGAGTAGCAGCACTACTTCAAGTTACAAAATTGGTTCCGGATTTGTCAAATGAAATATGCTAAACCATTTTAGGATAAGCTGAATTAATCATTATAGAAGCGCGAATAATATTTCGCAGAGTCGAAATGATGAACATTGTTTTTTTAATAACCTGTCGAATCCATGCGCGCACTTCATTTGAAAAATAAAAACAAGTTTGTGTAACTAGTAGTAATAGTGCTGCTTGGGTTATATGGCATAATATGGCATAAACTGGAACAAATTAATCGTTGAGGAAGAAAGCACGCTTTGCCATCAATATTCACTCGGCTTACGGACCTCTGCGGCAAAATATTTTCCTCCAGTAACACATTTGGTGCTAATAAGGGTGTTAGACTTGTAGTAAGGGAGTGCTAATAAGTAACTAAGGCTCTAAAGATGTTAGCTAGTTACTAGAGTTTGAACAAGTGGTTCCCCTATCATTGCAATACCAAAACATATATAATTGTGAATACACAATGAAACATTTTAATGTTAAAAATTTGCCTTTTTAAATGAAAATATTTTATTTTAAATTATAGTTTATATTAATTTTTTATGAAACTAAATTAATTTTCTCTAATAAATATTAATTAAAAACTAACATTCAAGACGAAAAGGGTAAATTAATAACAATAAATAATAAATACATGAAAGAAATAATGGATTCTGAAAGATAAATATTCTAGAATGAAACTAAAACAAAATTGTATTTCCCTTCGTTCCATTTATTATTTATAACATTTTACCTAAAAACTGATTTTTTTAATAATTTATTTCACAAATTAATCAACGTTCTCTTTATTATTAATAATACATTTTGTAGAAATTTATTTTTGCAGAGCTAGGTTGTGAAATAGTAACTTTAGAGCTTAGCTAATAGTCTATGTTAACGAATTTTCAATGAATTTGAAGACTTAAAATATATTTTTTTTGAGTGGAGTAAGACTAGGTGGTTCTTACTCTACTCACCGAGCTGTTATCTTTATCTTCGTGGCACTGATGATGGCCTCATGTTAGATTGAAAGCGCTTTGCCAATAAACTATTATTTTTGTGGAAAGACTCTTTTCTTCCTTTCCTAGAATTTAAGTTAAATGAATTCAACTCAATGATCTAATTGAGTTGAAATTTGACACAAGTGTATTCCTTTACATAATAAAAAAGTATATTAAGTTCGTTTTAGTATGATAAGTATATTTTTGGTTTTTGTTGGATCATAAAAGTTAAGCTGGATAGAGTGAGATCGGTGGAAAGTTATCGGGATGGGTGACAGCTGGTTTTAAATTATTTTACATTAAAAATATTTGAGAAACATGTACTCAAAGAGCTGATTTTTCAAGGGAATCTCGAGGATTCTCTAAGATTGGGTCAGGTTTATTCAAGTCTGCCTCAAACTCATTGATATGTTTCAGAATATCGCTTATGTAATCTAATGTGGATATCTTTAAGACACCGAAATTTATGTAAAAGAAAATTGTAATCTCTTAATAACTTTTGCTTTCTACCTGGTCCCTTGGAACACAAGTTATAAAGATTCCATACCATAAAAAGAAGCTTATAAAGAAAGAACAGTAAAAAATACTACCCAAAAGATTAGATAAATTAGAAAAGAATATGAATATAAAAAATCTAATGATAAATGAGAATTACGCAAGAAATAGGTTTTCTAAAGGACAAGGGACTTGTAAAGAATAAGGAAAGCCTAAGATTATGAGGACGGGGTAGGGGGGGAGCGTCGATGGCTCAAGGGCATGATGAGGCTTAAGGGGCAAAGTCCAAGGTTATAAACCCTAAGCAGGTAAATCCCTTTGTTAGACTGATGGATAGCGTCTTTCCTACCGAGAATCTTAGCTCGTTAGCATTCAACCATAGTTAAGGTCATTTTTTAAACTTTTTCATCCTTTTTACCTTCAGAGGCCCTTCAGAAAGGAGAAAGTTTGCGTTATAGAGCCCACGTAGCGAAAAAAAACCAAGGGTAAACTCAGTCATAATATTAAACATGGATGTTTTTTTGTACGCCGGCATAGATAAAGAAAAGTATAAATTTGTTTTCCTTCGGGCTTTGCAACATGAGAAGGGTTTGGTGTGATTGGAAAGGAAAACACGCAGGTTTCTGTTTTATTTATTTTGTTGTTTAAACAAATGTATGATTTGTTGCGATGCTTTTTATCGTATTGCCTTCTCTTTTTAAAGATGCTTCTTAAAGTAACAACTTGGTTAAATTTAACGACTACAGCGTGTTATTTGCCTCAAGTTATGAGTACGTAAATAAGTCCCCATAACTTAAGTCAAATACTTACTGATACTTATTGTATTTGCAATCACCCACTATTGTCATTTAAAATTTTTAGCGAACTTTCGACAAGAAAATGAGCTTGTGAGGTAGAGGTCACAAAAAGCAACCTTGTTAATTTCCCGAAACCTATATTTATGAAATATCTGTAATGTCAACCCAAAATAATACCCAATACCCCACTAATATTTCAAAAATTTACAAATCTTCAAAAAATATTTAAATTAGGCTAAATTGTTCACACTTGTATTACTTTGTATTGCTAACAACCATATGGCCGCGTAGTGGCCACATGGGTATATAGAGGGAGGCGCGAAGCGATCTCCAGCGCCGACGCCGCAAAATGAACAAGAGGGCGATGGCCTCTTCTTAATAAATTATTAATCGATTTAGTCGTTTTTCCGGTTTTTATTAAGTCAAAAGTTATTATTACCGATTAATGGCGTCCCGGAGAGCACAACTACTCTCAATGATTAGTATTATTTTAAAATTTTCAATACTACGGCTTAAATTTACTGGGTGCCTATTTAAACCTATCCACTTTCGATTCCAACTTAACTATCTAAGAGAATATATCATTTGATACTACCGAGTTTTGAAAAAAATTCAACGTAATATCAACGTAAATAGCTGACACAATATAATTGTGCGATAGACACCTAGGAAATGTAACAAGCAAATTTGCTTGTTACATTTCCTAGGTGTGTCTCCCGCACAATTATATTATGTCATCTGAGAGAATGTTTGAATTTTATGATGAGTTTTAGTTTAGGGCGCAGAAGTATTAATAGAGACACACTCAATTAGAAATATTATTTAATTACCATGTTTTTGTAGTATATTTATCAACCAGTTTATTAGCGAAACATCTTTTTACTTTTCCTCATTTATACCGCAGGTATATAGGGGAAGTATTGTGTTTGAAAAAAAATCCGAAACCTAGATGAAACCGGAATTATTCGTTTCAGGCGTTTTTAAAGCATCCCGAGTGGTTTTTGCAAAGTTGTCTTTCTCTATGTGTGTGTGTGTACTCGGCACAAGTGTTTACCTTTACATAATAAATAAGTATACTAAGTTTAATAAAAGATAAAGAAGTCTCTCCACAAAAATATATTTTGAGTCTATCTTTGATATCTGATCTATAAGACTCATCTATCATCCTCTTCTTTTATCAACGGCTAGCGCTGATGATGTCCTCTTGTTAGGTTGAAAGCGCTTTGCTATAAAGAAATATATTTTTGTGGAGAGACTTCTTTATCTTTTATTAAGATGAACTCCATTAACGCTCACCTTAGTTCTTCTATACTAAGTTTCGTTTTTATTTGAGAAGTATATCCATGGTTTTTGTTGGATCATAAAAATTAAGCAGCATTGAGCGTGGTCAGTGCTGTATAGGTGATCGCCGAGAATGATACAGATGCATTTACTATCTGAAGACGAGCGAAGCGAGTCCAAAGGCATGTTGTAGTATAAATTTGGCGAACTGTATTTCTGAGGGCGAGCTAAGTGAGTCTGAAGCAGGGAGGATGAGCGTAGCGAATCCGATGATATGAGGAAAAATTCCGAGGTACCCCGTACCCGATTTGTTGTTTTGTAAAGCTAAAGCCAATCTTTTTTTTCAAAGAAATAAGTATATTAATCTACAGACTGAGATGTATAGTATAGGATTGATATTTATTGGAGTTTGTTATTGTATAAAATTTGACTATATTTATTGATTCTCCCTTCTCAGAGGAACATTGTTAGTGAATTTTAATGCCGCACTTTTCCAAAGTACTCGAGGGAATTTCAAATAAACTTAAATCCAAGTAAAACAAGATTTTCAGTTTATTTGGATTTATGTGGCAATCAGTCGGATAGGATACAAAATAGAACTGACCCTAGATTTTTTTGTCTCAGTTTTAGACCCTAAGGGTCAAAAAGGACTTGGGTTGAAAAAAGCAAATTCAAAAGATATAAAGAGAAGTAAAGAAAAAAAGTTAATTGTAGCTGTGGTTGAAGCTACTAAAAAGTATTTGTGGTCATTTTAACGCTTCAGAAACGAGACTGGGAATAAATTCAGGAGGGGACGTGCAATGGAAAATAATGACCTCCTGGTAGAATAGTTCTAGATTCTCTGGCTAGAAACTTTAAAAGCTCTAAATAAAACGCTATTAATTATTATAAGTGCTATGTGCATGACGTCAGCAAACCCATGCGTCATGCTGTTGCATGCTTCAAGATGTTTTAGTTTAATAGAGACGTTGCATCAACACGAATTAAGAATAACATCCTCACACTACAGTAATCAACAGAGATCACAAAATTTAGCACATTTATGTAATATTGTATAATGTTTTACAAAAGGTTATAAAAAATTAAGGTGGTCTATATATAATATATATTATATATATATATATATATAATATATATATATATATATATATATATATATATATATATATCATAATATATATATATAATATATAAATATATATATATATATATATAATATATATATATATATTACATACATATATAAATTATGTAATGACTCGGCTAAATTTGACATGCAAATAAAATGGTGTCATAGGGGAGACAGACGGAGCATGGTGGCCTAGAGGTTTTTTCTTGGGAAGTTTTAGATTTTATTTATTTAGTGAACAACAGCCTTAGGAATGTAGATCCCTTAACTCAATAATGATTAAATGATAATATGTTAAGAAAATTACTCAATAATACTCAACTTTATATAAAAATTTATACAAGTGAGTTAGCACTAATCTGTTTACAGCGTTTGCTACAGTACTCAGAAAAGTTTAACGGTTTAAATTAACCAAATTTATTTTTGTTTTCTCTTTCATATAAGTTTTACGCATAAGCTTTTTCACTCCTGAATACAACTTGCTCCATTTAGTTGTAAGCAGAAAGACACCAGTAGGAATAATCTCTTTTAATTTTAGGCTCCATGTTTTGTGAGAGTATTCTAATGAAAATGAGAGTTGTCAATGACCCAGAAGACATTAACTTTCATAGGTAAAAGAGATTTTCTCAGAGTTTAGATTATATTTTCCCCTACTTGTATAAAATAAACCAAACAACAAGATCATAATTACTTTTATTCATATTTATACCTAAACTTTTATTACATCAATTATATACTAACTGACAGAGCAAGGATCTTGAATAAAGGGATGACGCACTGAGTCGATTTGCCATACAAAAAAGAGACCCCATCGAAAACCAAAAAATAGAGAGAATTCAACACACGTCAAAAACCAACAGAGGATGCTTGGTGCAAACTGCACATGTAGGGTCGATACCACAACATATGTCGAGTAGTGTGTCGCTTTACACGTCTTTGGTATGCTGATAAATAGTTATAAATCCGGTTGGGGTTTAAAAACTACAAAATAATTCTGGATTACCTGTAATCTCAATCTGAATTCTCAAATTTTCTTCAAAATTTGCTTATTTGCTCATCAATTTATTTCTAGCATAAGCTTGCGGCGTGTGCTTCATAACCTGAGCAATAGCGTCACAACTTGGTGTTAATTGTTGTGCATTTGACAAATATTAGCATAAACAGAGCTTTAAATATAAGCTAACAACACTATTATTTGCTTATTTTCTTTATTTTGGAATAGAGACTATAGTTTGTGTAATAACTATTCCATAACTATTCCAGTATCCTTTGAAAAATTCGGAAAAACTAATTAACAAGTATTAGCACTACAGCTCAGGTAATGCATATACTTCAGAAAAATAATAGTTCAGCAAGAAAGCACGCATTTAAAAAAATTCGCCCGGCTTGCACACCCCGCACCAGTATCATTATTTAGTTTAACTGTTTAAAAGTTAAAATATTACAAATACTATATTTACATAAAATATTTAGCAATAAAGTTATAAGTAACTCTCCCATTAAAACTTAGAGTTTAGCTTCATAAATAAATGATACTAAGTTATACATGGGTCTACTTACATGTTAAATAATATGACTTTGTTACGATGCATAATATTGTTGCAATTACTTTACTTTATTACTCCCATATATTACTAGAAAGTTTTAATTACTTGCATTAATGCCAAAGTGACATCAAACTAAATTATCTAGTTTGCTTATAAACTTTATAAACTTATGTCTGCATGCAGACTCAACACTTTACTTTGTGTTGCACGTATTTAGAGCAAGAGGCTTTTAGTCTCTTGGCCGCTACGCGGGGCCGCTTCGCGGTTCCCGTGCCTCCGGTATTGCTCGCGGTCCCTTGTAGATTTAAATTCCGGCCCCAGGGTTTAAATACATAGAGTAGTCGGATGGACTCTTTACAAGAATCATTCTACTCAGACCTCAAAAGATATAGTTAACAAGAATTGTTTGTTCACCTTCAAAAGAAAAGTTTTGGTTAAAGGATGTTGAATTGACTCGGGCACCGAATCATTAGAATCTGCGTCCCAAAAACATAAAAATACGAAACTCATTAAAAAAAGTACCGACTGTTATTTTGGTTTCCTGTTATTTACCATGATCTTATTGAAAATTTTGAATTCAGCGCCACAGTAAACATAATTAGAACCTCTTCCGTAGAAGAGGTTCAACATGAGGTAAACATATGTTAATCCTCAATATTACTTTTTTTTAAAAAAAAATTCTGATTCAGGAAATCGGATTAATGACGTCCCAACAACTTGGTTTTCAACCTGGAATTCGTGACCTCCAAATAGCGTGTTTTTGATGTCCCAGAAACTTAATACTTCAAAACGTGGACATATGATGAATAAAGTGGGTGTTCCCCTCGGTTTTGGTGGTAGGGGGCAAAAATAAAGTCTTAAGAAAGAACTGGATAGATATGGGGCAAAATCAAACATTGGGTCACACAATGTCGGCCACATTTAATTTTCAAAATTCTTCTAACAATTTTAAAAATCTAGACATGATTTCAAGAGCTAGTTAAAAAGTTGTTCTGAGTTCAACAAGACCTTAGCTACATTTTTGGCTGGCACAGATCTCTAGAAATTGTAATGTTTATGAGGGCCGCAGTGCGGACCATGTATTTTCATTTTATTGATACAGTCGACAGAGTAGCTTAGTTTTATTATCAGCAGTTTTTTTCAAAAACGATACTTTATTCTTCTGAGTAGTTGAAAAAAAATATAAACTAGAAATATTTAGAAAGAAAATCTAAAGTGAAGTTAGTGAAAATAAACAAGAAGAAGTTGTTATTTTATTCTTCCTGATCTTCTTATATAAAGTATCTTTACAATATTAATACTCTAATAATTGAGAAGAAAAAGAAAAATAGTCAAGACAAGTAGAAATAAAGAGTTGTAATAACATAGAAGGAAAGTCGGAAAAATAGAGCCGAGGTAAGAGAAAAGCTTAATAAACTTGATAAAAAATAATAAGAAATTACAAACAGGAGGGGAAGTAAATAAGAAAGTATAAAATAAGTAGAGGTTTGGAAATAGAGCTGGAGGAGGGGAGGGGGTAACAAGGGAGATAAGGAGGGGTTTTAAGACTGCGTCCTTGATTTAGTTTTAAAAATTATTTTCTAAGAGGAAAAGTTGGTCGGTGAAGTCAACAGCTCCATAAATTAACAGTTATGAACGGCTGAAGTAGATAAACTACTTTGTTTACTTCGATTCATTGTTTTTCTGATAGTTTTTGCTTCCGATCTGGAATGACTCGGAGAGGATGTTAATCAATGTCTAATGATTTGAATATAAAAAAATGGATGACCCTAAACATTCTCTGATAAGCGTGTGTATAGGAATTTTAGAGTTTTGATTAGATTAAGCTTCCAACTGCGAAGAAACTTTTTATGTAACATCATTTTGATATAGAGTGCAGGATTGACTTAAAGCAATGTATAAATATCTTAAAGAATAAAATAAATTATTAAATCAATATGTTTGAGAGGAATAAAAAACTAAATTATGTTATTACCAAAGGGTGACTCACCTGAGTTAAATGCCAGTGCTTAGATGCCTTAGCGATGGGATCAGTAACATGGGTGCATGCGGCCCCGAACAGCATCACTTTATGCGGACCATCATGCATCATGTCAAAGAACGCCTTCATTCCCACCGCTGCATTGCACTGTCAACAAAATATACAACAATGTTAGAAAAGAACTCAAAAATATTTCAATTCAATGGTACAATCCATGGGTTTAAATTGCTACAATTTATTTGTGAACAAAAAAATTAATATAATTTAGGTAAGTTAAGTTGGCTTTATAAAATCAAATACACGTAAAATATCCCGAACCCTAAGAGTATATAAATAAAATTTCACTGAAAAAATAAAAATAACAGAAAAATTTGTC
This sequence comes from Microvelia longipes, assembly GCA_018340805.1. Classification (NCBI taxonomy): domain Eukaryota; kingdom Metazoa; phylum Arthropoda; class Insecta; order Hemiptera; family Veliidae; genus Microvelia; species Microvelia longipes. The sequence goes on from JACMZG010001908.1 coordinate 1,838,710, forward strand.
AGCCATCAAAATCCAAAGCTTAATTGTATTTTAAATTTTGTTTATTTTCGGTTATTTTAACTCCATATTTGCTTTGTAAGCTTGCTTCTACTAAAGACTACAATTTATATTAAATTTTCTATTAATCTCTATTTGCATTAGAGCGTGGAGGTCAGTCCCGACTTCAAATAGTAAATATCTTTTGCCAAAAAATCCATCAGAATAATTACCATGTATAAACATGATAAGGGTGATCGCAAATTGGCATAACTAAATTGTATCATCATTTAATCCCCTTTTCGCCCTCTCTTTTTGCGGGAGGAACTTGTATATACTATGTAACTGAGCAGATTGTACTGATTGTACATCTGTACATCTGTACAGATTGTACATTTTTAAAAATAGTACATATGGACGACTACTCATAGTCTGCGTTACAATTTAAATAAAGATAAAAATTTCAAATTGCATTTATTACCCTTTTAAACATATAAGTATTTTTAATTAAAAACACCTAAAATAACGTTTCATCTAGTAATAATACCGACGTAATAAATGAAGTTAAAGAAAATTGAAAATTCTATAGCATCATAGAAATTCTTTGTTTTCATTTATGCTAGAAAATACAATTAATTTTGAAAGTAAAGAGGCTTTGAAAGGTTCGATATTATGTATAATACCTGGGCTTTGAAAGGTTCGATATTATGTATAATGTCTGGGCTTATGTAAGTAAAAAGTAAAAGTTTAAATATTAACTATATTTTTAAGTTTCCTTATATAAGTATACCGTAGTTTATTGTTTTCTTGCAGTGCAGCACAATTACTTGCAAATCTGTTTTCCTTTAACATGAACTGGAACGTATAACATCTTAAGACTGTAAGCATTTGGATTTGTCCCACTTCAAGTTAGTCGCAATATACAGTCAATTTCCTATAGCTTCGGTTTAATATAGTCTCGTTTAGGTGTTCTCTGTAATGTATTAATTGGGACGTGCGCCAGCCACCAAGACAGTCGGGTTTAATCTAGGTCGAGGGCTCTCGGATTTCCATGTGAGGAATGGAAAACCTTACATGTGTTGTCCTACAAAAGGCACGTTCAGCCGATGGTTCTGAGCTTAAACCCCAAATCAACCTGTGTTTAGGTAAAAATTAGGACTCTCAACAGGACCTTATATAAAATATACATGATTCTGCCTTATGGTTTCGAGACAGGAAAGTTTAGTCTGGGAGTGGGGTAAATGTTGTTTCTACTTGAAGCTTTGGAAACTTCTATGGGGTTACTCTGTGAATTAGACGGAAACATGCCTGCAATAGGGCTCATAAGATAGACAGTATCGTGTCTACCTTACCTATAGAAACTTATAGAATGGTCACGGTTTAAGTATGGATTACACGGAACATTCCCTGCACTAGGACTCATAATTTAGACCCTATCTTCTAGTCAAGAGAGTAAGCAAAAAGGGCACAACAACGAGGCCTTCTTGCAAGGTGATCTATCACCTCTTCCTTATTACTACCACTGGGACCCTGAGACCTAGCCCCCCTCTGAAAAATTTAAGTTATTTACTAGGCATAATTAACAAAATATTTATTGGACTGTTAAGAATAACGACTGAAATCTTTATTATTAACCTAGAATTTATTTACTAGGGTTTGAACAAGCGGTTTCCACTCTCTCTAGAACCTATGGAGTTTTCTGTGAGAGCTAAGCAATCTGCTAACATTTTGTTTTTAATTCACTCTAACATTGGTAATGATCTTTTTTGTGACCTGACTCTTTTTTTAAAAAACAAAAATGAAAGACAAAACAAGACAATGAAGAGAATGTTTTGAAAACAAAAAACTGAACTATAATAAGCATGCTGTGGGACAAATAGAAGTGTGAAGTGAAAAATAGACTTGTTTTTCTTGGTTGGCAGCCCTGCGAGATGACAGACTATAAAGTTTTAATGGACAGGGGGGACGCAAACTCTTACTTTTCTCCCTAGGGAAGTAAAAGATGAACCTATGTCAGAAACAAAGTCTTTATCCTAACTTTTGTTTTCATCTCGTGTTAAGGTTTATAAGACATAACCTTGTTTTATTAAGTGTAGTTGTAACATTTCTCTTTCAATTGTAGTGCTTGTTGGGTACAAATAAAATGCAGGAACTGAATGTTGAACTGAGTAGGTTTCCACGGGTATTGTCGTGAAGATATCTACACTGAGATATTTTAAATAATCTACACAACCTCCTATACGAAGATAGGCTTGCTGAACATTTCCTCAAAACAACATACTTAACAAATAAATAAATAAAACGCTGAATTGTGGATTAAATTATTAAATATAAAAAACAGTCTCTCCACTAAATGTAAAATTTAATTACAGACCCGTCTACTTCGCTATGTTGCTACTTCTAACGGTTACAACTCTAATTGAATTAATAAAATAATACGTATGAAGCAGCGTAGAAAATCTCTAGATGTAATATATAATAGTGTTTGTGGAGACAGCGTCAAACATTAGTTCTTTCCTGGAGGTCACCATTACACATCGGATGTATCTCTGAACAAATAGGCCAAGTCATAAAGTACAGTGGCCGCAACGTCGGTTTTAAGAATATTCACTATGTACGTAATGCTTTTCTCGCGTTGTAAAGATTCTATAGATTCTGAGAAATCTGGTGTCCACACGATCAAATGCAGGGGAGTGGTTCATGCTACACAGGTCAGACTGGTAGACGGTGTATCCCCAGGTTTGCCGAACACTTGTCTCAAAATGTAAGTAGTTTTATAAGGACAGTACTGAAGAGAATCATACAACAGGAGCGCATAAAGTTGCTCCAATGCATGTGCTGCCAAACGGAAGTAAGATGACCTCTTTGGAAAGTCTAGAGATCCTAAAGAAAAAAGAGAAGTCTAGGAGACAATTTAGTCAATAAGACGGGGGAAATAGGGGAGGCGTCTGTAGTTATGCGAACGCTGGCTAACGCTCCTAGACCCCTAGTCAGATTTAAACCTCTGCCTCAAATTAAACAAACCGTTTAATCTTAACGTTTTCTTTCGCACCTCACCGGTACGTTCATTTTATTTATATAAAATGAACGACGTTTTATGAAACGACGACGTTTTTGTCGTTCTTCATACTTTTTGGCTTGTATTTCTGTTTCTATTGGTTGTATTGTTATATTTTTTTTATTTATCTTTTACATTGTTTGTAGTCACTGATGATGGCTGTTTACAGTTGAAAGCCGGCTCTGTAAATAAATTTTACATTTAGTGGAGAGACTATTGTTTATATTTATATAACGTACTTAACGTTTGACGGGGAATACTTCCACTAAATGGAGGGTTCTCCTCTAGGTTGTCCCTTGTCACCTACTTGTGAATAAAACATCAAATAACTACATCTTCTTCCTAGATGTTAAAAGCTCAATGAGCCGTATAAGACTAACTTGAGATGGGGGGAGGCTCCTTGGGAAGCAGCGAACAGTCCACTGTTATGTTCAAGTGGCCATTGTGCTGATTGCGCAGTATTTCAAGCTTTTCGAGGAAGTCAAGCTTCCATACTTTATAAACATACTGCATTAAGCCGGCCTTGCGAGGACTTTCTTTATATATATGCCTTTCCGTATTAATATGCTGAAAAATCAACTTCTTGTCGGTTTTACCAGCAAGTTAGTCAGCTGATGTAGTACTGCGCAGTCAGCACAATGTGGGCGACTTAAACATAAGCAGAGTCAGCTTATGCAGGACGTTCCAGTCTCTCCTCAATTGTCATTTATTTTATTTGTTTTGTAGTTATCCTACCTAAAACACATGTATATTTATTTGCATGTTCCATGTAAACATTACATATTTATATAAACATATTATGGTTTTATTACATTTTAATACGTCGCACTGTATTGAATGTTCCACCCCACTCCCACCTCAACTTAGTCTAACACGGTCACCAAGCGTTCACCATTTAAAAAAATATGAAGTTATTTTATATATTTATATGTTTCATGTTTTACTATTCATATTATTTCCCCATATTGTTTTGTTTATTCTTATATATTTATTTAAATTTTTACTTTCATGAATTATTAATTTTTATGTTTCTCTGTTTTTATTGCATTAATTAGGTTTTAGTTTATTATTTGACTTGTATGTACGAGCACTGATGATAACCTCATGCTAGCTTGAAAGCGGTTTGTTAATCAAAATTATTTTCGGAGAGACTTTTTTACACCCAATCAAAAATAAATTAAAAAAAATGTTAATTTAATTCAATACAACACCAATTTTTATTTTTTTAAGCCGATATTACTCGTAGAAATTTTTTTCTGATACATAAAACAAAAATATATTTAACCATGCGTAAAGGACGAAATAAAAACAATACGGAAAATATGAAATAAAAAAAAAATAAAGAGGATCTTTTTTTTTAAATAGAGCATGAAATTGATGATTTTAAATTCAAAATCTTAATCATTTGACCGAAAAAAGTAGTATTGCTTATTTTAAAAGATGAAACACGCGCTGTGATGACTTGTTTGATATGAGAGACTTTTTTTTTATTTTTTTGAACACGCAAAAGATGAGGTTCTAAACGCGTCTTCAAACAACGTCAACTTCTATTTTAAGATGAGAATACTAAGGCCTGCTTATAAAACGCGGAAACATGTTGCGATCAATTTGAGATTTGGCAGGCATGTGACCATGTATAAGACTAACATATGTGCCATGTTTCACCTTATTATGAGCATTAGTTAAAATTTTATGAAATGACTTTTGTAAGCTTTTTAAAAAATGTAAACAATCGAAAACAATTCAATTGAGTTTAGATTCGGTACAAGTGTAAACCTTTATGTAGTAAATAAGTACACTAAGTTTCATTTCAATACGACAAGTATTTCTATGATTTTTATTGGATTAAAAAAAAGAAAAGCAGGAAACTGTCGAGGTCAGTGCCTAAATGGATGACCGCGGGGAATGAAACGGATGTATTTAATACGCATGCGCATGGACGTGCGAGGCAAGTCTCAAGTCGTGTTGTAGTATAAATTTACCGACTTGTATATTCCGGTGACGAGTGAATCGAATCCGAAGTTGGGAGGATGAGTGATGAGGAAAAGTTCCGAGGTACTCTGTACCCGCATTTTTTCTTTCTTATTTTTGTGTAAACTTAGCGTATTAAGTTTAAAGAGGTAACACCTATTTAATTTGTTAAAATTAGTTCCATTGGTTAATTAAGGTCGTAATGTTCATCTTCCTTACAATATGCATCCCTTCCTACCCTAAGATCCCAAAAAGGGGAAACTCATTTGTCAAACTTCGAAAGCCATAGTAGGCAGAAAATTTAAATTGTTTCTTGGCTTTCTGTGGGGCAAACTAATATTTTTATTACTATACATATATATTTAAACGTACATAAATTAAAATAATTATTACTAGCCATCGTTCCCCTCCTCAACCTAAGTAATTTGTTAGCGACATAACCCCACCTAGAATAACGACAGAATACTATCAGGGACCCAAATGATCATAAACAAGAAGCATTTATTAGCCATGGTAACGGTCAGCCTAAAAGTTTTACACTTAATTATTTTTAAAAAGGCTTGGCAAATGAGGAATGAATTTTGATATAAGGTGTTTTTCAAATTCATCGAAGACACTTTTGACATACTTTTTCACTGGTCATACCATTAAAAATATATAAAAGTCATTTTGATACATATTTCTAAAATACATGTTATTGGTATAATGTTATTATAACATTATACCAGTTATTACATTATAATGTAATTATAACATTATACCAGTTATTACATTATAATGTAATTATAACATTATAATGTAATTAAAACATTATAACATCTGATTTTTTATTTAAGTTTGCCATCTTATCAGTGAAATAGCAAAACATGCAACGAAGCTTCACGCAGTAGTGTGGTCAAGAATTTCAAATACTGTGAAATATTTATCGCTTTAATTAAATAGAACAAACAATCAAATATATTTACGAACAAAAAATAAATTCAAAATTTAATTAAAAACTCCTCTTCTCCTATAATACGTCGAAGATAATATAAATTAATTTTAATATCCTATAAATATATTTTTTTTTATTAATAAAATACTCACGTTCTTTCATTTTAAAATAATATTTGATTTGTAACATTAATAATTTTATTACTTAACATGCAAATTTATAATTAATTCACCTTTTTATTGGCTTTGTTTTTATTATTGTTATTTTTGCTCTAATCAATAAAAATAATTAAAGAAAATTTAACAAAATTTTATTGTAAATATAATTAAAACATTTTTTTTTATAACAGACTACTTTAATAGTTGGTCAGGTTTTACATCATTAAAAAGTCGGGTGCAGGATACCTCAGATTTTTACTCATCTCATCGGATTAATCAACATTTTAAATTTATATGGCAACACAACTTCGGACTCGCATTGCTCGTCCTCTGATAGTAGGTACATTCGTTTCATTTACCGCAGTCACCTAGCATAAATACACTGGGAGCTAGGATGATAACAGAAACACACACACACACATACATACAAACAACTTTGTGAAAACCTAAGTAGGCCTTAAAAACACCTGAAACAGAAAGCAGATAACTTTCCTGTTATATAATTTTTTGCTAACATAATACTAGTTCTATAAACCTAAGGTATAAATGAGGAAAAATAGGAACAAAATTATACAAAATATTTGATTCTATGATAGGGAAAAACCTTAAATAATTAATGAGCCTCAGGTAATACAATTGGTATACCTGTTAAGATTTTGCATTATTAGCATGTCTTTATAAAATATCAGTCGTACTTATGAAAAGCTAAATTTTTAAATGTTTTTCTGCCTAAATTCATGTCTAATTAAACCACAAACTTATTCTTACATGTCAAATCGTTTTTAATTGAAAGTAAATATAATACCTTTGTTTGTTTTCTTGAAAAAGCAACATTAAACGCACAGAGAGGTAAATAAATAACAAAGTAAAGGAATTAGGGTTTAATTAGAATTTAAAATAAGATGAATTCTGAGAGTCAGATAACTTCGCTATCAAACGACAAACGTGATTCCTAAAGCTATTAATTATTAGATGTTTAAATATAATACGTCAAGTCTTACGCATGCGCCTCATTTTGAGTCAAGCGTGACACTTCAGTCTAACACATGTAGTTGACGTGACATGCTAGTGCCTCCATTACTACTTCACCCCACTGCTCCTTAGTACGCAGTTTCCCCTCCCTACCTAAGAAGGTAGAGTGGAGGGGGTAGATTCCTTTCCCATACTTTTACTCTTCTCTACCATACACATATCTTACTGCGAACCACATAACCTTTTCCCTTTAGTTTCAAATTAATAGGTTTCCGTTTGGTTGTTTTAATGAATGTGAAAAGGTAATTTGTCTTAAACTGGTTTAATAGGTCTCAAGAGTTAGCGAGGAGCGTGCACCCCCCTCCCAACAAAGGGGGTCTCACAACTCAGTGATTAATGATTTCCACAAAACCATCTGGTGACGTCACGACCCTTTAAATTATATTCTCTTTAAGAAACAAACCAACAGTTGTACTATACCAGAAATTAAGGCTTCTGTTACAGTTTTAAATGAGAAAATATTACCCAGAGCAAGCACGTTTGCAATAATGAAATACAATATTCATGAAAAACATTTCAGATGCCATACAATAACGAATATAAATTAATTATAATCTGATTCTTTTTCAAAATTAAATTATTTATTCCAATAATTTGTGGTGTAAATATTAATTTCTCCTAAATTATTATTTTGTTTCTTAGATAGCTCCCAAGTTAAACCTTAAACTTCAAAGTAATATTGAAAAATGAATATTAGATGATTTTGTATATTTTTAAAAAAACAAGAGCCTCGAAACTTTTACACACATCATCGGATTCGCTTCGCTGAGCCTCGCTATCTCGAATTCGTGGACTTAGCCCGTCCTCAGAATATAAAAATGACAAACTTTATACAGCAACATGCATTTTCTGGATGGCACAACTAAACCTTAAGATTGACTTTTGTACCAAATTTCAACTTTCTAGCATAAATATGTCGGGAGGTAGGATGAGAACAGACACACACAGACAGACAGACAGACAACTTTGTGAAAACTACTTAGGAGGTCTTAAAACTCCTGAAACGGATATTACAGGTAAAATCTCGGTTTCGGATTGTTAGTGCAATAACAATAGTTGTTTTATATACCAGCGGTGTAAATAAGCAGAAGTAAAAATATTGTGAAATTCTAAAACTGTATTATATTTTTTAAAGGAAAAAGGCATAGTTCTTATAACTCAAAAAGCTTAAAATAAATAGAAGAGGTCACTTTCAGGAATCTCAGTCGGGGAAAATAGGAAAATAAAGGATTATAGGAAAAATATAGAAATAGAAAACTGAGTCAATACATCATAGATAGGAAATGGGTTTCACTAAGTTTTCTTCTCTATACATTATTGGAAAATATTCAATCTTCTTTTAACTCTTTTTCTTTTATGTGGTTTTCCTCAAACCAAAACTAACAGGGGAAATTATTTCAGGTCCCGATTTCAAACCGTTTTGGAAAAAAGATCTGCTACCATCAGTCTTCATTTGTCAGTTTACGATGGAAAAGAAACAACTCTAGTTGGAAAATATTAAGCGGAATCAAATTGATATGGGCGGTAAGGCTATAAACTGATTACGAATCAATTCAAAAACCTCATGTTAACAAATAATATTACATGATTTATTTTCATAAATATGAAATTCAAAACAGAGCTCCTCGCTGAAACTTTATCATTATCAGAGCTAAACACGATTTACAAAATAAATAAAATATATTATTTTGTAATGAGCTATGAAACTTCTTTGTTTGTGATATTAAAAAAAATCAATAAAAGCCCTTTATACATGAACTATCTCCCATCAGGTTCATGGTTAGGGGAGAAGTACCTGTTGCTCCCTAAACTTCGATGAAAGTAAACAGAATTGACAGTGGATTACGCCTAACTAAATTATCTTTAATTCGCACTTGTCATGTCTATGACCTATTATCAACGGTTCTTTAAAGCATTTATTTAATGGCGTCATAAAAAAAAATATATCTGTAATATCTTTCAACTAGACGTAAGTTTGATTTTCGTACCAAGTTTCAACACTGTAGCATAAATACACTGGGAGATACAATGATGACAAAACACACCACAGACAAGTTTGACAGAAAACTTTGTGAAACCCACTGAGGTTTTAAAACACCTGAAACGGATTAATTCAGGGGAAATTCCGGTTTTAGATTTTTTTAATCCAAGATCAATATTGCTTATATTTTTAAGGGTGCCAGTGATTTGCGTAGTATGAGACTACATGAGTTTTTGAGGTTAATGTAATGTATGTTAATATACACAAATAATGAAGTAAATGTACAATAGAATACGAAAGTATTAAATATCAAAACTTAGTTTACATTACAACACACTACTGCTCCATTCTACATCAGCTCTAATAACAAAATTTATTTTAATAGATCTAGAAAATAGTCAAATTGAGACCAGCTTTCCCTCTGTTTTAATTGTATGGTATGTACAGGTGAAACAAAAATATTTGAAGAGGTATGTAGGTACTATTATTGAAAAACTGGAGCATTTTGAATAAAATTTAAAAAATAAACTTAACAAAGAGGACCCCAACAATATATATACATTTTAACCCAAACTTTTATCCTTATAAAGAAAAATGCATAAAAAATGTATAAAACACTAACAGTATTTCACTCAGGACGTGTAAGACCTGGTGGACAATAAAACTAGAGAGATGGGGATAAAAAGTTTCTATAAATTGAAAAACTATTTATCTAAAAAAACCTTTCCTTTGACACATAAAAGTCAAAGGAGAGAAACATTAGATGTACAACTGGACGTAAAAGCTACACAAGTTCGAAAAGAGTAAAAAAGTTTTAGTGAAAAAGTTATATAGTAATGTCGGACCAACTCGGTCCCCTTGGGGGAACATTATATTATGACCTGGGATTTTTACTTTTAATCTTTTTCTACAAGATTAGAGATAACATTTTTATTTATTTGATCTTTTCAGAGTAACTATGGAAGTAGTAAATTAAATTTAACATTACATTATCGTGTGGCAATCAGGTTAACTTTACTTAGAATGTGTCATTTTTTGTTGAAGTCCAAAAATATTATAAACAGAGAAATAATGATCGAAGAAGTTAAAAGATTTTTTTCGATCGTAGATGTTGGGTCCCAAAATAGTACCTATCCCTTTGCCACTTTTGTAATCCGAACAATCTCAAAAGTGTCATTCCCCAATGAAATTCGTTAAAATGGAATCAGGTATGTTAGAAATACTTTTAGTTGAGTAATTCATAGCCTAACTATACAAAAAATTACACTTTTCTTATCAAGCCAATACAATTACAAATTTATTTATAGTATAGTTTAAAGTTGGTCTCAAAAACTACTAACATAGTTATTTTATTGGCTCTAATAAAATTTTCTATCCTATATAAGTAGCATATGTCTTACAAACTTAAGTACTGTTCTTGAAGACTGTTTTCAAATAATTTGTCTTGCTAATAGGGCGAGTAAAGTCTGAAAAGGCAACCATATCGAACTTACAAGTTAAATTAAGCCAAACTTTATCAGGAGCTAAGTTTAGTTTTCTAATTGAAAAGTTGCATGTAATAAATGATTAAATAACTTCATCTCGACTAAATTCATTGACTTTAAACTCTTCGATTTCTTTAAAAAAAAAATTAATTAACTAATAAATAAACTTTGATGAAAGAGCTTTCAGAAGGGTAAAATTTAGTGATGGGAAAGTATTTTCCCTAAATATTGAATAATAGAGGAGCAGAGTAGGTGGAATGTTTTGATTTTCCTCTCAATTTTCAGTTACTTAAACTTAGTGAATATTATGTATTTAGAAAAGCAAATTAACTTTATTGGCTCATACCTTCAAAGACATCAAAGAAGTTGCCAAGTCTAGAACTAACGAAAATAAAAATATCTAGAGATATGTAATTGAAAATACATCAGGATTCGAAAAAGATATTATACTGGTGTAAAACATGTTTTACACCAGTATAATATCTTTTTCGAATAATGTCTTTAGAAATCAGCCAAAGCATAGGTCAAACCCGAAGCCTAAGTATAGGCATAATTTAGAAAGCCTTTATAAAATGCATTCTCTACAGTCTCGCCCCTGCAATCAATAATATAGGATAGTTAATATAGTCAATAAAATATTAAACATATTTAACTACGAATTTTGCATGATGAGAAAAAAGTCCAATATCGAATTTCTTGTGAACAAAAGGGACCTCTATAACGTTAAAAAAATAGAGAAGAATTTATTTATAACAGTTAAATAAATGTTTATTAATGTATTCTTTGTATTTAGTAATACAACAACAATAATTGTTACGATCGGTAGAATTAATACAATTGTATTGGTTTGCTAAGACCTTCTAAAAACAATTCAGCGATTGCACTCTGGAATGAGTTGTTAATAATAAATGTTTCTAATACATTCTATGCATGAAAAACACTGCGAATTTCTATAACTATCTACATACACTTGCGTTACTTACTTGAGTAATTTTAAAGAGTTATAATATAAGACCACAACATCACAATCCAAGAAGTACAATTTTTATCTCTCATCTTTGACACATATTACCAACTATTTAGTTATACAATAATACGCGCATGGATCTTACATACTTGTAATTATTAGTAATTAAATTGATCATTATTTATTTATTTAGAATAAGTGATAACGTTTTTCTTGGCGCTATAATTGAAGCCAATGCCTGTCTCTCTGAAATATGTCAGACAAGTAAGATAAAAAATATTTCAGAAATCACGGTAACAAAACGTAATTAATTTGTTTTTACTTCAAATTAAGACTAAATTTAATTATTAAAAGTTTAATTAAATATTATAAAATGAAATTTTAATTAAAGACGAATCAATTACATAATTTCTGAAACATCTCTGGATGATAAAAAAGAGTTTATTTAAGAAATTCTCTCTATGGCTCCTTATTTTAGAGATAGAATGTTGTGTGATATGCTAATAGAGTAGAGAAGCAAACGGGAATAATCACCGTGTGAGCATAGAAATACTTCCTTTTACAAGTCAAAAGGGAAAAGACCTGGAGTAAAGGCTTATCTGACAAAGCTCTCTGTGTCCGTGTATAGAAGGCTGTAGTAGCTACATACATGGGAAAATATCCTTCCTATTTACCCTAGCTAACATTATCCTTTAATATCATTGCAAACATCTTACCTATATTAAAATACATTTTTAAGAGTTTCAATTTAACTTAGGATGCAATAATTAATTTTATAATTACTCTTAGTTTTTACTAACTACAGAAAATTTATAAAGCTTTTTATAATAATCTTATTTTTAATAATAAGAATGAAAGCCGCATAGAGAACATTGCTCAGTGTATTATATATTTCGACAAATGGGGTAATTTAGTAAATGTATATTTAGTGTTTAAGTAATTTTACCAAGGTAGATAGATATAAATTAGATGAACGTATTTTAAAAATGATTAAAATCTTATAGAGGAGGTAACATATTTTAAAATTCACATGCTATAAGCTATCTTTAAGAGTAAAGGTAATGAAGTAACCTTCAACTCTTTTTCAAAAACAAACTTTACATTTTCGATAAAATAAAACTATTAGGCCCTTTTAAATATTTATCTCCACATAATAATGTGTGGTAATTTGTTTTTCTTACAATAACTTTATTCAATTTTCAATAATTTAAAAAAATAGTTGTAAATATGTATCAAAGTGAAAAAAAGCAATTCTTTAAAAGTATTAAAATATGTTAAAAAGTCAGAAAATATTGTTGACATTTTCGTTACAGGAAAGCCTTTCAAGTATCTGATAAATTGAATTGATAAAAAAATATACATTTTTGCTTTTTTAACTTAAAAAACATTTTGCCCCACTCATAAAAATTAATATTCATAACAAAATTTTTACTTGAAAACCTCTATACCCCCTAAAAAAACAAAGAAAATCATTTTAGTTAAAACATCGATGGTGGAGGAAATTGGGCAAAGTCTAATACAATAAACGTTAACAAGTTGGACCAAACTGGTCGGTTTTATGACGTCATTATATCATCTTTAGTGTTCATGATTAGTATTGCTATATAGTATTACTAATTAATTATCAATAATTTATTTGTGATAATAATGTTTTAAAGTACGAACAGGATAATTATTATTATTAATGATTGGGGTTGGGGTCGAGGTTAGACCCCATTTGCACTGTGACTGATCTATTGTACACCCCCTCAATTGGTCCAGGTCAGAATAATCCTTTACTCCGGACTAGGTCTAGGATCTACTTGACCAGTGATTCATTGGTAGAGTCAAATTTAGTGAGAGTGCTGCTACCTAAGTTAAAGAACCTTTGAAAGGCTAGGGCTTCACATCTCAGAACACATGTGAGAGGCAGTTTCGGTTTCCGATTCACAAAGCCTACACACTGGGTTATCTTTAAAGATACCAATGGTATGGAGGTGTTTTCGGAGATGACAGTGACCAGTCAGTAGTCCAGTTACTCTTCTAAGGTCCCTTCTATTTAGACTGAGGAGGTCCTAAGTACCTTGGGACTGGGCCCTTTTAACATAAGTTTACTGTGCCTAATGCCAGATGATTTGTTCTAGTGGTGCAGGTGTTTGGTTAATAGCCAATCTTTAATTACACTTTTGACTATAGTTTTGGATATGGCTACATGGGTTCAGGGCCATAGGGGAGTCGTCTCAGACCCTTTTTTCCAACAGGATAACTTTAGCAATTATACCCAATTGATATTTAAAATAGCTGTGATAAATGTAATTATACTTTATTATAAACATGCTCTAGACGAATAGAAATCATTGCTTGAATAAGCGCAAAGGAATTGTCATAAACTTATAATAATTAAATCAAGTATGTCCTCCACAATATAAGCTTTAATATCTTCAATATTAAGCCGACTTTCGCTATTATTATTCTTTCACTACATACATTAATGAGCTGTTTATATATTACGTTTTGTATTAGAACGTCAAGGGTGGAATATGAACATTTAAACAAACGTACGTGAGCCATGATTTCATATTTATGAAATAAAAATATTCAAGTAGAGTTGACGCATCTTAAAATATATTCAATCGCCCTAAGAGGCTTTATATGTTCGCTTGGAGGCGCCATTTTATATTTCGTCAAAAACTAAATAGTTCTTTCTCTGGTCAGATTTGGTTTTTGTACAAAGTTTACCGGTACCATGTTCATAAGAGAAGTGCACATGCACTAAAAAAATGTTGGCTGAATACAAACTATCAAATAGAGCTAAATGCAACACTAGTTATTAAACTTAATGTGGAAAATAAATAACTAGACTTGATTTTTCAATTTTAAAAACAGAATGTAATCATAAATTTTTCACATTAAACCTTTTTCTTACTTTTTCGTATTGTTGTAAAAAAAATGATGTGTCACCATAAGATTAGTTTAAAAGGTTCGTAAAACCCTGAGATAAATTAAAGCTTTGTTAGTATGGTAGATGGCAGATAGCGGTAAGGTTTTACATAACGTCTAAACCCCCTTTAGATCCTTTTTTACGGTCTCCTACTCTATAAAATTTCAAGCTACTATAAGCCAAATAGTAGCAGAACCACTAGAGTTAGTTTTAAAACTTAAAGCCCAACTCTAGAGGCAACTGTAACCACAAAATTACAAAAATTCACAACAACCGACCCAAACAAGTCATAAAATTCTTTTATCTTTATCCAGCCTCTTTTAAATGTTTAGTGCACAGCTTTTTTCCATACACTATTATAAATAAAATTGAGTTACAATTTCTAACAGTAAAATATAAAAAAATCTCAGTTGTAAAAAATAAATTACCTTTTACTTTTCCTCATTTATATCGTAGACATAGGAAAAGTATTGTGTTTGCTAAAAATCCGAAACCGGGATGTCACCGGAATTATCCTTTTTAGGCGTTTTTAAGGCCTCCTGAGTGGTTATTGAAAAGTTGTCTATCTGTATGTCAGTGTGTGTCTGTTGTCATCGTAGCTCCCAGTGTATTTATGCTAGAGAGTTGAAACTTTGTACAAAAATCAATCTATCGCTGTATTTGTGCTATTCGGAAAATATTTTTATATGATCTGCAATAATGACTAAGAAAAAATTTCGAAAAATGATAAAACACGGAAAAATGATGCAATTCGATTGAAATTTTAATAATTATAACAATAATAATAATAAATCTTTATTTTTCATTAAATTTTATCCAGATTAAATATTATAAAATTGGTCAATATCTTAAGACTAATGTGTTTTTTTTAATTCCTATTGCTTCTAAGAAACTTATTCAACATAGAAAGTTAAAAATAATATTTCCAAACATTTTTTAGTTTGTAATTTGTATTTTTTAACACTAAGCATGTTGGTGACAATTCAATTAGACGGGTGCCTAACATTTTCCATCCTTCTCACTCATAATTGCAAATATTTTCATTAAATTCATTTAAGGAGTATAAACTTTAATTGTTTGTTTGCAAACTATTGAGATTGTCAAACTTTTTCATTTAAGCTATTATTCAAAATTGCAATGATCTAGTCAACAAAGAACTTTTTAAACGAAGTTTTAAAATGAAGATGGAAAAAGTAAATTTTCAAAACAATGCTATCAAAGGTACAATTATTGCCAACCCAATTGGAAAATCTACAGGGGTAACCTAACGAACAAAATTTGGAATGGGAATGGGGAAAAATGGGAAATTACAAACACAAGTAAAAAAAATCGCGTACGGAACATTTCCATACCACAGTTAATTCCCTGCACTCATCCTTCATAATTCGAACTGGATTCGCTCGTCCTCAGAATATAAAATTCATCCTTTTCTCCCTTGGGAATGATAATCTTTTTTGGTGAAGAGAAGGGTTTCCTTTAAATTCATAAAGGGCACAGACCAATTTTCTTAACATTTCTCGGGGGTGGTATCCCCAAAATTTATCAAGGGGACCTGACCAAAAAATTGTTTTGTTGCTCAAAGTCCGTTTCAGGTCAAACGAAATTGTTCGTATTAATAAAAAAAAATGTTTATAAATTATTAAATTTTGCACCTTTAAATTTTTTTTAGGGGGGTCCGACCCCAAAAAAAGTTAAAATAAAATAAAACTAAACGTATAAAAATAAGAATATAACAATAATTAAGTAACGTCAACCTCTGGAGATAAAATCTTGTATGTACCTTGGGAGTAAAATACTACTTATACCCTTGCAATTATCTCCCCTTGGATTTGCCTAGGGAGTTAAAAGCCATTATTACCTCGGCTTTGCCTCGGGACTTAGTCATTGGGCTTTGCTCGGGTCAATCATTGCTTTCTCGGCTTTGCCTCGGGACTTAAGTCATTGCTTTCTCGGCTTTGCCTCGGGACTTAAGTCATTGCTTTCTCGGCTTTGCCTCGGGACTTAAGTCATTGCTTTCTCGGCTTTGCCTCGGGACTTAAGTCATTGCTTTCTCGGCTTTGCCTCGGGACTTAAGTCATTGCTTTTCTCGGCTTTGCCTCGGGACTTAAGTCATTGCTTCTCGGCTTTGCCTCGGGACTTAAGTCATTGCTTTCTCGGCTTTGCCTCGGACTTAAGTCATGCTTTCTCGGCTTTGCCTCGGGACTTAAGTCATTGCTTTCTCGGCTTTGCCTCGGGACTTAAGTCATTGCTTTCTCGGCTTTGCCTCGGGACTTAAGTCATTGCTTTCTCGGCTCTGCCTCGGGAGTTTAACACATAAATCCCTCTGCTTAGCCTCTAGAGTTAACCTTAGGAACCAACTAATTGCTCAGGGAAAATTCCATTCTTTACTCCCGATGTGCATAAATAACTACTACAGATGAAATCTCGGACAAGAAAATAGATTGAGGGAATAGAAAATGATTTTGATGAATTAAAAAGTATGTTGACTCAATATTTATCTACATCCGGTTATGAATGTCTCATTTGTATGGGTGTAATAAAGATCCACAATGAATGAAGCAAATATATCACACTGGGAAAAAATAATATAAACTAATATTTTTGATAATTTAATTTTATTACAATATTATTGCTTCCAGTCGAGACATAGATTAATAAAATTCAATAAATTCAAAGCCTTTGACTTTTCCATCGGACTAGCAAAATTAAAATAAAATAAATTTTTCAATCTCATAACTTTTCCCAAAAATATTTTAGCCTTAAAAATAATCAATTAAAAATTGATGTGATAATATCGGAGGCGAAACCCATTTCAAAAATTCAAAACCCCATAAAATATAACACATCGAAATGTTTTAATCTGGAAAAAACTTTAACTCATTGCCGATACGACTCGGTCAGCTTTTATCTATCACCTGATACGGATTGAGTTGGGGAAGATAGATCCGTAACAATTTATCAAAATTTATTGAAATGTTTTGAAAGGTGTGCGAAAGGGTATGGAAAAGTATGATGGAAATGAAAAGTATTTTCCCAGTTAAAAACCTCAATTTTTGATGTGAATTTGTAATTTTTTTTCAGCTTAAAAAGTCGATGTGTTAAAGTTTCCAATATCAGTGGAGTTTTTTTGGAAAAATGAAATATTTCACTTTTTTATATGCGTTCATTGTTCGGACTTTTCCGGAGCCCCTCTTTTCTCACTGTGTCGATTACAGATGGAAAACAACAGTGGTGAGATAGGGAAAATTGGTTGGAAATATTGGCAGTCAACGGTATAGAGTCAACAGACCACAGCTAGCCAACCGAATAACACAAACAGTCCTGACATTTGGTATAAGACAACTCTGATTATAAAACATGCAAATAACAAAGAGAACGAGAAAACCGGTTTAAATAACTTTTCTTTCAATAGAATATTATCATTTTAACTAATCCGAAGCAGAAATGAATCTATATTGAATTTAGAACTTCATCAGTAAAACAAATCAACCAGTCTCTTCTTGTTTTTACGGTGGCACTGATGATGGCATCTTGTTTCCCTGAATATATTATGTTATACATTTATCGCTAGACGATAAATAATGTGAAGTTTAATGTCTATGTTTTAGGGAGTAAAGACGCACTTTTCTCCTAATGAAGTAAAAAGTGTTTTCTATAAGTGGGGCAATCTCATCAAATTTTAGAGGGTATGTTTCAAGCTTCTTTTGGAAGCAGTACCCCATAACTTTATATGAGGGACCGATCAAATTTTATTATATTTTTCCGGGGACAAAACCCCTAAAATATAATATAAGGATGGCCTGGCAAAAAAAACAATATTGGCTTAAAATTCGTTTTAACAGGAGTTGGTTAGAAGTATAAAAAAATGTGCTGATTTTTTTGAGGGCGGCAGTCTCAACGTTTATAAGAGGGACACAAGCAAAAATAAGTCGGGCTGAAATCCTTTTCAGCCCAAAAGAAGTTGTTTGGAGCATTGCAAAATATTTTTTAAGGAGTAGCAACATTTATAAGGAGGACTCGACAGATAAAAGTTTTTAAACAAATACAGTAGAACGTATGAAAATATGAATATAAGAAATAATTAAATTACAAAAACGTCTCGAGAACACATTGCGTATCCTGGGTAGTAAAATAGTATTTTCTTCATAATAATAACTTGCCTTCAGCACTACAACTTCGCTTCAGTAGATAAATGCATTAGTTCCCTCGACGATTACCTCAGAAACAAATTAAATGCTCTAGAAAATAATACCATTCTTTACTACCTTAACAAAAAAATAAGTATTATTTTATATAATAACTATTATTACATCATTCCTCAAATCCTATGAACAGTAATGTAACAAAATAGAACATCAATATTTTAATATAGAACAGCATTGTAACAAAATTGAACATCAATGTTACAAAATATGACAACAATGTTACAAAATAGAACAGCAATGTTAAAAAGTAGGACAGCAATGATACAAAATAGAACAGCACTGTTAAAAAATAGAACAGCACTGTTAGAAAATAGAACAGCACTGTTAGAAAATAGAACAGCACTGTTAGAGAATAAAACAGCAATGTTACAAAACAGAACAGCAATATTACAAAATATAACAGTAATGTTACAAATTTGAACAGCAATGATAGAAAATGGAACAGCAATTTTACTAAATAGAATATCGATGTTACAAAATAGAACAGCAATGTTACAAAATAGAACGACAATGTAACAAAAAAGAACAGCAATATTGCAAAATAGAAAAGCAATGTTGCAAAATAGAACAGCAATATTGCAATATAGAACAGCATTGTAACAAAATAAAACAGCAATGTTACAAGATAAAATAGCAATGTAAAAAAAGGCAAGCAATATAAGACGTGCAAATACCAGCTTTCTTTAGTGTTTTATTCAGTTCAGTAGCTCTAAAACACTAGCGAAGCGTATAATAGAGTGCAAAGGTTAATAGAAGAATCATTAGTGATATGTTAATCCTCTCTAACGTATAACCTCTATTAATCCTATTAGAGATAAACATAGAGATATCTCTTGTCCCCTCTCTACTCCCCATTATTTCCTAATAAATGATCTCTAAAATTCTCTATTACTGAATAGTCTGCAGCGAGACACCAATAAATACGATTTATTGATAACTTTTTTCCAAACAGTTAATTATCACACCTCATTTAAGTCGCTAATCTCTAAAACAATATCGGGTACGGCGTGCCTCGGACCTTTCCTGTTTATTCTTTTAAATTTAATTTACTACGCTTATTCTCATATTAAAAATTAAGATATATTCCCAGCGGTTACTTATCGTTACTTACGTTACTAACACCAGAGATCTGACTCAAACTGTAACTAACCATCAGACCAAATTTATACTGTGACACGTCTTCAAACCCGCTTTCCTTAGCTTTCTATTAGCTCGTCCTCTAATAGTAATTAAATTAGATTTATTATCAGCGGTCACCCATCTAGGCACTGGCCTTACTTGATGCTGCTTAACATTTATGAGCCAACACAAACCATAGATGAGTTGAAACGAAATTTAGTATGCTTATTAGTTACCAAAAGGGATACACTTATTCCACATTTCAGCTTAATTTAATTATTTCCTATTTTCGGAGCTAAAAATCGTATAGGGATGCGTGTTGTTTGATTGTTGCGTGGTATAATTGATCTGACAGTTTTAATTTTTTTTAGAGAATTATTAAGGAAAATGAGATTATGAGATAGTGGAGGTGATTTTTTTTGAAGGGCAATATATACTATATATATATTATATATATATATATATATATATATATAATATATATATATATATATATATATATATATATATATATATATATATATATATAAATGTAACTTGACGCGT
The DNA here is from genome assembly GCA_018340805.1 of Microvelia longipes. Classification (NCBI taxonomy): domain Eukaryota; kingdom Metazoa; phylum Arthropoda; class Insecta; order Hemiptera; family Veliidae; genus Microvelia; species Microvelia longipes. Next base: position 1,859,061 of record JACMZG010001908.1, read on the forward strand.
TCTATCTCTAGAACCGTACAAGTATAAGAATTTAAGGTAGCAGGTTTTAAGACGAATAAATTGGATCTAATAAAACAATTTATAAGTTTCATACATATAATAAGAATATCGTAAAGGAATGACTTATAACTAAATAATAAAAATATGTCGACTCATCCAATGGTGTTCCGTTGTCCAAAGTAGCTGCTATAGTGCATGAGTACAGAGGTGTCGGATTTCTTAACGATGTTCGAGAAAGTTCTTAATAATATTACGCGTACACGACGCAACACGTAAATAAGCGTTTGGTGAGGCCTCACGATACCCGGGTATTCTATGAGCGTAAATTATGCGCTATGATCAATTATAGATCTATTTGCAATAATTACTCCAAGAAGGCCGGAGTGTACCTTAAATCCATTATCTCAATCTCGTGAGAGCTCAGTATCAAGATCCTCCTATACACCTGCGCACATGCGCATAGTCACGGGAATGTACCGCATACGCCATGACTAGCACTACATACTATACGCTACAATAATATATATATATAATATATAATATATATATATATATATATATATATATATATATATATATATATATATATATAATATATATATATATAATTATATATATATATATATATATATAATATTATATGTATATATGAACCCTCATCCTCTTAGCGAATTCATTTAATTGGAAATCGCAACAAGAGAATTTCGTTTCAATTTAATAAATAAAAATAATAACACATTGAAAAAAACACATTCCACGTAAAAATTAAATTTTATCATGTTTCACAGTTAATTAACTAATTAATTCCTTCTTTTAAAAAATAATAATTTGAACAACTGCTATTTTCAGAATAATTAATATTTATTTCAACTTTTTCTTTATCAGGTTTAAATATTTAACTAATGTTTTTAAATCACGTCATGAGCGAAACCTTTTCCTTGCAGCATTACCTATGTATGTAATTAAATAAAATTATTACTTTATATTATAAAATATTAAATAAATAAAAATACGACAATACAAGTTTAATGAGTAATAAACATGGTTTAAACTATGTGTTATAAATTATTTTAGTCAACAAATTATTCTCTTTTATCAAAGTTATTAGAAGGAACTAAAACACTATTTTTTTTAATCTAAATAACGTATTATTTTATTAGTTCTATTTTTAATATGAAAGTAATAACAGCACCTGTTACTCATTAAAATAACCGTATAAAGAAGTCGATTTATTTGTTTATCGTGAGAAATAATTTTTTTTGTGGAATATGATTTCTTATCACACGCACTTGAAATCGGTTTGTAGAAGAACCTAAAAGTTTAAAAATATAATCTGACCGAGAGGAAGCTTTATTTTCCCTATATGTATGTGTGCTTTAATACGTATAATGACTTTATTGTGAAAGCTCAGACTTTTGAAGGCAATAGCTACTCTGCTCTGCTACACATAAAACTGGCGTATAAACATACGTATTCATGCGTAGGGTTTCAAATTAGTGTGATTTAAGCGAATCTTCAAAGAAAAGTAAACCTATGTGAAAAGTGAACACCAGTCAACCGGCTTTCGTGGTATCAGTGCAATTACATTGTGTTTACAGTCATTTGCTCTTTCTATATCAGTATTATTCTAAGTTCATGAAAGAAGATTTTCTCTTACATTATTTGATATTGTATATTTATTGGTTATTAAGTTTAATGTTTATAGTATTGCTTTTTGTTTTAATAAATCTATTTACCCTGATGACGACCAGGATCCCTGGTTGAAGCTCGGTATTTTTCTTTTCCAACTATATTTGGAATCCAGTCTTCTTTTATAAACCTTTTACTTGTTGAATTTTTACAGTCCATTAATACCTCTCTTTGATAAACTTATTCATTCTTTTTTTAGGTAGTTTTGACCATTACCTCCTGTAGAGTTTGACTAAGGAAATTTCCCGTACTGTTGTTTAAATATTTTTTGTTTGTGTTGACTAGCAGTAAAATGATATCGGTGCTTGTAAACTGTTGAGTAATAAGTAATAATTAATTTTGCAGCTGTAAGTAGATAAACTCATTTCATTAATAGGTCTCTAGAAATAAAAATAATAATATAAAGCCATTTGACTCATAACGTCACTGAATAACAAAACCCGTCCTTGTTTATATTTGACAGATAAAGTGCAAGAAGTTAATATGTCAGGCAGAGATGGGAAATTTTCAATGAGAAATTAAATTTGACAAAATATCTTATAGCGAGACATTATAGCGAAGCAGACTCTGTCTTCAGACTCTGTCATGTTGAAACGAGTTTCTATTCTTAACTCCTGTCACTCCTTCTGACGGGAATAATTGTATTTGTATTTTAAAAGAATATAAAAATGTAATAAACGGAAAGATGTGGAACGAGGTACCTCGAATCAATTCCTTGCTCTATCAGATATTCTACGCTAATTCTTACCACAAACAGACCTCATGTTTGTTAACTTGATGTTGCTTAACAATAGTTGTTCTGCAAAGAATGCTGATATACTAACTGAAATATGATATGAATAACTGAATATAATATGAATAACTGAAATATGATATGAATAACTGAATATGATATAGTAACTAAATGAAATGAAACTTTGTACACTTGTTCGTTTTGTATAAGGATAATCTTTTCTACAAAATTTAACTAAATAAAATATTGTTTCAAATGTTATACAATAAAAATTGAAGTGATTCATATAATTAGATAAAACTAAGTATATTTGTTAAACCTGTATACAACTGTTGGATACATTTCAAATCGGACCGGTGATTATTCTGCGTTTTATGAATAATCACTGAGTCATTAATGACGGTTGATGATGTCCTAAAATTATTTTCCAGAAAGCACAAGATTGATTTTCTGGCTAAGTTTCACCTTTTTAGCATAAACACGGAGGAAGTTATGCAGATAACTGTAAATAAAAATATGTAATATGTAAATAAAAAATTGTTTTTTGTTAGATTTTTTACATTTTCACAATTTTTTAATAATACTTAAAAAACTATAAATACGGGCCTTCGGCCCGTAGCCGCTACGCGGCCTCGGCGCTTCGCGCCTCGTCCGCTCCACGGCGTCGGCCCACCGGGCCGCTTCGCGGCCCGGGAGCCTTCGTGTGGCCGCTTCGCGGCCACATTGTTGTTGGTTTGTATTATGTGTTCTCTTACATGGCATTTTGCCATGTATCTAGCGAATTTTTCACAGACTTTCCACACAGGCCGCGAAGCGGGCCTGAGAGGCTTTCTCACAAATTTGATTTTGCTAATTGAGATTTTATTCATACTCTATTATTAATAGTATGCTATAATATTAAAATTAAGAAGCATTATTGTGCCGGCAATCGCGCAACAAATCATGAAACGAATCGAAAAACTAGAATAAAATACGTCAAACATAATTCTTTCCTGACAGTGTTGTCCAAAATAACAAAACAAAACAAATATAGATAAAAATAAAACAAGCGGCGGCCGCGACAATTATAAACAAAAATATATTCATGATTTTTGTTTTAAATAAAAATGCCGTTTCCGTCACTTAGATTGCCTGACTGAGCTGAAACCGGTCGCAATCGTTTAGAATGACTTCGACCATATAAAGACTACTTCGAGGTTCTTCCGCTTTACGGGCCTGCTTAGCTCGGCGTGGTTTAGTGGAAGCCATTTTTGTCCTGTCTCTCTGGGACAGCAGGCTTACCAGGATGGAGCAAGAGGTAGAGGCCCCTCTTTTATACTATATCCCCACCCTCTAACACTACTGAACCCAACAGATATCGTACGAGTCTTTGACCTAGACGTATACATATATACAAGATTATATATATATGTATACCGTTTGCGCCATTTGTGATGGTTCGATTGAGCTGAAATTGGTCTTAATCGACTCAGCTAGCCGTCTACTTTAATACGAGATACCTTGTTTTAAAGCCATTTCAAGTTTCAAAAAAAATTTTTTTTCATGACGTCATAACTTTGGTTGATGACGTCATAATGTTTTTATAAACAATAGGCCTCGTAACCTCCACAACATCTCGCGATTTGCAAAGTTTCGTTTCAATTTGAGAACGCCTTCGAGAGTTATCGTTCGCCATACGAAAGGGTAGAAACTCTTACATACATATATATATATATACAAATATATATATATATATATATATATATATATATACAATATATATAACTTTTTCGGACATACTTTTTGTTATCAGGAAGCCAATAGGAACCGATTCCGCTCACTCCCACCCTCAACTTCCGTCATCCGAACAACCTCATGAGCGTCATTTTCATTATGAAAATTCGCTAAAAGGACTGAACAACACCTAAAATAGGTAATTCAGGTAGATTCGCAGTTTCGATTTTATAGTGCAAACGCAACACTTTTCCGGTAATAATTACGGTTTAAATTAAGAAAAGTAAAAATAAGGTGTTATTAATAATAATTTTAATTAGTAAGTACATAGGGAAAGTAATGTGTTTGCAAAATAATCTGAAACCGGGATGTTACCATAATTATCCGTTTCAGGTGTTTTTAAAACCTATTAAAAGAAAAACAATAAATTAATCAAAACCTGTGATGTTTTTTTTGTCGGGTCAGGTTATGTTTCGAATTTATTCTTCTATCGACTTAAGCTATTTATGTTTGCGTTAAAACTTTTCTTTTATCACTATATTTAGTAAAATTAATTTATTTAACAGTTTTACAGATCAAAAAGTAGTTTAGTAATTATATAATATAATATAATTAAAAGAGCATAAAACACAAAAATATTTTAGGACACGATACAACCGGTGTGATGCTTCAGTGAACCACCAGAGTGGTTTTCTCAAAGTTGCCTGTCTGTCTGTATGTGTGCGTGTGTGTGTCTGTTATCGTAGCTTCTAGTGTATTTATGCTAGAGAGCTGAAGCTTCGTACAAAAATCAGTCTACCGCTGTAACTAAGCTATTCCGAAAATATTTTTTATGACGCCACTAACCCACAATAATTATTCAGCAGAAATGTCGAAAAATCATAAAACGAAGAAAAATGATGCGATCAGATTGAGATTTGGCACGCTTGTAGCTATGTATAAGACTAATATATGTGATATGTTTCATCTCATCAGTATTAATTCAATTTTTATGGCATAACTTTTGTAAGTTTTTTAAAGACTTGTAAAAACTTGAAACATTATCAAATTGAGTTGAAATTTGGTACAAGTGTACCTTGACGTAGTAGTAAGTGTAAAACGTTTTGGTTTAATACAACAAATATATCTATAGATTTTTGCATCATAAAAATTAAGCAGCGTTGAGCGTGGTCACTGCTGTTTGGGTGACCGCTGGGAATGAAACGGATGTATTTACTATCTGAGGACGAGTGAAGCGAGTTCAAAGACGTGTTGCAATATAAATATGGCGCATTGCATATTCTGAGGAGGAGCGAAGCGAGTCCGAAGTAGAGACGATGCAAATTCGACTTGTTGATGAAAATTTTCGAGGTACTCCGTTTCCGAAATTTTTATCATCAAGTAATTATTTTATATTTACCTTATTCTACGAAATAATTCTAAAACAACAGTATTTTTTATTAGTTTTAATATTATATTATTATATTATAGTATAGTACATGTATTCATAACATAGTAATGTTATGTTTGCTATAGTATTATATTTACTGAGGATGCCAAGTATCGCTCGTGCCAAAGCTCTGAAATGCTGTAAAGTAATCTAAATAACTCGGACTCCTGTCTTCATTATATCTTATCCCTTAGAAAACAATTTCTGGGGTAGGGAGTTTAGAGTTTTTTAATGTTTATTTAATTCCTGATTGTACAAAACCTAAAATGCGAAATGTCTATTTACTGTACGAATAAGAGTTTTTTTTCAACTTAGTATTTCAACTATTATTCAACTTCAACTATAACTGTTCAACCATACTGCTTCAACTATAGTTCAACTATACTGCATTTCAACTATAGTTCAACCATACTGCTTTTCAACTATAGCTCAACTATACTGCATTTCAACTATAGTACAACTATACTGCATTTCAACTATAGTACAACTATACTGCATTTCATTTATAATTCCGCTACTTGGCAAAACTGTTTTTACCCTATCTTTCTTTCTGATATATATTTCTTGTTTCATAACTCTATTCTTGTAATCAAAATTAAATTTAGATTAATTACATATTTGTATTTATGTAATAGAAAGTATAATTTAAAATGTTAGATATCGATTTAAGTGACAATGAGTCGCTACCATCTTCACCAGGGTGTAAAACTTTAGTTACTAGATCGGTAAATAAAAGTGTTTTGTAAATGTTATTTATTTTATTATTATAACTCTTTACCTATAAAAATAGCCTCAGCACCGTTTACTGACTCGCTTTGCTCTCTCGCAAATATAGTCGCTTCAGTAAAAAAAGGTTCATTTCACAGCCTTGTAGCATAATATACTATTTCACTATCCATTAAACTTCATTCTTGAATAACATATTAACTTAATTTTATATTTCAAAGTTCATAACATTTATTTACGCACCTCCCAAAAATATCCTAAAATTATTTCAGGGGCGTAGTTGCAGTAAGTTTCCTTTTCAATATATAATAAAACATGGTGATATATCATAAATTTATTGAATAATAAATGAAGCATTAACAGAAACATATTCCTAAATGTAAAAGTAACAACTTACATAATATAATCTGATTTAAATATGAACATGTTTTATGTTGTAAGTCATCTCTTTATACGTAAGATCAAACAAACGTTTGAGGAGAAAATATCGACAATATTTAATATCTCGCATAGCAGCAGATTGGCTGGATGTATCTAAGCAGGGACGGGGGCTGTAAAGCCAAGTTTTATTGCCTCCAAGCACGCGACAGCCCCCCAAATCTTATTACTTTATCCCATAAATTCATATTTGTTTTCCATCCCTTGTTATTATGATGTTTTTTTTCCTTATACAGATATATTTCCCAGGAAAGTCTGGTTATTGCTTCTATAAAAGAGAAGCTCAAACATCACCAAGTCTTTTATATCAATAAATATTTCCACTTGTATTTTCTTCTAAGTTTTCATCGCTTTTCTTCATAAATCTGTTGTTTGAGTTTTCTTATTTCCATCTATTTTGGAATATCGTCAAAGTTATTGTCTTCAGAACATGCGTTCCATACAAATCATGCTGGTTGTATTTATTGTAATCGGTTGAATATTGTTAGACTGAACTGAATGCATAATAGTCCTAAGTCACTCTTCATTATTTAAGTATTAATTTTCTCATTTATACCGTAGTTTTTTTAAAAAAACAAAACTCGGTTGTTGTACTTTATCAGTTGGTCATATTACTGGTTTATATAAGTGGCATAATGCCACGTATAAGCAATTTTCTTGATTGAACTCTATTTGTTTACATTAAGTCAATTAATGATATATTGTTTTGTAAAACCAGGACTAATAATGATTATAACATGGAACTTATACTCAAATGTGTAAAAAATTACAGCCTAATCTAAACATTATATCTAGATTTGTGATTTTTGTAAATGTTTGTGGGGTCATTACTGTGGGTTAATGACGTCACACATATGTCATAAACAATAGGGTTCAGGATATTAGCAAGGTTGATTTGTTTACCTAGTTTATTTCGATCCGAGAAAGCGTTCGACAGTTATCGTGTCCCATAGAAACGTCTAGGACACAAAAAGCTCGCACATACACACTCAAAACACACACATTTTATATATATATATATATATATATATATATATATTATATATATATATATATATATATATATATATATATATATATTACCTCAACAAGACGTTTATGTATATTTACAGCGAGACTAGAAAACTACCTCCTCCCACTCCCCCTCCATGACTCCAACCTCACAAGCTAATGTTTCTTTGAAAATTTGCAAAAAGGAAATCGTAGGAAGCAAAGATCATGGAGACTTCAAGGTAGCTTTGCTTGGTAGATCACTTTGAATTTTTCTGGCACATTCAGAGCGTTTTTAGGTCCTTCAAGTGGACCTGACGCACAGCAAAACACGCAGACTTTACTTAATGATGATATATACTACATAATTTCGATGCCTTATATTTAAAGCGATGAACATTTTATGCAGATGTACATGAAACTCATAAAGAGGTAATGAGTATTTATTTGAAGTCATTTTCAGCAAAGAAGTTGTAGTTTATTATTTATGACTGATTTATAATACTCAAAGTCTAATCTGAGATTATAAAAATCAAATTACTATGGTGACGTTTCAAAAGCACAGTCATGGCCAGCTTTGCCAAAACGTTCCCCTGTAATTTCAGTATTATTATCTTGTTTTGGACCTTAAAAATTATAAATTCGAACTTTTTTCAAAGAAGGTTAGATTTCTAACATGCACCTTTCCAAAGTTCGTTTGCTAAACATTATTAATTTGGAAATTTCCCTGCAGCAGATATGGCAAATATTATATTAATTCAAATATCTCAAATAAACCTATTTCAATTTTCAAAAACATTTTTGAATTTATTTATGAAATTTTAGCTTAAGTTAAAAGCTATTTTATATTCCGAACTTTCCCCCCAGTACTATGTGAGTTGTTATCAAAATATTGGGTGGAAATAAGGTTGAGGTCTTATGAGCAAACTTATCTCATAACATTTTCCTCACTGCGTGGGGGCAAAGTTTTCCCCTTGATGAGGAAAATGGACCGTGCGGTTATCCGTCAAAGTTTCACCGTGGAAATTATTGGGGCATCTTGACCGTCACAAAGTTATATCGCCTCAGTTCCTTGTCTCGGTTTAATCTCTATTATATTGATTTTACCCCTGTACCTTATTATAATTCAGGATACCATTATCTCGTTATACCATGCATTTTTGCCCGAGTCGATTTTTTGTCGCTGAACAAGGACGAAAATTGTACCCGCTGAACCCAGGACCGTATTTAATAAAAACTTTAGGACTTTCTTGGATTATTCTTATTGACATTGGTATACAATTAGGTTTCTATTCTTTACCCAGATTTTATCAATATTTGTCTGTATCTTTTGTGATAAGATCAATATTTACCTACGCGTTAGTGATTCCTCGTCAATTCTTTTGTAGACCTTTTTTTTTATTGGCAATAAATGTTTCATTATAAAAAAGTAATTTGTGAGCACCAGTCGATTTGTCAAAGGAAAAATGAGGGACATAATTTTTCAATTTAAACCATAAAATTGCAATATCTTTTGAAAAGAAAATGATGTTAAATGATTTAGTCGGGAAGGAAATTCTCACAATGACTATGTACTTTTTGCTATCAGGCATACCATCAATACTACACGGTTAGGATGACTCTTTGAAAGAACATATGACGTCATAACAATTTGTCTAAATGGACCTCCTTTCAATTATTTGTTTAAAAAATTAATTGAATGAAAGCTATTGTATCTTACCCTACTGTCGAGTAAAAGTATTACGTTCTCCCAAAAAATAAAAAAATAAATAAAATTCAGTAGAGTCTTACGTTTTCAAAACTTATTCGTTTTGTTCAAGAAGTTTATATCATAGTTTCTGTCTACCATTTAGGGTTTGTGTATTTGTGTCACGCATAACTCGTACAATACTCATTCTAGTTTATGTTCTTGTTGGTTTCTTTATTTGTACAGCAGTTATTTGTCCTAGACTAAATAAGCGCCAATTTTTCCTTTAGCAAATAATTTGAGACGTATTCATTATATTAAACATCCTATATACATGGTATCCTAGAGAGCACTTATAAATTGTAAAACATACAATTCCATCCCCTCTCCTGTCAAGGGAGGGCCCTTGGTAGGGCACCCTCCACTGCAAAGTATCTTCATGGAAGGGCCCTCATCCGACCCAATACAATTTTTCATTATTTCTTCTCTTTTATGTTTATAACAATTTATGTTTCTCCGAGCTATACTTTCTTTGTATTCCTAATACTGTTACTTTTTATTCACTTTTCTCACAATCCTATGGAAAATTGAAAATGGTTATTTCATTTGGTCTTTAAAATTTCTATCAAAAGGTTTTAAATGAATTGTTAGCTGTAGGCTTTGCAAACACTCTGCCAAACATGAAACTACTCAACCCCAGCCTAACCCAACCACAACCTTTCAAAACCAGAAAGAGAATACAAAATGAAAACTACACATTAAATTTGTATAAATAGTACAATAAAATTACCTAAGTTATTTTGTTTATCGAATTTTCTTGGGAAACATATTTATCAAAAATATTTATTATCCTCAAGACACTTATTTTTTTTTAAAAAAATGAAAACACTTGAAATTCCATTTTTCTATTTTTAATTAAGAGGACATTTCCTCTTCCAGCATTGTAGAACCCCCCCCCCTCCCTCAAAAAAATATCAGTGTAATAAAACACAGCTTCTAAACAAAATCTTTTTTAATCACTTTGCAGATTTTCAACATAAATGAAATTTCTTTAAATTAACTATTTGAGTCACTGATTAGCATGACTGTACTTTGCTAATTCTTTTGAGAAAATATTTATTTTCATTTTAATACAATTATTTAAAATTTGTAAATCCTATAAATTAGATTTGTAGTGAAACATGACAATAAAGTTCATTCATTTCATTATCTCATCTTGAGAATGACTATTGGGATAAAAATTAAAGTTTTTCTAGCGGGTAAGATTGTAATAGTTTTAAAGAAGGTCTGGCAAATAAGCGCTTTTTGCTTGTTCCTTTGGAAGCATTTAGTGTATACAGCAACGCAATGACTATGTAACTAGCTATATAGGCACTTATTTACTTCGTTCCCGACATAAAATTGGGACCCAAGTAAATATGGCGATATTTAATGGAGTTAAGACAGACCCCCTAAGATTAAGCTACCCTGCTCTAAACCTATAAGGCAAAAACTTATCTACATGAATATTATTTAATACGATACATTTTAAGGCACGAATAGAATAGAATAGAAAAATGTATATTTTGCAAACATATAAATACAATTGTTTATACATTACATTTTAAGGCACGATGCAAATTTGCCTCCGTGGCCGTGATCGTATAGGCACTTGATTTCGGTACCGGAGGTCCGGGGTTCGCAGCCCGGGCTATGCTTTAAGATTTGATTTAATTAATGAAGAAAGATCGTAAGTAACAAATATAATAACTTTTTAACAAAACCTGCTTTGTATATAATAAAATCGGTCTTAGATAGCAAAAGGGTACTTATTAATATAATTTCAATTAAAAACTTTAAACTACAATTTAAAATGCTCAAGATATTCGGCACCGATATTTATACTAGTATTTTATAAAGAATCATTAATTAATAATGGAGCATACAAATTCTGCAACCGGAAGTATTGCCAACTTTCTTATAAGAAAAGTGTATTTGTAAGGGTGGCAGCATTACTTAAGACCACGAGTGAACCACCTTTCGTGTTATCATATCAGTAGTGCTCCTTCAATATATAGTATTATTCTATGTTCACGAACCTTTTACTTGTTGAATAAGTTTAAATTATTATGTTGCAGTTAATTGAGTGTTTTTCGTGTGGTAAACATGATTGCTGTTCATATTAATATTTTTTGTTTATAAAAAAGATATAATACGTAAAAATTATTAATAATTTTTATAAATAATCTATTAAATATATAATTTAAAAAAAAATATTAGCAACAATGATAATTATGGATTGTTTCAATTTTTTACCAGATATTAATACAGCAGGGTAATATTTTTTGTTTCGTCACTTATTTTAGTATTTGTTAATTTATTTAATTTAAATAAAGATGTAAATTTAAAACGTTTGCAAAATACCATTTCACTGCCCAGTAGCATAATATACTATTAATTTCAATTTCCTTAGCGTAGTTATTTTTTGTCGCACTAGTTGGTATCACAAGTTAGTATTGTTTTTATAATTACAGCCCGTAAGTTTTACGATCTAATCCCACGCAGCAAATAACTAGCGCTGCAAAATATTAACTTTTATTTTAACTAAAGGAGCTATGCTTACGGTATATTTACAAAAAAATCAGGTACGGGGTACCTCGGAACTTTTACTCATTAAATCGGATTCGCTACGCTCATCGTCTCTACTACGGACTCGCTTTGGTCGTCCTCAGAAACAGTTTGCCATATTTATACTGAAACAAGCCATTGGATTCGCTTCGCTCGTCATCAGATAGTAAATGCATCCGTTATTCTCAGCAGTCACGTATAAAGCATTGAACAGGGTAGAGTATATAGAGTATATACTCAACAAAATAGAGTATATGCATGTCATATTTCAACTCAATTAGACTATTTCCCAATTTTTACAATTTTTTAAAAAAAAAACCTTTACATCATTTTTTAAAAATGATACGTAAGTCATTCAATAAAATGTGAACTAATGCTGGTAATGACATGAAACATACCACATATGTTAGTCTTATAGAGTTTACCTCATCTAGTGATATATCTCAATATGAGACCGATGGTATTGATATCATGCCTCTGATAACGATTTCTTATTATTTCACTGAAGCAGTTTTCTGACACCGATAACAAAATAACATCGTTAATAAAGTCATCTACTCTGTAGCACTATAGAAATAAAGTCATGTTCGTTTGCGAAAATGTTTCGCAGGACCCCCATGTTGTCCAGGACCCCCTGGACGATATTTCATCTCTCCCACGTTTCCACCGTCTTACCTCCATTTTTCGCAAAATGTCGGATACTTTTTTATTGTGTATGAAAAATGTTTTATACATGATGTTCTGCTATTATTCAATTGATAAAAATGGACAAGTCTGAGGGGAAATACTTTAGCTTTTACGATACTCGAGAGTGGAGACGTAACTGCGTACAGTTTATTTAACGAAAAACTATTTGTTTACTGTCATAGTAGGTGTAATTCATTTTTCTTAGTTTTATCGAATTTCTTTGACTTATTTCCTTGTTTACTTTTCCTGGTTTATACCATAGGTAAATTGGAAAAGTATTGTGTTTGCAAAAAAATCTGAAACCGGGTTAAACCCGGAATTATCCGTTTCATGCGTTTTTAAGGCCCCCTGACTGGTGTTTTTTTATAATTTTTCAAATATAAGATAAGGAAGCTTAGAGCCATACTTGTCAGAGTGTTTTGTCTAAACATTAAGCTTAATTTATTTTCAAAGAAGAAACATTAATACAGTATTCCAAGTTTGTCATTTATTAGAATAAACAAAACGATGCATTAGGCCGCACAAAGCTTTGCGGGTTCGAGTCACGTCTGTGTCATTTGTATTTGAGTCTCATTATTTCTGTGGGTATTGTACAGGGAATAAAATTAGCATAATATCCCTCTCCCTTGTGTCAGGTCGCTAGCAATGTTAAACACAGTGTTAACATTATCTTCCTATAACCAGGACATCTCTTAAAATGTTCAAATGATGACAACTAACAATATTCGGGTGTTTTCCTAGTTTGCTTTACTTTATAAGGAAATCTAAGTATATGTTGAAACCCGGAGTATCCTTCCAATGATTTTAAAGTCCCTAGTAATTTTAAAGTTTCCCTTTGAAATCATCAATTGCTTAATCGGTTGAATTATGAAATATAAAAAAAACTATCCTAAACACTTTAAAGTATTAATATAATAAAAAAATCAGTAAAAATTGTGTATGGGTACTTAGGAACTTATCCTCATCATATCGGATTCCCTAAGCTCATTCTCTATACTTTGGACTCGCTTTGCTCATCCTCAGATAGTAAATACATCCGTTACATTTCCCACAGTCGCCTATCAAGGCACTGACCACGCTCGATGTAGCTTAACTTTTTTGATCTAACAGAAGTCATAGATATAAATGTCGTATTAAAATGGAACTTGGTTAACTTATTTATTAAGTAATGGTATACACTTGTACCGAATTATTATTACCGAATTTTATTATTATTACTGAATAGCTACATCAAGAATGAGTATTAACGCGATCAGTCATTTACGCTAATGGCGGTCTCCGCGACTGTAAACCTAAGGTATACATGAACAAAAATATGTAGCTTAGATGCCCAGTCGTACAGACGACCTTTTAAGACTTTTTGATATTTGACGCTAGAACGCTCTTCCGCGTTTACACAGTAGCATAGACGTCCAACTTTGTAACTATAATATAAGTTTTTTTACGAAAAAATAAAGAATGGACGTTTCTGCTCTCCTTTATGGACATATACGTACACAATATATGTAAACAACTTTACACTATATAATTGTGCGAGAGACAGGCTGAGACTGAGTTCAGGCTCTGTCGGCGCCCTGATGAGTTAGACCTAACGAAACAGAGTGGTACATGACATTATGTCGAGCCATCAATGATGACGAATGTCAAATGATGAAACAGCTCCCAGATGTAGCATTTCATTTTGCTTGTTACATTTCCTAAGTGTCTTTCACACCATTATATTGTGTCAACTATTCATGTTTTCCAAAACTCGGTAGTATCAAATGATATAACTTTATACTACTACTAACTTAAAAATACTATCTAAGTTCCTTAGACTTTACTTTTTTTCTTCTTTCAAGTTTTAACAAGAGTGCTGCCATAGAGATTTTACTAGAGAGGCCCACAGGTTAAATCCATTTTTTATAATAAGATTTTCACATAAAGGAATGCCTACTCGACTGCACATCTTAGCTAATGTAGAGCAAATGTACAATTGCGTTAAAACTATTATTTTTAGCTAAAATGTACATTCGCGTTGTCGAGCAGTCGCGCAAAACGAATTCTACTCTCCGTAACTTGTCTTCAACTTATCGGACTTGTTATGCTTATAGCAAGCTCACCACTTCAGACTTGCTTTGCTCGTCTTAAGATTTAAAACCGTTTTTTTTATTCTCAGCGGTCATCTATCTAGACACCGTACTCTTGATGTTTCTTAACAGTAGTGATTCAACGAAAACCGTGGATACCGGGCTAATAATATAGTAAATAGATAAAATAGTATAATCATTTCTACAAAAGAGAAACAGCTTTACCAAAATTTTAATCAATTTGATTATTACTTTAAAAAATGCATATCATTCGATAAAGTAATTAAATTAATACAGATATTGAGATGAAACTTGACACATTAATTAGACTTATATAGAACTACATGCTTGCCAAATTACAAAACGGTCTAATATTTTTTTCACGTTTAATGAACCATTGAATTTTCCGGAGTATTTTTTGACGGTTTATGAAGTCATAAGTAATTATTTTTCAGATGACACAACTAGACCCAAATATTGTTTTTAACTAAGTTTCAGATCTGGCTCTATTTTTGTTGCAGAAAATTAAAAGAAATACTTTTTTTACCATTTTGCAGCTGGCTTTACACGATAACAATATTTACCAAAGAAATTCGCTAATATGATACCAGAAGTTTCTAAGTAACAAAATGTAATAAAAAGAAATTTGACTAATTACAATTTCATATTTGAACTTATTTTACCACTCGGTTAAACTCGGTTCGAAAGGGTGGGGGGGGGGGGGGTAACCACGTAATTTTAATATTTCCCTCCGCATAATGAATTAAAATTCATGGAAAGCACGCGTATGGAATATTAATCACGGTCTTATTAAAAACAAATTAAACATTCCTAGTATTAAATTTTTACACAAATTATTAAATGTTTAATTTTTAATTATTTTTCCCCATCTTCCTTTTATAATTGAATGAAATCATAATAACAGCGCAAACAGAATACTGCCGAATTTTCTGAAATGGTGTTAGAGTAATCGACACAAATACATTTATGCGGCAGTGATCAGAAGATCTGAATCACTATTGTAGCTTTTGCAAATCTTTATACTCACACACACACACACACAAGACATATATATATATATATATAATAATATATATATATATATATATAATATATAAATATATATATATTAAAGTCATCAAAGAATTGGACAAAACACAATTAGATAGCAATAAGTACTTGATGACGGGGAAAGTAAAGGACATAGAAACATTGCTCATAAATGAATGTAAAGCTGAAGACAGTAATAAAAGCTGGACTCTTACTTCTCATTTAAGTTGTCACTCAAATGGGAAAATTACATAGCCTGCCTTTGCCTTTGTTTCGGGGGCTAATTTATTAAACAAGACTGTAATAATAGTAATAGCAGCATAATACAAATAGTGTAATTCATAAATACTATTAATGATGAGCAAATGTTATGAAGAACTGGTCAATCAAGAGAGAGTATTTTTTGTTCTATCTACTTCATAAGCAGACAATTGACCAACATGTAGCAACAAGTGTATCTATTCTAACTATGTAGTATAAATCAGTCTGAGCATAAACAGGAATGTTGAGCAAGTAAACAGGAATGGTGAGCAAGTAAACAGGAATGGTGAGCAAGTAAACAGGAATGTAGCAAGTAAACAGGAATGGTGGAATGAGCAAGTAAACAGGATGGTGAGCAAGTAAACAGGATAGTGAGCAAGTAAACAGGAATGGTGAGCAAGTAAACAGGAATGTGAGCAAGTAAACAGAAGTAACAGGATTGTGAGCAAGTAAACAAGCCAGTAAAGCACAAGTAAACAGGATTGGTGAGCAAGTAAACAGGATTGGTGAGCAAGTAAACAGGATTGGTGAGCAAGAAAAGGAATGGTGAGCAAGTAAACAGTATCCACTCCGTACCAGATATAGAAGAATCTGATCCTCCGCGCTAGATTCTTTTTACTTTATATCGTTTCAAATCCGTTTTGATTCCTTATTTATTAATAAGGAGAAGGAAGACATCGTGAAGAAACACACTCACGTCCGCGTTTCAGCACCAACAGATCCCAATAATTAAAACGAAGGTATCAATAAATTGATACCAATTGCTTTATCTATATTAGGTGAAACTCCGTACAATGACAATTCATATAAGGTGAATAAATGATTAGATTTTGGGTGAAATCTAACATAGTAAAAAATAATAGCAAATTTGGAACAAAAATAGTCGACAATGAACGAAAGAGTCCTACAATGATTTTACAACACGTTTAAGCTACTCATAAATTTGATAACTACTTATCTTGATAATCAAGATGACTAGAATATATTTTCTGTAACCCGACATTAAAAATAAACCGCGATTAGAATTATAATTTTAGTTTAATTATAGTTATTCATTAATAATATTTTGCGTGATTCTTTATTTATTTCATTCATTATTACTATGATGCGTGATTCACTATATTTTTCATTCATTACTACCATACATGCGTGATTTTATTATTAAACTTTAACTCCTTATCTCCTTGCAGTAATCAATTCACACTCAAAATTATAAATATTGTACATTTATAAATAATTGTTATTATGATATAATTATGATATAATCTTTATCAAATGGAATTACCATTAGAATCATTTGAAATCCCTAGAATAAGTAATACATAAATACCACGCTGCACAAGTCATAATGAATTAACATAAAAAACTAATTACTATATTAATATAATTTGATTGTATAATACAGATTGTTTCTATTTCTAAACATACACGACATAGTCTCATTAATATAAAACACTGCGGTAACAATACAAAAAACATGCGAAATATTAATGAATAAAGAATATAATATGTGTTTAATTTGGACAATACCTGATTTTTGTCACGTAATCCTTAACTGTAGAGAGTTGAAACTTGGCTAAAAAATTAGGCCGTAAGCTTAGATGCGCTGGATTCCAGATAAAATGACCCAGAATAAAAAGTACCCCGGATAAAATATATCTTGGATAAAATGTCCCCGAATAAAATAAACCCGGATCTTTCCTACATTGTTTTTGCTTTGTAGGATACAAGTGCTTTTGCGACGTAGCAAGGAATGTGAGAACCATCCGAAGTGGAATTGATTTGCACTTCCGAAGATTTAGTGGTACAACTGATGCATTAGCAGGTTATTAACTGAAACAGTGAAACTGACTGGTTTCAACAACAGCCTTATTCGTCAGGTATGTTTGGAGACAACAACTATGCTACGATTTTATTAAAAAGTCCTAAAAACGTTTTATAGTTTTTAGAAAAGAGGTTTGCTCGTTAGAGCATTTTTGACACATCTAAGATAATTTTAAAGAAGACAAACTTCTAGAAAATCTTATTTTTATCAAGTTTTTAGCCAATTCTGCTCGATATAGCAAAAATAAGGTGAAAATTGAGATTTGCTCTAACGAACACATGTGACATTGCCCTTTTGCGTCATAGATCAAATTGGATGGCCTTGAAATATTCTTGCTCCAACGACCATTTGTGCCAAAGAACATTTGCGACATCGTATCCCCAGCAGTAGAAACCTGTCAGTCTTAGCGAATTTTAGAAAAAAAAACACTTGGTACAAAAATCAACCTTACTAATTTCTCGAACCCTATTGTTTATAAAATATGTGTGAGTTGAGTCATTAACCCACAATAATGGCCCCACAAACATTTCAAAAAATCACAAATCTTCATATAGTGAATATATTAGAATACAATTTTTTTACTATACATATATATATATATATATATATATATATATATATATATAATATATATTATATATATTATATATCTTGTCAAATATTACGATTAAAAGTTATCACTGGTATCAAGGTTTGAACTGCAAACCTATGCGTCGAGTAAATTGAGTAATTGCAATTACTCAATTCACCCGAGAACAATGGATTGTTTATCCAAAAATTATTGAGATGTGGAATATTCTAATAAAAGTAAACAGCATTTGTTCTTCCACACGATATATTTAATATACAAAGCCAGCTTTCGACCATAACGATCATCATCAGTGCTATAACCCAACAAGGCAAAAAATAAAATAAAATAAAAAGAAGTCAGAAAAGTAAAAAAGAAAGCTAACTAAGCTAAATAAGCACAAATAAAAAAAAAAAAAAAAAAAACCACTGAAGGCTAAAACAACCAAATAAAAATAAAAACAAAATAGCCAACAGAAAAAATAAATAAAATACAAAAATAATTAATAAATAAATAAATACAATAAATAATATAAATAAATAATACAATAAATAGTTATAAATAAATACAATAAATTAAAATAAATAATAAATAAAAAAAAAAAAAAAAAAAAAGTATAAATAATGTTACTAAAGAAAAAATGAAAAATAGTCGTACCGGTGAGATGAGTCTAATTCTTCCTTGCCGGTTTCTTAGGCCACGGCTTGTAGCAGACTGACAGTCGTGGCGCTCCACCAGAGATTTAACCACTGACGCACCCAAACTCATTTCTTTCATTAAGAGACTTATAATCATTTTCTTGAACATTCCTAAGAATTTCAAGATTTTCCAGGCCGTCATCTGTCCACCTTTATCAATATAGTGTAGCATCGCTACTTGGTGATCTAAATAATGATGCTTTCTATCAATAACATGTTGGTGAAATTTGCTAGGTGGTTTTTCATGTTCAAAAAATCTGGTAGAGAATGCCCTGCCCGTTTGCCAACATAAATACTGGCGCATGTACCGCATTTTAAAGCATAGACCCCGTTCTTATCATACGGTGATGTTTTGTCTTTATAGTTGCAAATATGGTTACGTAAGGAATTGATGTTTTATAAGCAACGTTATAACCATTCCTCCTAAATGCGAGCCAGTCTATCCGAAACCGAACCTATATAAGGCAAACTGCGCCAAGGATTTAAAGAGTTGGGGTCATTATCAGGATAAACTAATTCCAGAGCAGCCTTCCTTTGCTTTTTGTGAATGGTTATCAATGATGTCAGGTTTGTAACCATTAGCCACCGCTACTTGCTTGATAATATTAACCTCATTATTAAAATCTTCAGGTTGAAGTGGTGTAGTAAGAAGACGGTTGACATAGGCATGGAAGGCAGCCATTTTATGGGGCCAGGCATGTTGAGAAGAAGCGTGTATAACAGTGTCCGTCGTGGTTGGCTTACGATATATTTTGTACTTAAGTTTGTTCCTGAACGACATACTGTAAGGTCAAGGTAATTAATGGAACTTCATCCACTTCGTAAGTAAACTGAATGCTAGGATAACATGAGTTCAGGTACTTAACGAAATCAACTAGGTCTTCAAGGCCTAGCCAAACGCAAAAATATATCGTCCACATACCTCACACTCTTTAATGAAATGGGGAATTTAAAATCGTTTTAAATTCGGAATTCGGAATGAAAGTCGTTTTGTGAGAAGTTTAGACATATTATTGTACCGGATAACGCCCTTTTAGTTTCTTTTGACATAGTGGATTTATTCACAAGTATACCACCCGATGTATGTTTGCCGTTATTAAAAAGAGAGCTGGTCAGAGCCAATGTTGATGTTCAAATTAGAGAGGAGATTGTTGACTTAGTACATACTTGCTTGCAACAAAATTATTTCACTTTTTGCGGTGAATATTACGAAGGACTTAAAGGTCTAGCTATGGGTGCTCCTTTATCGGGACTTTGTGCTGAACTTTTCCTTAACCGGTTTTTTATTGAATTTGTCATGCATAGTTCTAATAAATTCCGCCATTTCATTAAAGAGTGGGTGAGGTATGTGGACGATATATTTTGCGTTTGGCTAGGTGGCCTTGAAGACCTAGTTGATTTCGTTAAGTACCTGAACTCATGTTATCCTAGCATTCAGTTTACTTACGAAGTGGAGGATGAAGGTTCCATTAATTACCTTGACCTTACAGTATGTCGTTCAGGGAACAAACTTAAGTACAAATATATCGTAAGCCAACCACGACGGACACTGTTATACACGCTTCTTCTCAACATGCCTGGCCCCATAAAATGGCTGCCTTCCATGCCTATGTCAACCGTCTTCTTACTACACCACTTCAACCTGAAGATTTTAATAATGAGGTTAATATTATCAAGCAAGTAGCGGTGGCTAATGGTTACAAACCTGACATCATTGATAACCTCATTCACAAAAAGCAAAGGAAGGCTGCTCTGGAATTAGTTTATCCTGATAATGACCCCAACTCTTTAAATCCTTGGCGCAGTTTGCCTTATATAGGTTCGGTTTCGGATAGACTGGCTCGCATTTTGAGGAGGAATGGTTATAACGTTGCTTATAAAACATCAATTCCTTACGTAACCATATTTGCAACTATAAAGACAAAACATCACCGTATGATAAGAACGGGGTCTATGCTTTAAAATGCGGTACATGCGCCAGTATTTATGTTGGCCAAACGGGCAGGGCATTCTCTACCAGATTTTTTGAACATGAAAAACCACCTAGCAAATTTCACCAACATGTTATTGATAGAAAGCATCATTATTTAGATCACCAAGTAGCGATGCTACACTATATTGATAAAGGTGGACAGATGACGGCCCTGGAAAATCTTGAAATTCTTAGGAATGTTCAAGAAAATGATTATAAGTCTCTTAATGAAAGAAATGAGAGTTTGGGTGCGTCAGTGGTTAAATCTCTGGTGGGAGCCACGACTGTCAGTCTGCTACAAGCCGTGGCCTAAGAAACCGGCAAGGAAGAATTAGACTCATCTCACCGGTACGACTCTATTTTTCCTCTTGTCTTTAGTAACATTTTTATTTTTTTTTTTTTTTTTTTTTTTTTTTTTTGGCATTTATTTTATTTATTTATAATTATTTATTGTATTTTATTTATAACTATTTATTGTATTTTATTTATTTATATTTATTTATTGTATTTTATTTATTTATAATTATTTTTTGTATTTTATTTATTTCTTCTGTTGGCTATTTTGTTTTTATTTTATTTGGTTGTTTTAGCCTTCAGTGGTTTCTTTTTATTTGTTTTGCTTATTTAGCTTAGTTAGCTTTCTTTTTTACTTTTCTGACTTCTTTTTATTTTATTTTATTTTTTGCCTTGTTTGGGTTATAGGCACTGATGATGATCGTTATGGTCGAAAGCTGGCTTTGTATATTAAAATATATCGTTGTGGAAAGACAAATGCTGTTTACTTTTTTAGGAAAATAAAAATCTATCCATTACAAATAAAAGATGATACATATATAA